>CM034702.1:18543026-18553858 GCA_020142125.1 Phrynosoma platyrhinos
AAGACAGCTTGGAGCACATCTTACTTCAATTGCTACAAACTGAATTCAATACTCAAAAGGAGCTTGCACTCAGTTAACTCAGTGAGTAGAAAAGATGTGGGGTAGACATTTTCCTTCCCTAGTAGGCTCAGGCAAAACAAACTGCTACAGCCTCTCCTAGCTTATGTGTTCTTCCTCATTAATAACTTCTTCCATCTTGATCACTCTCAGACGTTACTTGGCCACACAGATCTATTTGCATCTGTAAATTTGGAAGGGTATACTGAAAATGAGAGACAGCATGGTATAGTGGTCTAAGCATTGGATTGTGACTCTGGAGACAAGGCTCAAATCTCTGTTCAGCTGGGAAACCCTCAGGGTAACCATGGCAGATCACACTCTCACGATCTCAGATAATGGCAAACCTCTTCTGAACAAATCATGCTAACCTGTGATAGGATCACCTTAGGGTCACCGTAAGTTAGAAATGACTTGTTATGTGCCCACTTTATTTTTTGGAAATACTCGGGAAGACTTTCAAATGATTACAGAGAGGTGTGCTCTTCCTCATAAGAAATCTTGGAAGGACTAAAAATACTACTTTTATTAAGACTGCCAATGCATTTTCTCAATTCCTAGTGAACTGCCACTACTTCATTCCCAGTGGTGGCTTGTCTTTCCACCAAAGCCACCTGACAGCTTTCTGTGAAACCATCTTGCTTTGAGGAAAAGACAGAGAAAAAAGACTGAGCCAGGACTCATGAACAGAACTCATTAATTCTGTTCATAAGACACAGAGAAATGAGCGGGAGGGAAGAAACAGGTCAGTAAAGAACATGGAAGGCCTGAAGGATGCTGTATTTGATGCAAACCTGATCTTTAAGAGAAGTCCAATCAAAACTAGAAGATATATTTAGTACTGTCCATCAAAGCAACTGAAACAACCACCACAGTCACACTTTTTTTTTTAACTCCTCTCTCTGAATCCCCTTTGTTTCATGTCTTTTACATTGTAAGCCTGAGGATAGGAATTGTTGTATTGTTATTGATTTTTCTATCTCTTCTTGAAGACTTTTTCTTTTTTTCTCTTTTCTTTTCTCCCCCCCCCCCTCTTTTTTTTTGAGAGTGGCTGAGCAGAGTGAAGAACAGTTGTGTGATTAGAAGCTTTCTAGAATCTTAGGCAGACAGTGGCCTAAGATCCTTTAGATCAATGTCACTGAGATCCTTTAGATCATGGATGGGGAATACATGCATTTCCAAATGTTTTTGGGCCGAAATGACCACCAGTCCTAGTTAGTATAATTGATAGTGATGAATCATAGGAGTTGCAGTACAGTGATTTTTGGAAAGCTACATATCCCCTTTTCATGCTTCAGAGATAGATTAACTGAACCTGGGACATTATATAGACATACATAAAAAACACAGGCACATCGACATACACAGAACATGGGCTTTACTGCAGAATCTACTGAGAGATAATAGAGATGTGTTATGATTAGTGTGTTTTCTCATTTGTTGATGACAAGAACAATGATAACAGTAAGAACAGCAACAAGAGAAATATCAATTTACAATTATTTTCTTATTCAGCAAACTGTGCCAGAACCTCTACTGCTAGGGATATCTGAGTTGATACCCCCCTCCTGGCATGAATAGCAAGGAAAAGGAGGAGCATCAGAAACAACAATAACACCCACTCCTCAGTATTCATAAGCAGATATACACATATCTTGACACGGGGCAATGTGTAGCTATAGAGGAGCAAAAGGAAAACACTACCACACACATAAGAATTATGCTCCCTAATGCAATTTTCTCACAGCACTGCATTTAGTTACAGTTTCAGTTGAACATTCAGGAATATAGTTTAGGCTTTCAAAGAAAAGGGGCAGGTAAAGTTACCAAGGGAATGTGAACACAGTAAATAGAAGAATTCTAGGTATGAGCAGTTTTCAATAAGTCACTCTTTGGAATGCTGAATAAACAATTTTGAAGACTTGGGAGATTATCGCACACACATTTTTCGTCCGATCCGGGCATGGGCTGGGAATGCATGTGAACATGTGAAAACGGGTGTTATCGCATAGGAAAATGCCTCCAGCTGACCATCACCCATCCCTGTACTGAACTCATGCCACTGATTTTGCAAGGATGGACACTTTCCAACCTTGATATCTGGCTGGTGAAACATGGCTCAGGGGCAGGTGGTGGTCGGCTGGGGGTATCGGTGGCATTTTTGTGTGCAATAACACCCGTTTTCCTCCATTCCAGTCTGATCTCGTCCTGTGCCCAGATCAGGTGAAAAAGTAAGTGTGATAATCTCTGAATTAAATTTTTATAAGGGAGGGCAGACTTCTTGTCTGGTGGACAATATCTTCATTTCCCTCCACACCTGTAGGAAGATTGGGCCCAGACCAGAGATTTTAGTAGCTGTAGTCTTTCAAAAGTAACTTTTCCAAGTTCTAACTCAGTGAAACAAATGGAATGGATAGTTTTTAGCAGCAAGGGGATGGATAAGGAAGAGAACCCAGTAAGATCATCTTTCCTGAGGATCTCACAAAACCTGGAATCAGCTTCACAACTTTTAGCCAATGCCACTTGTCATTCCCTCCTCTGTATTAGGGCTGGTATGAACTAGTATTGTCATATAATCTCCCAATGTGAATTCAAAAGCCATATTAAAGTATTATCTTACTTACAGAACCTAGTGTGGGGCCACAGCCCTACGTATTACACCTGTTTTAAGACAGTAATTTTTGTCTCCAGCTAGGCAGCAGAGAGGTCACCTCATCCCCATGTTTTTGATCAAATGTCTTAATTTTTTTTAGAATATCTGCATTTCTTGTTAGTTAACTGATCATACCATAGACCCTAAACACTTCTTGTTATAAACAAGTAACTGAGCCTTGAACTTATGCCTGAAACACAAGACTTACTTTGCTTAAAACAGGATGACTGTTTGACCCATGTTGACAATACTTCTGTAGTTAAGAGTTATAAAATATAACACAATGCTGTTCTTCACTGTAGATTGTTTTTTGCATTCTTTTCTTAACTACACACAAGAGCACATGGGTATATTTTGCCATGTATCTTCTCACCATCACAGCACTTTTGCGCCCACCCCCTGCATTCCTTTGAATTGAGATGAGAATAAAGCTTTCTTCAGTAGAATATTCACTTTCAAAGATGGACAATGTCTGGCCCAATAGATGTAGTCAAACAACAAATCCTATCTGCATGCACCATTGGTTATGCTACCTACAGCTGATAGAAGCAGTATTCTGTGGGTATCTGCAAGACCACGAATCACACATTCTTGCTTTATCCCACTTCAATTATCATGGCTGCTCTCTATGGAATTCTGCAGTTTGGAGTTTAGCAAAGCATTGGAGCACTTTGCCTGAGAATTCTAAATACCCGTCTCTAAACTCTAAATCCTAAGATTCCACAGGACAGACCCATGGCTGTTGATTCAAGTGAAATCATATTGGTGTAACTGTGTAGTGTGAATGCTTCCTCAGAGTCTGTGCAAGTAAAGGTGGTTCTGCCTCAAATCTTCATGCAGCACTTAAAGGTCAAAGGCCATTAGGCATCCCCCACTGCATTATTATTATTATTATTATTATTATTATTGCTGCAAATTCTGACTTGACTTTATATACTAGGTTTGACAAAAGGCAGAATCCTATTGGTTACTGGAAATGGTTGTTGTTAACTGTCCTCGAGTCAAACTCAACTCATGGCAACCCTATGGGTGAGACATCTCCCTTAGGTCCAGTAGATTCAGGCCTGTAGTCTCCCTGATTAAGTATAGCCATCTGGTGTTTGGTCTTCCTCTCTTTGTCCTTCCCTCTTCCTTTCCCAGAATTATTGTCTTTTCTAATGAGTCATGCCTTCTCATGATGTTGCCAAAGTATGACAACCTCCATTTGATCATCTTGACCTCCAGAGAGAGTTCAGGCTTGATCTGTTCAAGTACCCATTTGTTTGTCTTTTTGGCTGACCACAGTATCCATAGCACTCTTCTCCAGCCCCACATCTCAAATGAGCTGATTTTCATCCTGCCTTCTACACTGTCCAGCTCTCTCATCCATACATAGTGATGGCGATACAGTGGCTTGGGTGATTCTACCTTTAATATTCAGCTATTTAGGATCTTGTCTAGTTCTTTAATAGCTGACTTTCCCATCCTTAGTCTTCTGATTTTCCCCCCTGCAGTTTCTGTTCTGAAAAATGTTTGAACCAAGATATAGGAACTTTTTTACTAATTCAATTTTCTCATTGTCTAGGCTGAATCTATGTAGCTCTTCCATGGTCATTATTTCTGTTTTCTTTTGTCTTGGAAATGTAGCATTAGAGAAAGGCCCCTTATTATTTGCAGCACATAGGAAAATGACTTCATATAGCCATGCATAGGTATGTTCATGCATAGCCATACTTCAAATGTGGCCCAATTCAGACTCAACAAGGCTTAAAGAAATATATATCATCTTCACTGGAAGCATAGACAATGATTAAAAGAACAACAAAGGACTATTCTGTCATAAGAAATGGACATCATCCAACCAACCAGTTCAGGATCAGAATGCTATCTGTGCTATTCTACAATGCATGAAGCCTTCAGCCAGCTAAGAAAGTGTTGTAGAGGGTTGGAGCACTGATGCAGAATCTTCTCCATGTGTGTGCGTAAATGTCAGTAAGCAGCACAGAGATGAAAAGGGACTGACAGACGGAGCCATCCTGGTTTTTGTTTGTCTTCAAAGTTGTCAGTTTAGGTCTCTAGGTCAGAAATCATTTTATCTGCTAAACCATATGCTTTGTAGAACAAAATGCCTGGCAGACTTCAAGGCAGATGTGTTTTAAGGTGCACATTGAAGCACTGAACATCCCTTGACACTTGCTTCTCAGTTATTACCATGTTAAGCAAAGTGGGGAGTTTGGAGGAGGGGAAGGAACCTTTTACTTTTTAAATGTTTGCCCTACAGATTTCTATTAGCAGCTTTCAGAACTTTTTCTCTTTGTCATGTTATTGTTTTTAACACTTTAGATCTCATTCATTTTTGGTGTAGCAGAATAGCTAGGGAAATAATCAAGTTCACATGGGCAATTATTGTGACCCATTAAGCTGTACTGAATCCATTCACTTTGTGTTATACTGCAACAGGTTCTTGAAAGCCCACAAGCCCACCAACATATGAGATGAATTATACAGAAGCCTAAAAAGAACCAAATCTACCTTTGGCTTGACATGAATGTAAGTCTAGTAATTTGGATAAGGGTAAATCCTCCCCCTTTCCATTTCAATGTGTCTAAGGTCTGTTACTCATTATCTTTAGATAGGGGCAGAAGACATTCACTCTGACAAGTCAGCATGTCCTTATCTGAATGATCTTGGCCCATGTTCTCTCTTAGTATAATTGAGTTTGCTGCTGCTGCTACTACTACTACTACTGGTATTTGCTTTATTATGTAGACCAGGGGTAGGCAACCTTTCCGCTTTAAGGGCCAAGGGACTTCAGCTCCCAGAAGCCTCAGCCATATTGGCCAATAGTCCCATGTTGGCCAAGAGCTCCTGGGATTTTGGGAGCTGAAGTCCCTCGGCCCTTAAAGGGGAAAGGTTGCCTACCCCTGATGTAGACCTACAATGAGTGCCAACACATCTGATAGTCCTGATGAGGAATCTGTACTCGAGACAAGAGGCTACTGTCAGAACAGAACACGGACAAATAGAATGGTTCCCAATTTGCAAGGGAGTCAGACAAGGCTGCAACCTCTCACCCTATCTGTTCAACTTGTATGCAGAACATATTATAAGAAAAGCAGGCTTAGAGACAGAAGAGGGAGGAGTTAAAATAGGAGGAAGGAATATCAACAATCTAAGCTATGCAGATGACATCATAGTACTAGCAGAAAACCTCACAGACCTGGAACACCTACTAAGGAAGAAAGTGCAAAGACAGGGTTAATGTTGAACATAAAGGAAACAAAAATAATGACCACCGAGGACCTTCACAAGTTCAACTTAGACAATGAAGAAATAGAAATAGTAAAAGAATTCCCATACCTGGGATAAAACATTGATAGAAATGGGGACTGCAGTCAGGAAATCAGAAGAAGTGTAAGAATGAGGAGGGTGGCTATGAAAGAACTAGAAAAGATTCTAAAATGCAAAGACATACAACTCAGCACAAAAGTTAGATCAAACTGGAAACCTTCCCAGAACCAACTGTCTCTAACTTATGGTGACCCTATGAATGAGACCTCAAAGATATAGTGGAGATTACTACATAAAGCTATAAACTGGCTTACCTCAGCCATCTTAAAATTAGCAGTGGGTGGCATCCTGATATTATCAGATGCATTTAACTGTCGAAATCACTGCCCAGGTGCAGCCCGGGTCCATTGCTGCTCGAAGGGGTGCTGCTCATGCCTCTTTTTGAAACTGGGAGTTTTCCGGCTTGAAAAAATGGCTATTGGAGTACCCTCTCAATGGCGATGGACCCGGGCTGCACCTGGGTGGTGATTTCGATGGCTAAATGTGTCTGATAATATCAGGATGCTGCCTGCTTCTAATTTTAAGATGGCTCAGGTAAGCTGGTTTATATCCTTATGCAATAATCTTCCCAATTATTGACAGTCCTGTTAAGATCTTACAAACTCAGCATCATGTCATTCTTTTTTGAATTTATCTTTCTTTTTACCTCCTGCCTTCCACTTTGCTGAGCATTATGAGTCCTATTGTCTCATAATATGTGTTAAGTATGATAGGCTCAGATTAGTCATTTTGCTTCTAGGGAAAGTTCAGGTTTCATTTAATCCAGGACCCATTTATTTCTGTTCTTGGCTGTGCATAGTATCTGTAGAACTTTCCTCCAGCATCACATTTCTAATGAGTTGATGAGCAAGCCTCTAAGGTAGTTGCATTTCTCAGGTTCAATAGATATTCAGATAGAATAACTTTTTATATTGTGTTTTCTGAAGCTGTCATCTTGAATCCCATGATGGGAGAATAACACAAAATACCTCAGTTTGGGGAAAATGTTTAGCACTTCTGACTTGGGAGCTAACAAAGAACACAGAATACTGATCAATCTTAGTATAGATTACTTCCCTTGTCTACATATCAACTCCACTAGAAAAACAAACAAACAAAAACAATGGAGTTTGGAGACCCATCACAAAAATATTCACTGTGATTAGAAGTTGCAGCTGTAAGTCACAAAACTATTTTTCTCCTGTCTCTCCTCTAGTGTCTGCTGCTACAAACCAGTGAGTACTTATATTTAAGTACTGTATCATGTATGCAGTGATGAATTTCTGGATCTTCAGCATTAAGACCTTAACACCACATATTCTTAATCTAGAGAATAATAAATAGCATCATCCACTTAAAATGGTGATAACAGAATGTTCAAAACTGTAACATTGGCTGCAGATCACTTTTGTTTTCAGCAACTGAAGAAGATGTAAACTGAAATATTTTGCTAATTTATTAAATTATATTTGTTAACCATTCTAATAAATACACAGAAAGTCAAACACACATTCACACATACATGCACTATGTCTTGAATCAAAATTGCTAACAGATCTTCAAGAGTATTCAGTTTTGGGGTTTTTTGGAGAACTCCTAATTCTATCCCAATCAGTCTCTGTTTTTAGATTTAAGAATCCATGAGAGCCAAATCAAACACCTACCTCTAAGGTCTCTAGGATTCTCTCAAATTGGCAGGTTCCACCACCCCCACCCCCCGCCGGTCTCACCTATTAAAATGTTGCTATCATTTTACTCAGTGTTATTTCTGATGCTGCTTTGCTATACAAGTCCTTATATATTTTGACAGCCTTTGTTTGCAGGTTGTCATTTTGTGTTTGCATGTTCTGTCTGATACAGCATGCAACTCTATTTCCTCTTACCTGTATGGTTTTAGGGCCTTTGCAGACTGCTAGAAATAATGCAAATTAAGTTCACTTTAAGGGTTAGGGTTAGGATTAGGGAATCATGGGAACTGTATTTTATTGTGGCACCAGAGCTCTCTGACAGAGAAGGCTCAATGTCTCAGGAAAAAAAATCCCATGATTCCCTAGCACTAACCCTAACCCTTAAAGTGGACTCAATTTGCACTATTTCTGGCAGTCTGCAAAGGCCCTGTTTTGCTATCCTTTGCTTGTGTGTTGGGTCAGATTCTTGCAGACCCTGCGAAGTATAGATCGAAGATTTTCTCTTCCCACTACTACCCTTTCCCTTACCAGACCAAATATTAGTAAATTTGACATATTACTGCATATTCAGGGTGTAAAAAAAAATCTAATCTGAGAGAAACTGAAGCTGACAGATCAGTCCAACCAGCCAAAGGATTAACTAAAAGGTACTTCATTCTTTTTCAAAAAAAACAACAACCCTGGATTTGAATTCCTGATAGTTTTAAAATGGGTTGCCTCTCTCTCTCTCTCTCTCTCTCTCTATATATATATATATATATATATACCCTGAAAGGTTCCTTTTCTTTAAGCACCCATATAGCAGCTAGGTTTATAGGACTGCAGCTGTTTTAAATGTATTTTTGGGTGCTGAATTTGAAAAACACAATGAGAATGTCATGTCACATGTCGTTCTTTCACAAATTTGATATTTTTATCAATTCATTTGTTACTCATCTCTGATTAAGTGTAGACACTGATGTTTCATTTAAATAGGTTTATGTAGATTTATAAGTCCAGAAACCTGAGGATATGATGGAGTTTATCACATTGTTTTTGCTCCTGCAACAGATGTAGGATATAATTTAAGAAGACAGATCTTATCACATTTCCCTGTTGCCAGGCAGTATGCAGCCCATATGCAACCTGGACTTCTGCCACAGCTTTTCAAGAATGAGAAAATCTTATTCTTGAAAAGATGGGGAACAAGCCCGGAGAAGCCCGGGTTGCATGTGAGCTGAGTACTGCTCACCAAAAGGGAAATGTAATAAGATCTGCTTTCTTAAAGTTACACCCCACATCTACCACGGAGCAAAGGCAATGTGATAAACTCTGATGTCTTATCTTCTGCATGTTAAGAAGTGAAAAGGCCTCAAATAGAGCAAAGCAGACTTTCCTGGATGGGGTAAATAGGGTATGTTTCTGGGTTGGAGGTAGACATCTGGAAGAATATGACACATAGAAGTAGAAGGACCAGCATTTATTCTGCGAGCCTGAAGCTACAGAACTGATTTGAAGCTCTCTTCCTTATCAGAGATGACAAGGAAGAGTAGCAGTGCCAGTCCTCGGGAAATATACAAGAGACCTTGGTAGATTCAGCACATGGAATGGCCCTGACCAAGCCTTGGAAGGAACATGTGATAGTGGTAGGGGACTCCCTGGTAAGGGCAATAGAACCAGTGGTTTGAGGGCCTGAGAAGATGTTTCGGCTCCCTGGGGGGGAAATTCATGATGTAACAGAGAGGTTGACAAGGCTCGTCAAGCCAACTGATCATCACCCCTTCCTTTTGGTCTATATGGGTACCAATAATTCTGCAAGGCATAGCCTTCAGACTATCATAACAGGATTATAAGGTTCTGGGTAGTAAGTTGAAAGTCCTGGCTGCACAGGTTGTCATTTCTTCTTTACTCCTATTGAAGGCATGATCCAGGAGGGGAGAGCAGAACAGCAGCGGAACTGGCTTGACAAATGGTGCCACCATAAACAATTTGGCTTCTTGGAACATAACCTACACTTTCAGTGGGCTTCTGGCAGAGGATGGCTTGGCACCTCACAGCAGTTTGCAAGGGCATTCAAATTGCTTCAAAAATCTGATCAGGAGACCTTTAAATTGCTCTGCAGAGGGGTAGGATATAAATACATTTTATTATTATTATTATTATTATTATTATTATTATTATCAATCATTATTAAATTGAGTTATGTGGGGGAGGGAGACAGTATTCTCGAGGACAGGTGTTCATCAAGTGCTAGAAACAATAGTCCAATTGTTATAGAAAGAACCAGGCAAATAGTACAATAATGCAACAGTAGTAGGGAGAGAAAAAAAACCTTAAGTAAGACATCTATTTAAGGTGTGGGGAGGGACTCCAGAGCAGGGATGGGGAATCTACAGCTCTCCAGGTTCTGATTAACTATCATTCCCATCATTTGTCACCACCAGCCAAGCTGATGGAAGTTTTAGTCAGGCTTGTGAGGGCTTGATTGTAGTGCCTCCCCTTATGGAGAGGAGGGGAACGAAGAGAAGAAGAAGATGAAGATGAAGATGAAGATGAAGATGATGATGAAGAAGGAGAAGGAGAAGGAGAAGGAGAAGGAAGAAGATAATGACAATATCCTTTTGGGACACAAAGTGGTGTACAACAATTAAAAAACTGCTAAAAATCCACAAAATACAAAAGTTAAAAAAATAATGAAACTATCAGAAAAAAAGCAGGTTAAAACATATGTTAAACATACATACACATCGCAACAGCACAATGATTAGAGATATCCAATACATTGTGTAAGAAGGGTCATATATCATTACTTATCAAATATCTGCTGGAATAGAAAAATCTTTACTTGTCTGTGAAAAGAAAGTAGGGAGGGTGCCAGTCTAACTTATCTGAGAAGGGAGTTCCAGAGCCTGGGGGCAGCCACTGAGAAGGCCCTCTCCTTTGCTCCCATCAAATGTACCTGTGAGAGAGGGAGGACAGAGAGAAGGGCCTCCAAAGCATGGGCTGTTTTATAAGGGAGATGATCTTTCAAATAACTTGGACCTGAGCTGTGTAGAACTTTAAGGATCAAAACCAACACTTTGAATTGTGCCCAGAAAGCTATTACTATGGAAGAAATTCAGAAGAAACTAAAATTTGTTCGGCAA
>CM034702.1:18553958-18575556 GCA_020142125.1 Phrynosoma platyrhinos
TTATATATATATATATATATATATTTCTTTATTGTGTTATACATTACTATTGCAAGTATAAGTATGTATAATATGTACGTTTTTTTTTAATAATAAAATATAATAATAAAAAAAAAAAGAATTGTGCCCAGAAATGGACCAGCAGCCAATGTAGCTGTTGCAAGAAGGGATTTGTTTGCTCCCTGTAGCCATAGCCCGTTAGTAATCCAGCTGCAGATTACTTTTTATTGAAATTCACAAAAAATCAGACATAAGAATCTCAAACATTTGTATGTCAAAGCATCACAGAAAGAACTATGCTACACCAAGAAATTGTAAAACTTAAACACAGACCAACAAGATGATGCTATCATGAAAGGAGAAAAAGAAAGTTGATACAGACTTTATTGTTGAGTATATGAAAAGACATCAAAAAAAGAACTCCTGATTGGAAAGACCTTTGTAGAGTAGATACTCCTGGTAAAGGAACAATGTAACAGAGCACCTAGAAGGTATCCTTTGATTCTACAAGTGCAACTCTCTTGAACAAATAGTAAAGGAATTAAAATTAGCAAAACAGAACATAAACAGGGGTCAGACACATGCTGGTATAAACCTATTGATATACTGCTGCAGTTGTGCATTTAATACACTTGGTCAAGAGTATTTCTATCTCAGATCATTGACAAATAAGCATGCTGTACCCTGAAGTCACTGATCCAGTTTATAATGGTGTAGTGGAGTTGCAAATATGGACCATTCTGTTTGTGATTGTACATTAAAGTATATAGGATAGTGTGTGAATGCACATTAACCCAATGCATTGTCTTTCCACATTGTGCAGTGTATTTGAATTGGCCTGTTAGCCATGCAGAATGATGACTGATCCAAATAAGTTGCACTCTATTGGCATTATTTTCTTTATTACTTTCTGCACAGAAAATGCTGTGCAAAATTACCATGTACAAATTTTGCACAGATTAACTCCTGAAATATGAATAGTCTTGGAAATTTTCAAAAACTTTCTCACAGTGGAAAGGAAATTGCTCCAATTACTTGCTGTTAATGATATAATTTTTCACTAAGCAATAAGTAATTTCAGCAGTGTTCATTCCACTGCAAAAAGTTTTTAAAAACTACACAGTTATTGAAAACTAACTGCAATTTGGGAAAATTTGCATGTGGTTGTTTTGCCCAGAAATCAGGATTTTCTGCACAGGGTACAGAATTTTGTGCATGGAAAATAATATTTCAAAGCAGAAATATTAATTCCTGTGCATAAAATGCTGTTTTCTATGTAAATAAAAATGTGCAAATTAAATGTAGAACAGATTCAGAATTAACAGCATTTTTCTGGTCAGAAAAAAAATATATTTTATTTTATTTTGTTTCTCCCAAAAAGGGACCCAAGGCAGCTCACAATATAAACAATATTTTTAAAAGCCATTAAAATAACCTAATTAAAACACTAGAAGGTTAAAATTTAAACATATAAAATTTAAAACATACAAAGGTTAAAAAATAATCTAAACCAACTCCCCTCCCCTATAAAACCAGGCCTCCATGGTTTTAAAAGCTTGCTTGAATAAAAATGTTTTTAATTTGCTGATGAAAGGCCAGCAGGGAGGGGGCCAGCCATGGAAGGGAGTTCCACAGGGTGTGTAACTCCATCCAGCACAGGCAACGTCCCTATTCCCTGATCTGACTTCTGATTGACCAGAAGCACCTCAATCTTGTCTGGATTAAGTTTCAACTTGTTTGCCCTCATCCAGTCCATTACTGACTGCAGAATGGTTCAGTACTGAGATAGCTTCCTTGGAGTCAGAAGGAAAGGAGATATAGGGTTGGGTGTCATTCGCATACTGATGACACTGCACCCCAAAATTCCAGATGACCTCTCCCAGAGGTTTCATGTAGATGTTAAATAACATGGGGACAACACAGAGCCCTGTGGGACTCCACAGGACAGTGGCCAAGGAGTTGAACAGGAGTGGCCCCACCACAATTTTCTTGATCCAACCCTCCAAGAAAGCCCAGAACCACTGCATAGCAGTGCCCCCAAGTCCCATCCCAGAAAGGCGGCACAGAAGAATACCATGTTACAAAAAGCCGCTGAGAGGTCTAGCAGGACCAACAGGGACACACTCACCCTGTCCAGTTTCTGGCGTAGGTCATCCACAAAGGTGACTAAAGTTGTCTCTGTGCCATAGCCAGGTCTGATTGATTGAAATAGGTCTAGATAATCAATTTCATTCAGAAACCCCTGGAGCTGGGAGGCCACCACTCACTCAAGAACCTTGCCCAATAATGAATGTTAGAAACTGTCCAATAGTTGTCCAAAATGGTGGGATCCAGGGAGGTCTTTTTCAGTAATGACCTCATCACAGCCTCCTTTAGGCAGGATGGAGATTTGCCTTGCTACAGTGAAGCATCCACCACTTCCTTTAGACACTCGGCCATTCCCCCTCTAGCTGATTTCAGAAGCCAGGAAGGGACCTTGTCAGTATGCACATGGTGGGCCTCACTTCTCCAAGGATCCTATCCACATCCCCAAGCTGCACAAACTGAAACATATCCAATAATATGAGACAAGCAGGTGCTAAGATTGCATCCACTAGACCTGTCTCAACAACAGCATCCAAGTCAGAGTGAATCTGAGAGATTTTGTCTGCAAAGTGTCTTGCAAATTCCTCACAGCAAACTGTTGAGTGGTCTTTGTTTCTTTCTTGGGGGCCAGAATGTAAAAGGCCCCTGACAACTTGAAACAGCTCCATTGGACAACACTGTGCAGATGCAATGGTGGCAGGGAAATTTAGTTTATTTGTTGCCACGACTGCTATGGCATAGGCTTTCCAGTGAGCTCTAGCCCGTGTTCAGTCAAATTCACTCTGTATCTTCTGCCATCACTGCACTAGTTTCCGTCCCACTTGTTCCATCACCATTGACTCCCTGGTACACCAGGGTGCATGTCTGGTTCTACTTCATGGGAGGGAATGCTTAAGGGCAATTGTGTCCACCGCCCTGGCCATTTTCCTATTCCAGAGATCAGCTAGGGCTTCAACAGGATCACCTGCCAAGGCAGCAGGAAACTTCCCAAGAGCCATCAGGAATCCATCTGGATCTATAAGCCTCCTGGGGTGGACCATCTTAATCACACACCCCCACACACCCCTGCAGAGGCTTTGAGTCCCAGTGAATCTAAACCCTACCGCAGGGGTAGGCAACCTTTCCCCTTTAAGGGCCGAGGGACTTCAGCTCCCAGAATCCCAGGAGCTATTGGCCAACATGGGACTATTGGCCAACATGGCTGAGGCTTCTGGGAGCTGAAGTCCCTCGGCCCTTAAAGGGGAAAGGTTGTCTACCCCTGCCCTACCAGGTAGTGATCAGTCCATGATAACAGAACAACAGGGAGTTCCTCTACTCCCAGATCTCTATCATCCTGCCCCAAACAGAAAACCAGGTCCAGAGTTGTCCCGCTACATGAGTGGCATGAGATATTACTTGGGAAAGCGCCATGGTTGTCATGGCAGGCATGAAGTCATGAGCTGCTCCTGACAGTGTGGTCTCTGCATGGATGTTGAAGTCCCACAGCACAATAAGCCGAGGGGACTCCAATGCCACTGCAGAGACCAACTCCATCAACTCAGGAAGGGAGATTGTTGAGCAGCGAGGTGGGCAGTGCACCAAAAGAACCCATATTCTGTCTCAGCCACTCACCTTTAAGAAAACATATTCATACCCGGTAGACTGTGGGACAGGACACCTGGTCAGGGAGATGGAATCCCAATAGACCACTGCAACTCCGCCTCCCCACCCACCAGGCCTCACCTGCTGCTGTATGGAGAACCCAGGTGGACAAAGCTGGGAGAGATTACTCCTCCCCCCAGCTTCATCCAGCCAGGTCTTCATAATACAAGCCAGGTTGGCATGATCGTCCAGGACCAAGTCTTGGGTCAGTGGTGTTTTAACACTGACTGAACTGCATAAAAATTAATATCTATGCATTGAAATATTATTTTCCAAGCAGAAAATGTTTTCTGCACAAAACAACTATGTGCAAATTTTGTACACAATAAGTTCCAAATGGCCAAGATTCACATCAGTCCAGAATTCATCACATTATGGTGTCTTGGCATTTGAAAAACATGCTTTTCAACCATTTTTCAAATATTTCTGAATTCTTCCCATCCTTGCTTCTTGTTTGCTTCAAAAACAAATGTAGGAAACAGTTATATTCCTCGAAAAGGAAGGGAGCCTAACAAATTAAATGAGGCAAGTTGTTTACAAATAGGCTTTCAAAAATCTTCATTCTGCTTGAAGCAAGAGAAACTGGGATCTATTGCACCATTATTCAAGTTATCACACTTTTCAGGAGAGGAGCTCACTATTAGCACTGGCAATAGTGCTGTTTTTTAATTCCAGTGCCATAGCACTCCAGCCTATGATAGCAAAAACTCTGGTTGGCAACCTAGGTGCCATTCCATACAAGCCCAAGAGCTAACACTCAGAGACTCAGTTAAATCTTCTTTCAGCATTGGGACAACACTCTCTATCACATCTGAGAGCAGGAGGTTACTTTGCAGGATGCAGAACAAGAGAAGTAGAATATATAATTTTATCCACCAAGAAACCATAATGACTGAGGCACTCAGGAGGAGGCTCATCTGGAGTTGGCCTTCAGTACCTTTGCTGCCTATGACAACTGACACCTTCTGCCTAATGGTAGGGCTGTTGCTAGTCATAAAAATAACAATAAACCATCTTTTTTAATGGGAATGAGTAGCAAAAATCAGAATTCATCTTGGGAAAACATGTATCTTTCAGTTTCAGTTCAACACTAGATCAAGTTCTGACTGTCTATGAAGTGATACACTTCAGCTAATGCTAGTACAGAATACTGACCCTAGGTTTTGTTTTTGTTTTTCCAGAAGAAAAAAATATCCTAGATAATACTGTGAGAAAAGTGGTATTTAGACATAAGGAAAGATTTCTACATTCAGAACAGAAACAGAGGCTCAGCTTGTTTTCTTCTCAGCCTGCAAGGTTTAACATCTCTAAAGACTCACACTGTTTCATGCATCTATGGGCACCTGATAATTACTGTCAGTGTATCACAGGTTTGTTCTGACAAAATGGGGAAAACCCCAACATAACATTATATACAGTCTGTCACTGCACACTGCTGGGCATGGAGGCAGTTGCTTTCCAAACTCATGTTAATGGTCATTTATTGAAGTGATCAGATGTCAGGATGGATCAATGGACATAACTTGCTACTGAGCTTCAGGGTTCAGCAGTTCAAAAACCAACCAGGACTGCTGCTTATAGCCTAAAACTGGAAGGGGATGAGTTGCTCAGCATGGTAAATAAGTCTTTATTTTGTCTTTAATTTTAGCACTTCTGTAGAAAAAAAAAACTGTAGGAATACTATTGTGCTCTGGCTAAAGTCAGAGTTCAGGAAAAGTACTTTTTGGATTAATACTCCCAGAATCCCCAACCAGAATAGAAGATTTTCTGTGATCTGGGAATATTTAATATTTTTTTATTAAAATGCTTCTATCTTGACCTGTATTGGGAGATATTAGGCTGGCATACAAACAAATAAATGTAAGCTGTTTAAAACAATTTAATTTAAACATGCTAAAATCAAATTCAGCAATTTTATGGGTTATGCAAATAAAAGTTTTAAACAATTTAAAACAATGTACAGTAGGTGAGAGTAGCAAGGTGGGCTTTGGATGGCCAGGGCCACAAAGTCCCATAGTCCCAGTGGTGATGTGGCCGTGTGGCCATGCCACCATTGAGGGCAATGGGACTTGAACATCTGCGGATTTTGGTATTCATGGGGGGATCTGGATCAATCCCCCACAGATACCAATGACTGACTATACATGAACATTTAGGGGAAGAAACAAACAAATCAGGCTGCAAAGGCTTTAATACAAAGCCATGCTTTAGGTTGGTTGTGGAAAGAAGTCAACACTGGTATCAACTAGGCCTTCAAGAGGAGGCCTTTCCACATATGGGGCACCGAAGAAGAGTAGCACCTCTTTCAGGTCCTCCCACAATACCTTATTCTCATGGGCAAGGGACAGAGAAGCCCCCTCCAGCATACTCCAAGGTCTGCTTGGGCAGATGTATATAGAGAAAAGCACTCATTGAAATATCAAGGTCTCAAGCTGTTTTTCACCTCAAAATCATAGTGGAAGCAAAATGGCAACCAGTATCAAATTCATTCTATGCATACTTATGTAAAGTTGTCAGAAGGAGAGACAGATCTCAAGAGTAAGCTATAAAAATGGAAGATGTTTGCTTTTTTTTTTAAAAAAAAAAATGTGAAATGGTTTTAAGGTCTGGGCATTCACCTCCATCCATTCTTGGCTAGCATCACACTCTCAGAGCAAAGGGTTTTCCATACATGCTGCGCTTGTACTATACTGATGCACCAAACAAACACACACATGGAAGGGAGACAGTACACCCTTCAATATTTCACAGATCAAACTGGGATACACGTGGCCAAACAATGTCACAGTGTCGTCAAAATGGCAAAAAAATAATGAGCAAGAATACATAAGCCAGGAGAGACTGCAGCAGTTTGCTTTAGCCTAAACCTACATACAAGGGTAAGATCCCGCCCCATCTTGTCCTCTGCCCCTGCCAGCCCACTGAGTGAATTGAGTATAAACTACTTTTGTATTTTCAGTTCAGTGTTGAGCAAATGAAATAAGATGAGGATGAAGGCAGAAAGTGGGAGAATTAAAGAGAATCTGGGAAATGTAAAGGTAGTTGAAAAAGTGGAAAGGCAGAGGATTAATATAAATTGTTCCTGCCAAATTGGGATAGCCTGAGGGCATGAGATGATTTAGGACAAAATTGGTGGGTACATGCATTTCAGCCCATCATATCAGAGTAAGGTTGGGAGTGAGGTGCTAATGAGGCATCTTGTTGTATAAGCACTGGTGGCAGAAGTCCAGATTCTTGGGAAAATGCCCTATAGGTAGGTATGGTCATATGGGATGTGAGCCCTAGTGGAAACACCATCAACTACTGCCACTACTGGGCACACTTTGCAACCTGCCCTGCTCTGACATGCCAAGGACTAAACTATAGGGCCTGGTGCATCTGCTGGGATCTATATTGACCTTATGGTATCAGACCATGAGTCTGGCATTAACAAGGCAAAACCCGAGCTGTGCCTTCCAATCACATAATCTCATACATTCACAATAATAGATGCTGGGAGACCCCATAGGAGCATAAGATCACATCTTATTCCTCTTTCTTCTTTCCTATCTCTACTGAGCCCAGCTAGGTTCCTGTTGGCCATAAGCCCTGTGCTACTAACACAGAGGGGGACATTGCTTCCTGAACCTAGTTTGCACTAGACTGCATCATTTGCTTGATACCTGTAAAATGTCCTGCAGTTTTTCAAGCCTCTCCAAGCATCGCTGCATCATCCTGATAAAGAAAACTTAGCAGCTTTCTGGAACAAGCTTTAGACAAGGCACAGAAAACTCAAGAAGAGGTGAGTGAGTCCAGAGGAGGGTGACCAAAATGGTGAAAGATCTGGAAATCACCAAGCCCTATGCAGAGTGACCTAGGGTATGTTTAGCCTGGTGAATAGCAGGTTAAGATATGATAGCCCTCTTTAAATACCTGAAGGGATGTCATGTTGAGGATATTTTGCTTTCTGCTGCTTCAGAAACTGGGACATGGAGCAATGGATGCAAGCTACAGGAAGAGATTCCAACTAGACATTAGGAAGAACTTCCTGACAGTAAGAGCTCCTCAACAGTGGAACACACTCCCTCAGAGAGTGCTGGAGTCTCCTTCTTTGAAAGTCTTTAAACAGGCTGGATGGCCATTTGTCGGGGATGCTTTGAATGTGAGTTCCTGCATGGCAGGGGGTTGGACTTCATCGCCTTTGTGGTCTCTTCTGACTCTATGATTCCATTATTCTATGATTCTAAGGCAAATAAGTAGAGCTCAGTAGCTGGCATGAAACCACCACTGCCTACTCCTTTTTATCCACACCTAAATGCACGTTTTAGAATCAAGTTGTGAACAGCACCTCAGTGGAAGGACAGAACCTTCGAAACACATGTTGACTTGCAGATATTTTTTCCTTCTCTATCTCAAGCTTCCTCCCACAAACAACTTTAACTGGCAGCCTCCCACAAATGTTTCCTGCAGATTCTTCTCTTTCAGAAACTGCCCTTTGCCAAAGAACTATGCTGATAAACTTGTCTGCAAGGCAGCTGACATGTAATATCCCCTTGACAACAGAAGAACTCTTGAACAACAACCAAGAAGCATTATTTGGGAGGTTACATTCTTAGCTGGTTTGGTGGTATTATTATTATTATTATTCACCAGCTGATCATCTTCAGAGACTATTGCACATACAAAAAAGACCCAGCTTACCTCTTCCGAATTGGAGCCCAATTCAGGCTAAAGCTAGTAAAAGCGCAGCATGAAACTAGTCTGAAGCATCGCTTTTCCAGCTTCATTCAGCTTCTGAGTACATCCCTGCTTCCATGTGGATCCAAAAATGTGCTCTGATGGCCATTTTTAAATGTCAGACTGAGGTAAGCGGGGTCTTTTTGTCTGTGCGATAATCTCCTTCTTCTCCCTCTAAAGAGAGGCTAGAAAGGGCTGAATTCAGAACTGAGACTCAGGGCATCCCAAGCCCACAGATTATCCCATAAAAATTGGTTAGTGTATCATGGTGTACTTTTGTGTCTGGTTATCTGTTCTCTCCTTACCTTCACTAGTGATGTTCAAAAACTCTCCTGTTATTTCTGGGATTGTTTCAGTCTTGTTGTGGAGAAAATATAGTTACAGAGTCATAGAATCGTAGAGGTAGAAGAGGCCACAAGGACCATCCAGTCCAACCCCCTGCCATGCAGGAACATGCAGTAAAGCACTCCCGACAGATGGCCATCCAGCTTCTGTTTAAAAACCTCCAAAGAAGGAGACCCCACCACACTCCAAGGTAAATTATCTCACAGCCTTTTATGCTTTTTGGATGTTCATAGAATTAAGTTGTAGCAAACCTGTGAGTCCACTTGCTCCCTGGCTGAACCTCCCTCAATGGGCTGTTGTGGAAATAAAAGGAAGGGGAAGAATCAGGACCATATGGGCCACCCAAAATCCCTGCCTACATTTCCAAGGGAGGAGCCGTTGGCCCAATGGGTTTATCACCAGAGCAGGAGCCAAGTTTCCTTCTCCTCTCTCCTGGTGGTTCCTTTCTTGGCTTTGCCTTCTTGGGCTCTTTGCATTTTCACTTTGCTCTTTGCTCCCTCTACAACCTCCCAGATCCTTCCTTCCTCCCTCCTTCCCAGGATTCCAGGCAAAAGAGCCCCCCCCCCCCAGTTGCTTTGCAGTTTACTCGAGTTCATTCCTTTGGACTTGCTGGCTCTCCTTCTCCTGCAGCCAAGGCCTCCATGTGCATCTCTTGAGATTATTAGTGAGAGAGGATTGCCACTTTCCTAGAAGGCAAAATGAGAAGGAGGTCAGTTTCAACCTCCCTTCCCTCCTCTCCACCCCACAATTATGTAAGGATCTCCCTCATCATGAGTGACCTTTGCAGGGGGAAGGGGTACTAGAGCGATCTTCAAAGCGAGGCCATATTTTATAGTGGTTCTCAAACTTTCTTTGATTTGGGACTTCATTTCCTAGAATTCCTCACCATTTCTCAATTTCTCTGGATCCTGTGAGTTGAAGTCCAAAACATCTCAAAGACCAACAGTTGAGAAACAAGGGTCTATCTAGCCCAGTAGTTCTAAACCAGCTTTTCTCACTATTGACACTTTCAGATGCTTTGGACTTCAGTGCCCAACATCCATAGTTATTGGTCATGCAGAGAAAGGTCAGTGGAAGCTGAAGCCCAAAATATAGAGAACAGACTGCAGTGGGAAGATATAGAAGTCTTTTCCAGCCCCTGAGTTTTTGAATTTGCAGCCCGCCCTCTACAATTGACCTGAGGCTCTTCCAAAAATTGTCACATGGGCTGATGTAAGGGAAGACTAAACCACCATCTGGCAAAAAAGCAGCCCTAGCAGCTCAAATACCCCAAAAGTGAGATACTGAAAATGGAGTGTAGTAAATAACATTAATTGAAAGGGAAATCTTTACAGTTTCTTTGATGGCATAAATATAGATGCTTTTGAATGTTTTGTTGTGTAGCAGCCCTATTTTCTCTTGACTTTAACACCCTATAAATGCTATTTGAATTATATCTTAAATATTAAGTATCCCAATAAACACTTTAAAGGGAAGCTATTACTAGATTTTGAGAGTAATATAATATAATAATGTCTGGCATAGGATTTAAATAAGAGTTACAATTTCACTGTTTAAATTATAATAAAAGCAGTTTGAACTCCATAATTTATGTTGTGCTGAGATCTGTATTTGACCTTAAGAGTGCCAACATAATTATTCATCAAGGGTATATAGATAAGAGATGTAAAGAATAGTTGTACATTTTTTTCATCCTTGCAAAAAAAAAAAAAAAAGGGGGGGGAATAATTGAGACACCTTATTAGGAAACTGGTTAAGCACAACAAAATTGTTCACTTTTGTTATTATTATTTTTGGTGAAAATGCTGTTTGCAGAAAACACTGTGTTTTTTAAACAATAACAACAATGTTTTATAAAAAACACAAATATTTTGAAATGCAAACAAACAAATCAAAAGTTACATTAAATTTTGCATATTTTTACTCAGCAGGGAGGGTCTTGTTCTTGTATGCAAGCAGAGATTTACATCCCTATTATGCATTTATATATACAGAGACATCTATTTAAAGTATCTCAGCAGTGTATGCTATCATATTGTATGTTTAATGAAAAAGTGCAGAATTTAATAGACACATTGTCCCATCTGGTCACATTAAAGACAAATATTTTAAAACAACTATGCAAGAAAGAGACTCTGTCTACCTAGATAGTCATTTTATCATTGAAATTGCTATTTAGGACCAAAAATGTTTTCAAAAAAGCAGTCAAGAAATTTTAAAATAATGATAATTAGCATTTATGCCATCATTTCCTCAAAAGTGTGAGAAAAACACACACACATTTTGCATCTCAGTATTTGAGGGGAGGAATCATTATTGTAAATGTGTAGCAAGTCATTATAATACTGGCCCAGATTTTTTTTCCATATGTGAGGTAAATGGGTGCAAACAACAGCCTGGTCACTGCTTATCAATTTTCTAACCTTTGGGAGCCAGGAGAAATTACTGAATTGTTTAAAAACAGTTTTGCTATTACTTGAAGCAATGGCAGATTTGCAATAAGTAACAGATTCTGGACCATGTTTTTCTTGAAGAAGAGCCCAAAACAAGCAATATTATGCTATTCTTAATTCTCAGAAATATTTTAGAAAATGGATGCAAACACTGGCTGATCTTCAAATGAACACAATCCAGGGTGTTGTTGTGTTGCCAGGTTTTCAAAACAGTCAGAAAGGAAAGCCAAAATTCATGACATGCAGGATTCACAATCAGGAAGTACCTATCAATAGGTTTGTTTTACCTAAACACCAAATGAAAGTATTGTTTTCAGTTAATTTAGCCATGTATTTTCCTGTAAAATTGGCATACTGTTGACATTCATAAATTATATGATGCAAATTATTTCTGTCTTTATGAAGGACCTCCAGAATATGGGATTTTTTTTTTTTGGCATTTTCATTCATTCTACAGCGGTCCCTCCATGTTTGCTGGTGTTAGGGGCACAGGACCCCCATGAAAGTGGAAAAACCACAAATAGCAAAAACACTATGTTTTTAGCTGAGAGAACACCCCTCTAGATCCTCCAGTGCAACTCTGTGGTCAACATCTGCCAGACATTGACCTAGAATTTCACTGGAGGAAGTACAAAGACCTAGTGGAGTGTTCTCTCCTAGAATCTCTAGGTCAGGGGTAGGCAACCTTTCCGCTTTAAGGGTGGAGGGACTTCAGCTCCCATAATCCCAGGAGCTATTGGCCAACATGGGACTATTGGCCAACATGGCTGAGGCTTCTGGGAGTTGAAGTCCCTCGGCCCTTAAAGGGGAAAGGTTGCCCACCCCTGCTCTAGGTCCTTCGGTGCAACCTTTGGTTAAAGCTGACCATAGAGTTGCATTGGAGGACCTAGATATTCCTAGAGAGAAGATACTAATATAATCTGTGAATAATCAAATCTGCAAAAATTCGCAAATGTGGAGGGACAACTGTATATAAAAGGAAAAGCTTTCCAACCCTCAAAAGAGAGCATCTCTATCAAAAAAAGGACACATACCTACACTATAAGGAAGAAGTTCTGTAGCTTTCAAACACAATGTTTCCTTTAGGATAAGAGAAACTTGCCAGCCCTATAAGGGACAAGCTTTCTGGACCCCAAATAAAGGATATTCCTTATAGGGGATGCAGGAAAACCCTACTGCTGTTGCTAACTGCTATACTGCTGCTTCCACAGATGGCAAGAGCTTTAAAAATACAGCAGATATAGGAGACCTATGGCCTTTTAGATCTTTTCATATACAAACTTTCCTTATCCTGACCATTGGCCATGCTGGCTGGGACTGACAGGTGTTGTAGACTAAAATATATGAAAGGCCAGTGGTTCTTCATCCCTGAATTAGAGACATTTGAGACACAGTGCTGCTTCCCTTCTATCATGACAATATTCATCCATTCCCCCATCACAGTATTTCCCTGTATGTAAAGCTCTATGTAAATGATCCACACCCAGTATCCAGTTCTCTCCTGCCTGTGGATCTGCAGCACATGGACTGATGTGGCTGTATTCCATCCCATGTTCTCTTCAAGTTGCTTGTCAAATTATGGTGGTCAATGAATTTTATAGGGCTTTCTTAGGCAAGGAATAGCTTCAGAGGTGGTTTTGTCAGTTCCTTCCTCTAAAATACAGCCTACAGCACCTTGTGTTTGTTGGTGACCTTATATGAATATACACTTTATAAAACCCAGAAGATAGGGAGAAGGAGCCATCAAGCAATCATGTACATTGGGTTACCATTCAAAGAAAGCTTTTGAAACTGCTAGTACAATAGAATCCAGACTTCTTATTTGTTATTTTTATTTTTTTATCCCAAAACCAAGGGAAATAAAGGGGAGGGGAGGTGCAACAAGTCAAAGCTAAACACTACAATTGAATGTTTTACCAAACATCTGAATATGGAATGGCATAGCCATTTAAAACATTGTTGAATGATGATGAAAATCATCTTGTATTAAAGAGTTTCTAAATCACATAAAGACTGCAAAGTCTGCAATAGTCCTATGATTATAATGTTGTTTGAGGTAGATTGTTGACATAATTTAAGCGCATGGACCATTTTTTTTCTTGAATGATCGATTTGATGTCTGTAGTATGTTCATTTTCATTGTCAATTTTTCTACTAATAAATTATTCCATAAACGATTCCATCATTTATCTACAATTCATTGTACTGATTCCCAATTTTGGATGATTTCTAGCCTTGTATTACCTAAAAAGGAACAAATTCTTTATATTTTAGATTTACATTGTCCTCCATAAAAACTGACTAGAGTAACAGAACTGGGAAAAACATAATAATTTGGAAAGTGATGCCAGAAATAATAATAGAATCATATAATTGGAAAACACCACAAGGGCCATTCAGTCCAATCCCTGCCATTCAGGAATTGAGAATCAAAGCACCCCCAACAGATGACCATCCAGTCTCTGTTTAAAGGCCTCCAAAGAAGAATGTGAAGGGTGGTCCTCCAGTAACTACAGATATAATCACAAGAAATCCACATATGCAAATATGAACCTTCCTTGAGATAACCTCTCCAACAAAGTAACAATTGTTAGGCTGCAATTACACTGCAGAAATAATTCAGGTTGATACCACTTTAACTACCCTGGCTCAATGCTATAGAATTCTGGGATTTGTAGTTTTGTGAGACCTTTAGCCTTCCCTATCAAAGAGCTCTGGTACCACATCAAACTACAATTCCTAGAATTCCATTGCACTGAGCCATGACAGTTAAAGTGGTACCAAACTGGATTATTTCTGCAGGGCAGATGCAGCCTAAGTTATTTTAGCAAGGAGTCTTTGAGTGAGGTACCATCTATTTATAAGATTGAGAGAACATTCTCTGATAGAAGAGGGACTTGCTTTAAAAGGAGGGAAGGTGCAGACTTTATACCACTTCATGTCTGGAATAGAAATTTCCAACTCCATCCCCCAACTTTGTTTAGTACCTGCTTCCTCTCTTTTTCTTATATAAAAAAGTGTTCAAAGATTTTGGGCATCTGGGGGGGGGGGGGGGGATCAATTTTGCCTAAACCTGATAAAAAACATCAACTTGATGAAGTAGGAGCCAAGAGGGTTTCAGGGAGCAAGATTCCATAATAGTAAACAGTTGGTTTAGGCTTACCATTTAACAAGAAATATCTCATTACATATAAACCCTTATCCTTCCAATCTCTAAACTGACAGAATTTATCAATGAATTCAAAATTGGCATGACAGCAGAGGTAGAATTGGAAAGGGAGCTGAAGCTAATAATGATTTTCATTTCTTCCCAATTCCTATTGAAAATTTGAAGAAAAGGTTTTTTTATGGGGCTATGCAGATGGACAGCTCTGAGCTGCCCCTGCTAGCCGTGGGTCGGGGCCATCGTAACCGCACGTTGTGGCCCTGATCCTCCCTTTGGTCGCCCCAAGAGCCTTTCTGGTGCAGCGTGTTTGAACGCTGTGCCGGAAGGGCGTCCTGATGCTGTGCGGTGTGCATAACAGCGCATGCTGTCAGGATGGGGGCAGCGTGGGGTTGGGGCGATCGGCGTGCGGCTACCCCACCCCATCTCTGCCTCCAGGCCAGCCCTTTGGGCCAGTCTGCAGAGGCCCCATGAGACCATTTAACTTGCTGTTGCAACTCTTTTTTTATGCAGACACACCCTCAAAAACGGATGAGCAGACTTCTCCAGGAGAGAGTTTTCTGGATTGGTATTTTACAGATCAGCTCTGATCCTGGCATTGTTTCATAAGGTTCCAACTGAAAGGCAATAATTACACATAGATTTGGTCTGACTAGAACTCAAGTTAAACTGCAGACCAACCTGTTATCATCCAGCCATTCAGTCTAAGTGCTTCTTAGCTTAACAGTAGAATAATGTCACCCCACCCCACTTAGGACTGTTCAATTATCTGTTGTTTTATACAGAACACTGGTCTGTAATTGCAAACATGTAATGCTCAATTCAGGAAGAGGTACAAAAACCAGCTATTGCTGCATCTATAATTTGTCGCCTCCATACACAAATATTTATGTTCAATGTGGAATGCCCCATTATCTTGTCTATTACGTCCATCCTCTATATCAGCTTGAATGGATACTTTTTAAAATGCCAACTCTAAGTGGGAAAAACACAAGGTTGCCATGAGTCGAGGTCAACTCGAAGGCAGCAAACAAGAACAACAAAGACCATAAAACTTTGCTTATAATACTACTTGCAACAACTAAAATGGAAAGACTCTGAAGGAATGGCTTGTTTGTTTGTTTGTTTATTCCATATCTACCCCAGCTTTCTCTTGGAAAAGGATCCAAGTAGCTTACAAAGTTTAAAATAAAAGTTTAGCTAAAATGTACTATTGTATTACAAATATTAAAAAAAATCCCAATCAGTTCTATTAAAAATGCATAGTTAGAAAGAATTGAAAATACATTTCAAAATGTATTTGGAGCACAATTTAAACACAATAAAAAAAACAGAGAACAGCACTTGGAATACTATTCTGCCATGTGATTAAAATCAGTCAAAGGCATACCTAAATTAAAATACCAATGGAAAGAGATCAGGGAGAGGGCTGATCGGACTTCCCATGGGAGGAAATTCAGCAGAAGTTGAGAAGGCTAGACAAATTTTAGAGAATGGCTCCATCTGGGATGGACAAATTCACCGTAACTAGAGGATTCTGTGAGGGAGCAACAATACTCCATTTGTAAGCATATCACCATCGTTGATTATTTAAACCAAAGAAGAACGTTTTTCTCTGTGCTTCCCCTTCTAGTCACCTGAATACTTGGAAAGTGCATTTTAATATCTCTGAAAGTACAGTCACTGTTTCCTATCACTCTTACATTTTATTGGACTGATAATTGCAGCCTCTTTGTCTGTACATGTAAACTGAGGGTGTTAACTAAAAAAAGAGACAATTTTGGACTATAATGACATGTGTTTATTATTTATTCTATGAAGAAGACTCACAACAGGCAGGAGAAAATGTAGATTCCTCTGAAAAAGAAATCCATGTTCTTAGATAAAGGAGAGGATCTTTCGTATTTTATTTTTTAAGTGGAGGAGGATTAAATCACACTTGCATAAATCCAAAGATACATTTATGTAAAATAAATATGTACAACACATCAGGTGCTTTGGTGGTTAGCAAAGCTCTTTTGGAATATTTGAGGTTGAGTATAAGAGCATTAAAACTGTGCTGCTCTGTGGTCTCCAAGTGACGTCACAACTCTAACAAATTACTAGCTTTCCTCCTCTCTTCTGAATCCTTTTAATGAATAGTCCTTTTAGATCAAGGAGACATATTGTTTTAATTAAACCAATGCCACCCATTTGTATAAGAGGCAGCATATCTGGATGAAGCAGGACATCTATAGTATTGCCATGGAAATGACTTAAAATGATATTTTATTCCTCCTTGCAACATTAAAGAGGTACCTGTCAAATCACTATTCTAAAGGCAGATACTGCAAGTAAGGCTAAGCTGAAGAACTGATTGTTCCCACTAGGTAGGTTTTGGCTGAATTGGAAGTGCAGGAAAGGCACACACAGAGAGAATGGAGGGATGTGAGTACAACAGCATCTTCCCAATGGTGCTCCGCAGCAATTTAATCTATACTAGCTCTAATACTAAAGGCACTGTATGGTCATTATGGTTAGTAGCCATGATAATCTTATCCTCCATGAGTATGTCTCAATGACTTTTAAAGCCAGTTCATGGCCATCACTGTGTGGTTGTAAATTATATTGCTTAACCATGCACTGAAGCACTGCCTTTTCCTTTTCTGAGTTTTCCTTCTTACTGTTGGTAATTTCCACTTTTTTCCCAGAGAATATTCAGTAACCCATCCATCCCAACTCAATGCATGGGAGCTAATTTCCCTTAGCTCCAGTTGACAGCATGGACTCTCTTGCTTTAATAAGGAGAAAGAAGAACAAGAAGCAGTCTCTTAAAAGATTCATTAAATATCTAACACTCATCCACAGATGCCCCAGGCAGGTTCCACATTAAAATGGGAGAGTGATCAACACTCAGAAAAACAACTTCAGTGAATGAAGCAAACAATTATATAGTCTAATTAAAAGGCAATCTAATGAATTATTTAAAAAAAATGCACTGCCTGACACAGCACATGCATTTGTTGTCAAAGCTCCAATATGAGTTAGCAGACAATATATACACTACTCCAAGAATGAAATAATCACTTATATTATAATTCTTCTTAACATCAGTGGCACATCCAATAAAATCAAAAATCCACCAAATTGTGATACCTTTACTGCCAACCAAAATGGACAATATATACGTTGCAAGCTTTCAAAACTTCACTGGCTTCTTCAGCAGGCAAGGTGTTAAAAACCATATAGGAGAAAAATTGAAGATGTTACTCATTGGTCTGCATTTAGCTGTTTTTGTTCTCAGTTCAGATGGTATAGAGGGGTCTCTCTTGTAGGCTGGGGTCTGTGGCCTCACAGAGGATGGAGACATATTGGATTGCAAAGGATGTATATTTTTGTATTGCAAATGGATGTTAAATTTCCTGGAATTTGAGAATCTCCCAGTAGCCACAAGGCCAGAAGGAGGAGCTGCCAGCCTGCAATAGATACCCCTCCATACCATCTGAACTAAGAACAAAAACAGCAAGACAGCATTTTGAATAGTTCCTTTAAAGTGTGAATAAACTATCCAGAATGAAGTGATCACCCCACTGGCATGGAAGACATCAGACACCACTGACCATCAACAGTAGCAATACATCTACATACTTTCCAGAAGATAATCTGGACATCTGGATATGTTTTGGAGACCACCATGATGTTACCTGCTTGGAAAGAGACACAGAAACAACTGAAGTGATTTGTCCAGCAAAAAAATAGGAAAAACTGCTAGAATGTGCCAATCCCTTTGCATGGGTCATCTAAATGTCCCGCCTTGAAGCCAGCCTGAAACCTGCTTATTTTGCCCATCTGTTTCATACCGTATCTAGGAAAGGAACATAATTGCACATGCTTGCTCTTACACAATGCCATATTAAAGCTGTGTTGAAGTGAATGAGAAAAAAAGATTGCAGGAAGTTTTTAAAGAAAGGTCGCATATATGCTGCTCCTTCCATAATACCTTGCTGCATGTTGGAATCCATTTGACAAGTGTTATCACTGCAGTTTAAATCTACCCAGGAATGAACAATGTCCCTGAAGAGGCATTCTCCCATTATGAGAAGCATCTTCTCTTTTGTAGGAAAGAAAAAGAAAAAGAAAAAGCTCTGCTAATGATGCATGCAGGTTTTGGGTGTTGTTTTTCTTTTTGCATGCTTTTCTATTAAAAATGAGAATGAAAAAAGTATTTTAAAATATTCCAGAAATGGTCAAAAATGTTATTTGAGTACTGAGAACCCCTTACAAAAAGAAACTTTGACAGATGTGAATCATCACAGTTGGGACTTATTTTACCCTAGTTGCTTTGTACAGAAAACAGCATTTTCCACACAGGAAACAACAATTTATGCACAGAAAACAGTAATATTTTTACTATTACTTTCTGCATAGAAAATGCTTGTTTCCTGTCCAAAAAATGTCACCTGCAAAATTTGTTCAAAAGAAGTTTCAAACTGCAAACAGTATTTGAAAACAGCTCAGTTTTTGAAGACTTTTTTTTCCAGTCAGAAAAAAATACAATGAATGCAAGAAAACACACAAATACAATGCAATAACAGATGACTGTAAAACAGCTCTTTAGTCAATGAAGAGGTTCTGAATGCACTCATATCTAACTGGTTGGCTAAGCTTTAGTTATAAGAGACAGCCTGAAGAGTAAGGAAACAACACAGATTTCTCCTTTTCTCCAAAGAAGCATTTGCAAAGATGTCTGCCCCACTCCCTTGCTACCCAGTCTATTACAGCAAGCCTGATAAAAAGGATGCACCCTCATAAAGCATCCCTCCCTCTCTTTCCCCTTCCCAACCTCACCAACAGCCTAATTATCACTCTCTCTCTTTTAGCTCCTGTTGTCACCATGCTCTGAAGTACAGTCCATTGGGACTTGGTGCGATAACAGATCATGGTGATAAAAGGGCTTGCTGCCACAGGCCCATTCGTTATCATAATTGCAAATCCTATTTTATCATGATAACAGGGCAGCATTCAATATGGGATAGGAAGATCTGGGGCAGCAGTCAGCAGCCCAGATTAAGAGTCCACTGAAGAGCACTTATTAGCACTGTGAAAAATTGTCTCCACTATTGACTTCTGGAGACAGAGCTACAAGTCACTGCAGGTTGGAAATTGTCTCTGAAAAAGATCATTGTTAAACTGAGTTTCTGCTTCTTTTGTTTGTCTGATCCGATTAGTCACCATTGTTTCCCATGTCTGTATCCTCCTTCTAGGTTGAACCACATAGTTGCTATCACCCCTGTAGGGATCTTGGAGCAAAGAGGATGGCATCTAGCAATTATTGAACAGACTTTGGCCATCCATGTTGTTAGTGAAAAAAAGTAAAAGTAAAAGACATTCAAGATGAATAATTCTACACAGAGGGGTGTGTGTGTGTGTGTGTGTGTATTTGAGGGCCTGTTATGTGACATGATAGAGGGAGATTCTTGCTGCTCCTCTAGAGGCAGGTTCTAAACCAAAGGCTTAAAATTACAGGAAAGAAGATTCCCTCTAAATATTTGGAAAAGCTTCCGATAGTAAGGGAAGTAACAGTACCACTTTATTCTGCTTTGGTCAGATGTCATTTGAAATATTGCATCCACTTCAGGACATCACATTTCAAGGAGGATATCAACAAGCTGGAACATAATCAGAGGAAGGCAACCAAAATAGTAAAAGATCTGAAAACCATGCCCTATGAGGACAGGTTTCAAGATGCTGGGTTTGTTTAGTTCGCAGAAAAGAAGATTAAGAACTGGTGTAATAACCATCTTTAAATATCAGAGTGGGTAAAGGAATGAGCTTGTTTCCTGCTGCTGCAAAGCCTAGAACATGAACCAATGGATTCAAATTACAGAAATGAAATTCCACCTTAACCATTGGAACAAATTCTTGACTATAAGAGCTGTTCAAAAGTGGAAAGGACTATCTCATAGGTGGTAGACTCTCCTTTGTTAGAGTTTTTTAAACAGAAGCTAAATGGCCACTTATTACAGATGCTTTTACAGTGGATTCCTGCAGTGGCATATCTTGGACTGGATGATTTTTGGGATACTTTCAAACTATATAATTCTACAGAGGCACTTTTCAGCAGTCCTGAGAACTGCAAGCAATGATGAGTAGTTTCAGCACAATTTCCACTGTTATCCATCCTCACCTCAGCCCCCTAATATCACAGGCTCCAAGATTTCTGCTGAACACATGCACATAAATTTTGTGTATAGGAAAGATGACAAAGAGGTCACTTATACATATTTTATATGAAGGACAATGGCTCATTGCATATGGAATGCATCTTACTACAGATATTCATCAAAGTTACAAATATTGCATTGTCCTCCAGTGATCAAGGGGCAAAGTGTGTTAAGTCTGGTGACAAGCAAGAAACCATCAACTGAACTCAAGACTGGGAAACCTTGAGACATCTCATGAGCAAAGCACATTCATCAAAATTGTTGTCAATGGGAATTTCTGGCAGAAAATGTTGGACAAGGTATTAAGTACAAATTATTCTGCTCTTCAGTATTACCACCACCACCACAGGTAAGTTACTTCGAGTTTCCTTTCTCATTATCAGAGTTATAATCCTTGGAAACTGCATGCTGTCTGTCAGCTGATAGGCCTTTACCTTACACAACACAAAACCATTTATATATTCATTCTCACTAACAACTTAATTGAATGTTTTGGATATAATTTAAAGTTCTATACAAAGCCTGATACAATTGTGTCTAGGTTATCTGAAAGATAACTGTCCTGCTCCGGCTTTGAGATCTGTGTGGAAGCCACTCTTTTGGTCCTGCCAGCCACAATTACATATTTAGAAAGGACAAGAGTGAAGGGTTTCTTGGTGGCTGCTCTCATGCTGTGGAAATCCCTTCCACTCCTCCCTGACTCCTTCTACCAGCAGGTACAGACCTTTATGTCCTATTGGGCTTTGGAAACCGATTAGCTACAAAGGACTGAACTTTGACAATTAAACTTTGACAATTAAATTAGAACAAGTGGGTGCTGCAATTTATTTTACACACACACACACATTATTTAAACCAATGTGTCTTTAAATTGTTTTTAATTAAATTGTGTTTTGATCTTAGAACTAGGTTAGTAATTTCAATTTTGCACACTATTGTGCTGGAATTTGTACTCCTTTTCTGCAAACACAGTGAACTATGGACGTTATCAC
>CM034702.1:18576860-18600592 GCA_020142125.1 Phrynosoma platyrhinos
ACCAAAAACATGTGTGTGGGGGAGAAGAGGTTGAAACACATCTGCAGCCATCATAACTGCAAAGAACCTTGTCCCCTGTGCAGTAGAGCAGAGTGAAAAGGAAGACAGGAACAAGTCACTGACTCTGAAAATACTGTCTAGAAGACCACCCTGTGAGTCCGAGGAGGCTGAGTAGAGAAAGAACAGCGTATACATGCAAATCTTAGGTTGGAAACCTAGGTAGGGAAGTATGAAGGAGGAGCTGGGCAAGCCTGACTGAAGTACCAAACACAGTTCAAGAAATGCTGTGAAGAGAGGCTGCAAGGAAGAAATGATATTAAAAACAAAGAGGCAGCCAAAGTAGAGATAGTCTAAAGATAGGGAAATGATTGCAAACAAACAGAAACAAATGGTTTGAGACAGGACAGTCAGCTCCAGCTACACTGGATCTGGTGCTGGGAAGCCATAAATCATGAAGCAATTCAGGGATTTAGTGTTGTTCCATTTGTATTTTAATAATTTTTTATCTTAATAAATTTCCACTTGTTTAGTACAATAACACCCAAAATTAAAAAAAAAATATTGGGTCAACCAAAATGAACAAAATACATGAGACAAGCTTTTAAAGCTGCACTGGTTTCTTCATTAGGCAAGGGTGTTAAAAAATCATATGGGAGAAAGAAAAATATGATGATGTTTGAGTCATAGGCCAGCATTTTGTTCAGATGTTGTTCTCAGGATATTATCACATTAGCTTTGCTGCTGAGATAGACCTGGGATATAACTTTCTTAATGTGGATCTTATCACATTCACCCATCGCCAGGCAGTATGCAGCCCATATGCAACCTTGGCTTCTCTCGCAGCTTTTCAAGAACAGGATTTTCCCATTCTTGAAAAGATTCAGTACAAGCCCAAAGAAGCCCGGGTTGCATACTGCCTGGTGATGGGAATGTGATAAGATCTGCCTTTAAAAAGTTACATCCTGGGTCTATCCCGGCAGCGAAGCTAATGCAATAATCTCAGTTAAGATAGCATGGAAGGAGCTCCAGGAAGACAGAGGCCATTTGTTCCAGCCATGTTAAAGTCCAGGAAATAAAATTTAAATTTGATTGGCAACAAAAAGATGCTTCCTTTCAGATCCAGGCTGCCTCTATTTGTTTGTTTTTATATCTACTTCTGTTCACATTAAGTTTGGTGGAGGGCTGGTGATGCTTACCACTGTGAATAATACAGCCACTGGTCCACAATAAAAGGCCCAAGTACCTAATCTAGAAAGGGTTCAAGAGGGGCAATGTGACAGGCTTCCAAGGGCTGGAATTGTGGGGCAAACCTGGAGTGGGGATCCATAACAGGAAGCAGCAGGAAGCAATCTACTTTTGACTGCAGTCCTAACTCACTGCCTCACATTATTCCAGTCCAGGAAGACTTGCATAGGGAGAAAGTACTTTTGGCTAAGCAAGCTTGAGTAAGATCTCAGCTTGAGTGTATCATCTAGTAATACTAAATAAATTATACTATGAATTATTTGGCCCCCAAATATTAACACTCAGGTGTATGGAGTTACAGACTTGTTTTGCGTATGAATGAAAACCAGACAGAGTAGAAGAGATATTCTCTTTCAGTTTACAAATTCTCCCTTAAACAATGAAAAACAAAAGAAGTGAGTAGAAAAGAGACTTAAAATCAAGGAAAGGAAGGTTCTGAAGATAACGATAGGCAATCCAGCCTGTTTTTTTGCTTCCCTCTGAAAGAGTTATGATTTTCCTGTATTATCTGGGCAGCTCTCCAGGTTTTCCAGTGAGAGGATTCTTCAGTCCAACCTGGAAATGCCAAGAAAGGTTGCACTGCATGAAATGATGGCTGAAGGGCAAGAGTTATGCTGGACTGCAGGATTACATAGAAATTGTTTTGAGTTGTGATTTTTTTTTAAAATACGTTTTTTTAAAAAATGAAGGAGAACAACAGCCTTCTACCCATTAAGACTTAAAAGATGAGACAAAAGCCACTGGAGAAAATAATTTGTTAAACTTAGTCATTAAAGTGAACCAGTTTTGTGACAAATTCTGTATGGGGTATTCTTGAATGCATGCGGTGAAGTTATATTGATCCTGACTCAGCCCTGACTTGGGGTGTGTTTGGTTAACTCCCACTGACTGCATCGGGTCAGTGGTGCCACTAGGGGGAATGCGGTGTGAGGCCTGCAACAGCTGACAACCCTGAAGGGGGTGACACCCGACTGGGTCCTCCTTATCCATCACCAGGCAGACTCCCTTCAGGCAGATACCAACACCAGGTGAGGCCCATGGAAACCTTTCCTTTCAGGAGGGGATCAGCTCTGGCCTGGCAGGGTGGCATCTAGACTGCAGGAAGGGGTGGAGGGTCCAGATCCTAACAGGCCAGAAGCCCTGTCATGACCTGTCCCATTCACCCCTTCATGAAACCTAGATGCTGCCCTGCTGATTCCATCCTGAAAGTGGGCCTCACCTGGTCTCGGTGTCTGCCTGGTTCTCTGGCCTCCTCGGGACCAGGGATGATGGGGAGGCAGGGAATTGTCAGGAGGCCCATCATGGGAGAAAAGGGTTGGAGGTATCCTCTGGCCTTGATCAGCCCCCTCATTGGTCTTTTTGGCAGTCCTTCCAGAGCCCACTCCCATTGCCCCGTGATCCATGACTTGGGCTACTGGGTTCTGCTGCTGCTGAGGCTGCTGCCACCACCATTGGGGAAACCAAGTTTGGCACTACTGCCAATTGGGATTCTCCAACAAAGCCCCACCTCACCCATGGATGAGCTCCAGAGCAGCTCCCTGTCCCTGCTTCCACCCCCAATGCTTCTGCCCTGTCATGACCTGGACCCTCCACCCCTTCCTGTAGTCTAGATGCCAACCTGCCAGGCCAGAGCTGATCCCCTCCTGAAAGGAAAGGTTTCCATGGGCCTCACCTGGTGTTGGTATCTGCCTGATGGGAGTCTGCCTGGTGATGGATAAGAGGGACTAGGCAAGTGTCCTCCCATCCATCAGGAGATGTCCTTTTTTGGGGTGAGGGCAAGCCTCCAGCCATGGGGAACTCACTCCTTCTCACCCTGCAGCTGAAGGAGGACCCAGTCGGGTGTCATCCCCTTCAGGGTTGTCAGCTGTTGCAGACCTCACACCACAGTCCCCTTAGTGACACAACTGACCTGATGCAGTCAGTCAGACTTAGGCATTAACTGAGAAGCCATCAGACCATTGACGGAGGTGAGAGTCCCTTTGTGTGCAGCTCTTCTGTTTTGACGCTGAGGAGGGGGGAATCCTGACCCCAAGGCTTGGGAAACACAGATGCCTCAGGCTACCTTGCTGGGCAAGGAGGGAATGCTGTGGGGTCAAATGAGCCCCCCCTGGAAATTCTAAAGTCATGCCCTCCCCATTAGGTGCATGGCTGGAAGTGGGGCAGGGCACGGCTCCAAGGTCTGGCAGCCTGCGTGTCCCATCCCTTGGACCTCTTGGCCAGAGCCAGAAGGCAGGAAGGTTCCACTTGCCCAGACACATCAGGGCTGCTAGACACACACCCACTTCAGCTCTGGCTCGCCCAGGCTTTCTTTGTCTACCAGGCCAAAGACTGGGGGTTGCACCATTGTACGTAGGCTGTGTTTATGATATTATAATATACAGGTATAATCTTAATTTTCTTAGTGGTTTATATCACAACTATTACCATTACATTCAGTAATATACAGGAATTACGATTTAGGAGTAACATTAGTACAAAAAACATGATTATGAATTCTGTGTGGTGTGGTATGGGAGCAGGTCAATGGTGGTGGTGGGGGGAGAGAGACACTAGTAATGTCACTGTATTGTGTAAGTGATGGATGAGGTCTTCCTGAGCCACATACAGTGATGCTGGGTGGGCAGAGGTGACGTCTGATTTTGTACAAATCCCACTACATTTTCTTTGTTCGTACCAACCTGCAAGACTTACCCTCCCCTTTCCCACATGGACACTTGTATTAATTTTTCATAACCACTTTTCCTAATGTATGCATTTTCCCCATTGACTAAAGCACATTTTGCACATTTCCTAAACTGTATGCTCTTTTAGCTATTCACATTTTCAAAATGTGCTTTTGTTTGGATTTTATGACTTCACAATGTACTGCAAACCTGGTGACTGTGCAGATTTCTGAGGCATGTAGTGCTTTGTCTCACAATGAGTCTCAGGAGCTACATACAAAATGGATAGTTTATTGACAGTTTTTACTCCAGCTAAATCCTTTTCCATCCCTATGACAGAGACTCCAGTTCCTTTCCCTGGAGTCTCCTGGCCATGCTTGTTCCCTGCCATCTAGGAATAAAAGAGATCTATAAGAAGTAGCTGTAACCTTAGTACATATTTCATCCTCTTTTTCTGGGAGATGGTGTGGATTGGGTGCAGAGAAAAAAATAGATGGAAACAGTTGTTTAAAAGTTTTACCATTCCTCTTCTTTCTGTGAAACATCATTGAAAATGGCAAACTTTCTAAAGCCTATTTGTCATTTAGGAACTACTGTGTGCAAAAGAAATCTACTTTTTTTTCATACAAAACAACATTTTCTGTACAGGAAATATATTTTCCTCACACATTTTTTTTTCCTGCACAAAATTTTGCTAGTTTCTATTCAACAATCCCATGTGCATATTCCATGTATTCTGAACTGTGAAGAGTCTTGCCTGTTTAGTAAATCCTTGTGAAGGTCTCCTGACACTAAAAGAAACCAGGTTTTAATAATTTTTGAAGATTTTTTAAAAATAAATCTATACCTACTAAAATGAAGATCTATGGAGACTTTACACATGACCTGGAAACCTATAAAGGCAGAGTTTCAACTTGGACAGAAAGTTTTCACTGAAAAACAGTTTTTTCTTTGCACAAAACTGGGTTTTTTAAACTCCAAAAGCTTTGTGAACATTTGTGGAAAAAGTCTCAAAATGTGAAAAAATAATTTTAAAAACATAAACTCTCCTGTGATCTCACCCAACAAGGGGGAAAGTTTTTCATAGTTTTTTTTTTTTTTTAAAAATGTTGTGTGCAAAATGAAAGAAATGAAAACTGATGATCTGAGAATTGAAATTAAAGATGCAGTCCAATTTTAGTTTGCTTTATGGGGCTATATAGATGCATAGATATCATTTTGGTATCTTATCAGTTCAGCAATTAGGGCTAACAAGAGGGAGCTGAGCAATCGCCCAAACAGCATTACCCATCTTAAGGTAAGGCCATATATATATTAGAAGTGGTTGAGAAAATTGCTTGGTTCATTTTTTTGATGTGAACTTTCCAAAATTAGCAAACTACTTTTGTAAATTTTATGAAAAGAAATTGATATTTACCTATCTCAAGGCTGAATATGGACAACACAAAGCTAACAAATATGATCATCTCTGTATGATACATTTCATCCCATTAGGAGTTTATCCAAGTGCTAAATAGAGAGAAAGAGAACAGTATCTTCAGCTTCTGTCTTCCTTTGTCTGCTAAGAGCATTCTGTTCAAGCAGCCAGACCCAGCCTGTTCAGAAGGTCAACTCACAAATGTATTATTTACCTCCCAGCAACCCAATCAGTCATCATAATTCAGGCTGCATAATCGACTGCCTCTTTCTCCCACCAACCCTGTATCATCTTGATTAGCACAGGCATGCATGATCCAGCCTGAATGTCACCCAAATTCTCCTGCTAGGCTGTGTCTCCTTGGTACCAGCACATGCAAAGCAGCTGCCCATGGCCCTGAACTGCCTGCCATAAAGCCTGCCTGCTGCCTATTACTGGAAGAAGTGTGTCTGTGTGTTGGGTGGGGGTGGGAGATGACTTCAGTGGATAGGCGGATTACAGGGATATGTAGTTTAAGGATGGCTGACTGTAGCAGATTGGTGGGATTTAGGGATGAGTGGCAAAGGATTGTCAGGTTTGAGCAGAGATCAGTGCGAAGATTGAATTGGAGGGCAGATGTCAGTGATTTCCTTGCTCTCCTCCCTATACCCCCTCCCCCACAGAAGCATTATCCACTCAGACCAGTGATGATCTCCCCCATCATCCTTTTTTCATTTGCAGCCTGAGCTTGCCTGGTGTCAGACTCATCCCAAATCCACAGACAGAAAACACAGTTAATGTGAAAGATTAAAGGTGTCTATCTGGCTGCCCCCCCCCCCAATTTCTTTCATGCTCCCTCTATTTTACAGGCACTTTTTATCACACTCGTACAAACCATCCTTACCCATCACTTTTCAATCTCATATGATGTTTCCCTTGGATGTAATACATGAAACCACAAACTGTATATATATATATTTTTATCCACCCACTCCACAGACCAAAAGTGAGCAAAAGGTAGATCAAGTTTTGTTGATGGTTCTTTGAGTGTGTGTGTATGTGCCTTCAAGTCATCTGTCAACTTATGGTGATCCCATGTATTGCATCAGGTTTTCATAGTCAAGGAATACTCAGAAATGGTTTTGCCAGTTCCTTCCTCTGAAATACAGCCTCCAACACCTCTAGTAGTTTGCAGCAAATTGCCCCTGATTTGTTTTACAATATCATTGGCTGGGAGGGGAGTTCACCCACTCTTTCTGAAAGGCATGATGAAGCAAGGGGTTCCAGAGTGTGGATAGAACAGGGCTTTTCTGACAGCCTCGCACCAGTATCTTCTACTTTATATGGCACCTATCCTCTTTGGTAACCCTGCAGTTTTTGTTAGGTGCGTTAGGACCAAGAAGAAATTTCTCCCACCACTGTCCCAATAATAATAATAATAATAATAATAATAATAATAATAATAATAATAATAATAATAATAATAATATATTTGTACCCCACCTTTTGCTGTAGCAATCAAAGCGGCTTACAGCTAAAACAGATATAAATCCCAACAATAAACATAATACCCCCCATTAAAAATACATTAAATATAATCTCAACTAAAACAGTTTAAAACAATAGATAATTAAAACAGTAGGCACTATGGGGTGAGCAAAATAAAGAAAAGGAGGGTGTCTAATGAGGAGAGACCTAGTTTGAAAGTGATTTTATTCTGGATAGGCCTGCTGAAAGAGATCCATCTTGATGGCTTTTTTTAAGCTATCTAAGTTGGTTATCTCATGGATCTCTTCTGGCAAGCGTTCCAAAGTCTGGGAGCAGTAGCGGAGAATGGGTGGTTCTTCATTGGTTGAAGAAGCTTCCTCCCAGAGGACCTGAGGGCGTGAGGCAGATTATATGGAAGAAGGCGATCCTCAAGGTAAGTTGGACTCAGGCCATGTAGGGCTTTAAAGGTCATCACCAACACCAATTTTTCACCTGCCTTACACTGATACAAGATGGGAAGAAATGGAAGAGAAGGTTTAGTGAGGAGGTCTTACTTTTTTTTGGGGGGGGGGGGGCAGAAGCAAACCTTTGCATACATGGACTTTGGCCTCCACTCATATCTGGTACATAAGAATTCTAAAGATCTAAAGAATTCAGAGTCCAGGAATTTGTAACATAACTGAACAGTGCTTACAGTGCCAGTGTGCAAAAAATCTATTCCTGTTTACTCCACTCTTCCAAACATCAACAGCTCATCCTGTACTATAAAGAGCAACCTGTCTAACCAAGGAATCACCAGCCATCAGGGATAATAGTATCTTCCTAATTATAAAGATTGTTACTTTTAAACAGAAACTAATTTAGTTTTTGTTTAAAAGTTGGCTCGACTTTGCAAATAAGTCATATGAGTGAGGATTGTAACCAGGTATTAGGCGGGATGCAGCCAGGTGGTGGCATTTTCCATGTGATAATACTCGACTGCATCCCATAATAGACTTGAAAATGGCAGGAGTAAGTCAATTTGTTTAAAAAATGTGATAAATTCCTAGGTGTTGGCAAATGTGTGGGGTACAAGGGACCAATTTTCCCCAAGATTCACTATGGGAAGCACCCCTTTACAGCAAACTCAAATGTCTCCTTCTTCCACTTCAATCAAAACATTCCCACATCCTTTCTCCATTTTGAGAGGGACTGCAGGAGAAAAAGGAGACATTTGGGAGTAGTAGGGATTCTGTGTGGATGGGACATTTTTGTGTTTTTTTTCACATTTGGGGAAGGGCTTTACCCACAATTTGGAGGCAAACATTGCCCTTTTTTTGGAGGCCCAAATATTATACTGAAAATTTTTCAAAAAAAACTTTTGGGGGGCTGGGGTTTTCTGAGACTGTTGGGGCCTCAGCAGCCAGAAAAGTGGGGTCCAGAGGCTGCATACAGCCTATAGACCACCCTATATTCACATCTGTTCTTCAGAGTGTGGGGAGCAATTCTACCATATTCAACACAACAAATAAAGACCATAAAAGAGCCCCCTGTTTAACCTGGGTGTGAAGCAGAAGTTAACTTGAGCAGGCAGTTTTTGGGAGAAAATTTAAATAAAATGGGATGGAGCCCCAAAAGAGCCTTAGAGGGGGTGTGAAGCCTTTCATCTGCCTTTCTCCCCTGCTGCTTTAAATACACAATTCAGGAGGGTTTTATGGAGGACAAAAAATGCAAGAAAAGAAAAGAACAAGCACAAGATAGATCAGCTGATTATACAATAGAAGTTTATATATCATAGTGAAAGGAGTACACCGAGGCTTAACTGCACAGCTCATACTTAATAGTAAAATGGAAGGCCTCATATATTAGTTGTATATATTAGTAAAATGGAAGGCCTCATATATTAGTTGTGCATGTCCCTCAGTAGAAATTTTTCTACCACACTGTCATTGCATTCTTTGGATTCTAGACACATCTTGCCTAGTTGGAGACACGCTGACACTTTAAAGCCCTTTGAATTGCAAGGAAGGGGGACTGTGGGGTGGATGAGGGAAGTGTCTGGCCAAAAAGCATTTTAATAGTTATAGATTTAATTTAGCTTGTGCGTGTTGGGATTGGAGAGGCTGATCTAAGAAAATAAGTCAATACGCCGATGAAGAGAACAGATAAAGGTCTCTTCACTGCAGGCTGCTTTTGATTCACAGGCACTCCCTCCCTACATTGCATCTTCGTGTTATGGGCAAAGGGAGGATATAGCCAACAGCAAATAGTTTAGCCCAGATTAAGGATGGCTAAAACCTTGCAAGATTAAAACAATTAAAATGGGGAGCTTTAAAATGTATAGACAAGGCAAATTATCCATCCAGTTATTGCCCTCTCCATCTCCTTCTCCAATCCCTCTTTGCACAGGCTTCTGAGTCCCAAATGCACTTCAGACATGTAAGTGAGGAAGAAACAGATGATGCCAAAAATTTAAAAGAAAATCAGACCAAATCTTGGATGGCGGTAGAGCACATCAGTGTCCTAATCCTAAAACCTTTGCAATAGAGTTGTGATTAACCCTAGGTATCCATTTTTCTTCTAGAACCTGTCTCTGAAAAAAGGTCATGCACAGTCATCTGTACATATTAAAACTTTGCATTACTATACATCTCAAGCTTGATTTTGTCCCTCTGCCCTGCCCATGACTCAGTCATCTAACTTCTCTTTGAAAACCTCCACCCAAAGAGAGACCAACATCTTCCATGGCAGTCTATTCTGTCATTGAACAGTCAGTACCAGAAGAAAGTTCTTTCTAATGGGGCGATAGTGTTGTTTTTAAAAGGTAATTCCTTATTTTATTTTATTTTTAAATGGTAATTCTTTACTTTCTTATTATTCAGATTGTGATAGTTACTTTGTTAGTTTGTTTGTTTTTTTTAAAAAATATCAAGACACTAGAAGTCTCTGGCCTGTTGCAACAAATATAGTCATCCCTCCCTGTTCGTGGACTTGGAGTCCACAGACTCGCTCTTCATGGGACAGCAAGAGGGGACAGACAAAATGGCAGGGTGCGCCCACGTGCAGCCCTGCATGCACACCACGGACATGGGCACCATTATTTTCAATGGGGTTCCAATATTTGTGTGTTCCCATTTTTGCAGGGGTGGGGTTCTAGAATGGATCCACAAATTGGGAGGGGCGACTGTACACTCAAGTAATAAGGCTGTTTGCTATAACTAAAAGTAACTGAAACAGTTAGAGATATACCAGAGAGGCAGTTACCTGTTACATTACACTCATAAAGTAACTTAGTTATGCCTTAGTTATAGCAAAAAGAATTAATTACAAGAAACACATTATTTATAACTACTTACTTCCATGCTCTGAGTCTGTCTAAAACATTGGCGTGACATCACTACAATGCTATTCCAACATTGCATTGCTAAGTGTTCAGACAGCACATGTATGAGGAGCTGGTGCTTTGCAAGTGTGCTTAAGAGCAAATCTTAAATCCTAAATGTCAATTCCAAATTCCTAATGTGAGGGTCAGTCACTCGAATAAACCACAGAATATGGTGGGGAACCTCCCCCGCCCATGTTTTGGCCTAGAACTACCATTGGCTCAATCTGGCATGGCCAATGTAAGGAAATGTAGAGCTCGCAAGTCAAGCTACCTAGATATCCAAAAGTGCCTTATTTCTGTCATATATATATGTATACAGTTCACACTGCCTCGGAACATGTCAAAAGGTTTCTGGAATAACAGGCATTTCAGAAAGAAAAAAAAAAGATCCCCCTAAGCATTTGCACAAGCCATTCAAAAGGGTAGTCCTTTTTCTGTTCAGCTGGAATGGATATCACTCTCATAGGGAGGATTCCAGTCTAAGCTCTTATTGGATGAATTTCTATAACTACTATAGAGAAAAGTACAGATTCCCCACCCCCACAAACCCAAATATGCAAAGATTAAGCTTTATCCTAATTTCAGGATTAGATTAGGGTTTATTTGTTTGTTTTTTTAAAAAAAACTGCTTTCAAAAATGCTGTGTGAGTTCAACAAGACAGTTGAAAATCTTTCCTTTTCTGCATTTGTAGAAAGATATAAATGAAGTAAACAGAATTTCATACCTTAATAATAATAATTTTAAAAACCCTCAACAATGTCAGTCCCAACTTCTCCTCAATGCTCTCAGCTTGAGGAATATTACATTATGCAACATATTTAGAGGTAAACTGTACTTCCAAGTATAGTAGAGCAAATATACTTGACACACTGGGTATAGGACTGGATCTTATTGATGTAAGTTGCATTCATCTCTTTAGAACCAGAGCATCAGCCTCTAAATTCCCCTGTTAAAAATTAGACACCCCCCCCCCAAAGTTGGGAGGGAGCTCAATGCTTCTAAAGAATTTTCCTCCCAGACATATTTAAAGTTTTGGAGTGGAAAGAAGTTCAAAGACAGATGCTAATTGTTATCTTTCAAAGCTTCATCTGTTACGAAGCTGGCCTTTTGTAATAATTAAGAAACCAAGTAATAAATCACAGTGTCTCTTATTAATTTCTTATTAATTGACTGTTGAGCAAAACTGACAGCTGAGGTATGTGCCAGTGGCCTACCAATGTGGTAAATGCTCTTAAGCTTCTGCCTATGCAAAGAACGATGCAGAAAGGAAATCAGATTTTGCTCCTCTACTCCCACTCCTTGTTTGATTATGTTCTGTTTCTGGGTTGGAAGATGACAACAATCACTAGAAAGACAAACCTTATCCTTAAGGAGGTGCAGTTCCTTCAGTTTCTTTTTAACTTCAGTACAAGTGGAACATTATGTGTGGGAGTGTGGGGGAGGAACTCATGCCAAAATGTTCAGAAATTCTAGAGCTTTGCCAGCTTTCTATATGGTTAGGAATCCTATAAATGATTAGCATTACTATCCACCAATTGCTGAGTCAAGGGCACGAAGGGAAAAGTGTGATCCCCCTAAGGATTTTTAGTGCCCCCAATCCTGTGGTCCAGTGTCTGAGTATTGGATTATGACTCTGGAGACCAAGGTTCGAATTTCAGCTTGACCATGTCAACCCATTGGATGATCTTGACCAACCTCAGTGGATGATATTAGCAAATCACTTCTGAAGGAACTTGCCAAGAAAAACCCATGATGGGTTTGCCTGACTAAATTCAAGTCAACATTTTGTGTGTCATTGGACACCAGTTGGACTTTGGCCATAATTCTAACAAGGCCACCAAAAACTATCCGCCCAGTGCCAAAGTCCAAACTCATAGCAAGGGTGACCCTGCACTATTTAACTTACAAAAATGCTGTTTTTGGCCACTTTCAAGTTTTTCCCATTTTTTTTTTTTAAAAAAAGCAGTCTCTGCAGTCCACAGAGTGTCCCAAGAAATGTAAATCAGGCCCTAGACCTCCTGAAGTTGCCCACCTATGGTCTGGAGGGCAGATGTTCAAAAAGGTTAATAATAATAATAATAATAATAATAATAATAATAATAATAATAATAATAATAATAATAATAATAATTACATCCCGGCCTTCTGTTATGCAATCGAGGCAGCTCACAACAATTTAAAAACATCATACAATATTAAAATACAATCCAAATCCTAGTATACTATATTTGCTGCCTAGTAACAAGTGTTACTTGCTTGACACTGGGGGCAGGTGTGTCCTGGCCTAACCAGAAACAAAGCCATCAAAGCAACAAGATGACAGTTCATTGATTATTGTTGCTCTTAACTACCCTTGAGTTGATCTTGACCCACTGTGACCCTATGAAAGAGACATCTCCAACACCCCCTTTTCTCCACTGCTCTACTTAAATCCTACAAAACCATACCCATGACCTCTTTAATAGAGTCCATCTGTCTGGCATGAGGCCTTCCTCTCTTCCTACTTCCCTCCACCTTTCCCAGCATTATGGTCTTTTCTAGTGAATCTTCTCTTCTCATGATGTGTCCAAAGTACAACAGCCTTAGTTTGGTCATCTTGGTTTCCAGGGAGATTTCTGGCTTGATCTGCTCTAGGACTCACTTCTTCATCTTTTGGGCTGTCTGTGGGATCCTCAGCACTCTTCTCCAGCACCACATCTCAAAGGAGTTGATTTTCTTCCTATCATACTTCTCAACTGTCCAGCTCTCACATCCATGCGTGGTAATAGGGAATACAATGGCTTGTATGGTTGTAACTTTTGTGCTCAGTTGTATATCTTTGCATTTTAGAATGTTATCTAGTTTTCATAGCCATCCTCCCCATTATTAGTCTCCTTTTGATTTCCTGACTGCAGTCCCTGTTTCTATCAATGTTTGATCCCAGGTATGAGAATTCTTTTACTATTTCTATTTCTTCATCATCTAGGTTGAACTTGTGAAGGTCCTCCTTGGTGGTCATTATTTTTTTTTTCCTTTATGTTCAGCACTGATCCTGCCTTAGAACTTTCTTCTTTGATCCTCCTAGTAAGTGTTCCAGGTCTTTAAGATTTTCTGCTAGTATTATAGTGTCATTAGCATGACTCATTTGCTAATTGGGAACCATTCTGTTTTTCTGTGTTCTGTTCTAACAGTAGACTTGTCCTGAATACAGATTCCTCACCAGAACTATAAGGTGTGTCAGCACTCCCATGTCTTTAACAGCATTCCATAGCCTTTGATGATTTATGCAAACAAAGGTTTGTTATGGTCTATAAAGCACATATTGATTTTCTTTTGGAATTCCCTGGTGCACTTCATTAGTTATTGTACATTTTCAATGTGGTACCTAGTGCCTTTCTTGAACCCTGCTTGGACCTCTGGGATTTCTCTCTCCATGTATGGTTAGAGTCTATGTTGCAGATTTTTGAGCATAATTTTTGGGAGATCAGTGGTATCGTTCCTGTAGTTGTTGCAGTCTCTTGTATCTCCCTTTTTGTGGATGGGGATGTATATTGATCACTTCCAATCTGTTGGCCATTGTTTTATTTTCCATATCTATTGACATATGTTGGTCAGCACTAAAGTTGACTCTGTCAATGTGGATTGCAGCAGTTCAGTTGGAATATTTTCTGTTCAAGTTATTTGCTTTTCGCTATTTCTCTTATTGCAGTTTCCACCTCATTTTTTTAGAATTTGGGGTTCATCTTCATATGGCTCTTCATTACATGTGTCCTTCATTTTGTCATCTCTTTTGTATAATTCTTGTGTGTATTGCATCCAATGTCTTTTAATTCCTTCCTGGTCTTGAATTATGTTATTTTTATTGTCATGGAGCATCCTGGTCCTTAGTTTGAATTTTCCTTTGATTTATCAGATCTTGTGAAATAGATCTCTTGTTCTTCCCTCTTTGTTGTTGTCTTTTTCTCTGCATTGGTCATTGTAGTAATTTTCTTTATCTTTGCACACAAGCCATTGTACTGTTGCATTCATAATTCTTGGTTTGTTCCTATCTCCCTTTTGTTTTTCTTCTCTTTTCTTTATTGTTTGTAGCATTTTTTTCTGTTTATGTTTGTTTATTGAAAGTGTCTGCATTCTTCTTTTATTATGTCCCTGGCTTCAGACATAGTTCCTCTGGTTCTTGGTCTATTATGTTTAGTAGTGTGAATCTGTTTCTTATATTGTCAATAAATTCTGTTGAGACATTATTTAAATCATATTTTGGTATAATCACTGGTTTCATTTTCTTCTTGAGTCTTACTCTTATTTTTGACATGAGTAATTTGTGATCTGTGCCACAGTTGGCATGTGGTCTAGTCTTGGCCACCAGTATAGAGTTCTGCCATCTTTTACTTCTGATTATATAATTTACTTGATTTTTGTGTTGACCATCTGGTGATGCCCATTTGTGTAGCAGCAACAGGAATAGCAGCTTCATTTATACACCACTGCACATCACACTATGCAGTCTCTAAGCATTTTACAACTATAAGCTGATTGAATAAGAAGCTGGGTACTCATTTTAGCAAGCTCAGAAGGATGCAAGCCTGAGTCAAGCCTGAGCCCTGGCTGGTATTGAACTCGCAACCTTGTGGTTTGTGAGTGAGTGGCTGCAGTACAGGCATTTAACCACTACGCCACCAGGGCTCCTGGTAGCCTTCTTTCTGGTTGTATGAAAAATGTGTTTGCAATGAATAGGTTGTTGGCATCAGATGGTCACCTGCTTTGTTTCTTTTGCCTAATCGAAATCTGCCTATTGTTTTTTTTTTTTAATTCTTCTTTGCTTCCAGCTTTTGCATTCCAATCTCCAATGATCAAGTTGACATCCTGTGTTGGTGTGCTGTCAATTTCTTCCTGTACTCCTTCATAGAATCTATCAATTTCTTCTGTGTATAATCATTGATTATGCACAGTTGATATGTTAATAAAGAAAAGTATTGTAAAGGAGGGAGAAGAGAAGCTCAAATGTCCCTTCAACCAATTTTAAGCTTAAAACCATTCTGGAACAGGCTGGAACTCTTTACAGCTGATTGCACTTTGGATCCCCAAAACACTCAAGATGTTACCCATGGACCAACAAGTTTTCTAGACTGGTGAGTGAGCTGAAATAGATTCACTCATGGTACCTAGCTTCTACCCACTGTTCTATAAGTTATTTTCAAGAGAGTCAATAGAGGATAGGAAATAAATAACCATCCTCAGGAAAAATTGGGCTCCAACTCTTCTGGAAAAAGGAATTCCTGGTCATTAGATAGAGGGAAACATCCATATCTTAAAAGTGTGAGGTATGTTGGCATAGCCAAACAGTTACATGATTGTTTACATTTGAAGCTACAATTGTTTGGATCCAATAAGCCTATGAGAAAGATCTAAATGGGAAAGCAAAAAACAATGTTCATTATGCTGTGCTACACATGTCTCTATGCATTCAGAAAATTGTACAGGATATGATATTGGAGCTCAATGAACTCCTGACCATTCTTCCAGTGCCAAGCCCATTTCAGATCAAAGCAGTCATAGAGGCATCTTAATAGTACTTTATAACTCTTATACCAAGGATCACTACCTAAAACCCATCCCTACAATTTTACACCACTGAAAGGCACTGCTAGATGTATACTGCATTCATTTATTCTTCAATAGTCTAGCTAGCATATTTTTTAAAACAAAAATACACTGAAAAGGAGTTTTGCTCTTTAATTTTTTTTTTATTTGCTACTAGGAAAATTGCCCATGGAGCTTTGTTGATGAAAGGTAGCATAAAATTTTCCCTGAATAAATGAAATTCATATATGTAATGGTTCCATAATATGTTAATGCATAGTTTGAAATTGAGCTCATCAGCTGTGGTGTGCCAAACATGTGGTGACTTAGCATTCATGCACTTGCATTAGCACTAGGTATGATTAGAGATGGATGAATCGGTCTATTTCTGTTCCACGTCAATTTCAGTGATTTGCCCTCTTAAATCTTTTCAGTATATTTCTCTCAGCTCTGCATTTATCAGAATGAAAATCTGCATTTAAACAATATTTCTAAGTATATTTTTCACTCAAAATGCACATTTTAAACTGCATTTTTGTTCTTTTGCTAGAGCCAAGAATTGTCCTGGAAAACTGAAGAAGTTACATTAATCAAAGAGGAGTGGATCAGGTCAGTTCATCATGGAACTCATGAAGATCACATTTTTCAAGTATCTTTTGACATTATAATCCAACACACAAACATGCATTCTTAATGACCTTGGGAAGAAAATTTAACACAGAAGAAACATAAATCTAGTAGTTCATACTAATAAAATCTAATGAAATACTACTACTAATAAAACACTAATGTCACTAGACATTTGCTAATGCAATTAGGTTCTGAGAATGATCATGGTGCAATGCAGAGGTAGAAACCTACCTACCACAGATGGATCAGAGAGCTGCACCTTCTCCTATCAATCCTATAAAAGATATCTTTGCCTGAAAGTGTTTAAGCTCAAATTTCCCCTAACATTTCTAAGACAAATTTGGGACAATTTTGCTATGGTCACCCCAGGGCTATTTTGAACCCCAGACAGGCCTTCAAAAATGTTGGGTTTTGTTCCTTCATATTTGTTTTTTTTTTTAAAGAGCTTCTCCTGGACTTGAAAATTGTCCCACTAGATGGCACAAAGTCATTTTAGGTTTGTTTGTTTTTAAACAAATAAAATTGAGGATGTTGGAACAGCCTGGAGGGCTTAACAAATAGTCTACTTTAAATGTCACCCACTGATTGCACTTGCCCCTTCTGTTGCAGTGGTTATAAATTGGGCCCCAGTTATTTAGGCTGAAATCCCCACTAATATCCCAAATTTCACTGGGTAACCTTTGGATGGTCGCTCTTCTCTGACTGACAGGCTGTTGTTGTATGGTGTCAAGCTGTTTTTGACTTATGACAACACTACCCCGAGGTTGTCTTGGAAAGATTTCTTCATAGGAGGTTTTCCATTGTCTTCTCCTGAGGTTCAGAGAGTATGATTTGTCCCAGGTCACTCAGGGAGGGTTTCATGATTGAGTGGGGATTCAAACTCTGGTCTTGCAGAGCTTAACACTGAAACCACTATACTACATGTGATAGGCCCACAGTAGAGACAAAGTGAGGAAGAAGAGGAAAGACATGCACACCACCTTCAGCTTATGTAGCTAATGAACAAATGGCTGGGCTATTTCTGCTAATATGAGCATTGGTGTTTATATACTGGTTGGGAGGATGCAGACTCAGGACTAATTACACTCAGGCAAAAAAACAAACGCCCAACACAACTCTAATTAGCAGATAAATATTACAAAAACTAAAAGCCAATTTTTGGCAGCCGTTTTGTGTGATTTTCCTGTAGATGCTGAATTGTACCATTTCAGGCAACCAATGAAGCAAAATTTGATTTGTTTTACATTTTTCAGTAAACCAACCTCATATATATTTTTCAGGCTAAAATGAATATCACAACCCATCATCTAATAATACAAAGCATATTTATATTGAACAACCAATAAGTATGACAGGACTCAAGATCCTGACAGTGCAAGCTCAACTCTGCAAAAGAATTCAAGGGACCTTGACCCAGTTTTAAACAGCACCAGGTAGGTAAATGGCAAATGTCCTTAATCTAAAATTTCTGGATTGCTGGGGAAGGAAAAGAGACAGCAGGAGACTGGAGTCTCGCAGTACAGGGCTTGGAGTGAGGCATTAATTGCACATGGATGTTGGAAAACAAGAGAATAAAATTGCTGCATTTCAGACCAAAAAAGGTAGCATCATTCGTCTCCATCAGGCACAAATAGGCTGCTCAACCATTAAGAGCTTAATTAGTTTCTCCAATAAATGGATGAGGAGCACTCTTGGGGGGTAATGCTAAAATGAGTTCTGCTTGCAACAAAACCCATTAGATATTTGAGCGAGAAATATGGTTAATAACATTCAGAATATTAAGTCCTTATTTATAATAAAAACTCTGTTCAGACAGGATTAGGAATGGTCAAATCAGCATATTTTCATTCCATTTCAGTTTTGCACAAATTCAGCCATAACCTTGGTGCATCCCATTTCTGCAGACATATGTGATTGCTTTGTATTTTTGTAGACAGTTTCCTTGCAAATACACATTTTTGTATGTGTATATCAATTTTATACATTGTGTTATGTTTTATGTCATTAGTTTCATCTAATGAAACTGAGGTGGCTGCATAAGGAGCTTCCAGATGTGCTGACATACAAAAGTTACATATATAGTGTTCTGTGGTGATCTGAGTGATGGACTAGGACTCCAGTAAACCAGGGGTCAAATCCGCACTCAGCCATGGAACCCCATTAGATAACTTTGGACACACCACATTTTCTTAGTCTTCTAAGGGGAAGGCAATGGAAAAGCTCTTTGGAGGTGGCTTGAAGACATGTAGACAGCAAACAAATAGGAAATGGTGGAGAGAAACCAACAATGAAGTGTACAAACAAAAAGCCAATATATATATATATGGAAAAAGTCAGGAGGGCTAAAGTTCAGAATGAACTCAGGATTGCAAAACAGATTTAAATTAATGTTAAAAGTTTTTCCCCCCTGATTTAAAAAAAAAAAAACAAGGAGAGGAAGGAAAGATGTTAATGAATGTCAAAATGAAGGTGGAACTACTTAACTCCTATTTTATCTCCATATTCTTCCCACAAAAGAAAATGGAGCACCTTCTGTCAAAAAATAGAATAAATGATACCCTCTTAAGTCAAATCTGTAGGACCTGCATCCAAAGGTAATAAAAACATTCAGGTATTCTCTCAGAGCCTCTGTTTATCATCTTGGTGTGTTCCTGGAGAACACATAAGGTCTAGGAGATGAAACCCAACTAAATCACAGGATCACAAAATTGTAGAGTTCGAAGATTCACCAAATGTCCTCTCATACAACCAACCCTAAAAGATGCCCATCTAACCTATGCTTAAAAACAAGGAACAAGGAACACCACCTCCTGAAACAGTCTCTCTCTTACGGTTAGTCAATTCTTCCTAATTTTTACATAAAACCCCCAAACAATTTTTCAAGCACATCACATTTGTGCTGAAACCAAAGCACAACACTCATTAAATAAGGCAGATGTTTAACATTTGTGCTGTGCAATTCTGACCAAGAACTAGTTCAACTAATACTTCTATATTTGAACATCTCTAACATCTCTTATCCCAAAGGAAAATGAATATTAAGATGCGTGCACCTGTTGGCTGAGGAGAGAAATTAAAGCAAATGTACAAGCCAACATTTGAGAAAGTGCAATATGATGAATTTTTTCACTTCCAAATTGGTGATGGAACATTTCCTCCCACTGTGCAGTGGCTAAGAAACCACCAAGCCTTCTTGTGTGCCCACTGACATAAACAGCAAATTTGGTCTATTAATCCATCTGCAGGGTGATATATGAACCCTTTTTTTCTAACACAGCACAAGAGGATTAATGCATAAAAATGGGTGAAAGTTTCTTATCTGATTCAAATTAAAATAAATTCTAAAGAAAGGGGAAATCACCTTTTGTAAGGTCTGCTGAGTTAATGGATTCATAATGACTTTTAAAGCTTCACTTGGGTAAGAAATACTGTTCATTTCATAATTGCATATAAATATATTCTCTTATAATCTAGGACAGTGTGGCAAAAGGAAATCTACTAGCTTAATTATAAATCTTTTTATTACCTGAAACCCTCCAAGAGAAATGTGAAAGGGGTGGGGGAGTCCTGTATTGTTTTTATCCAAGACAGCAGCTGGTGAAATGAAGTGGGGGAAGTAACATCCTGGTGTTAAATAAAACATAAGGACTTAGAAAATCAAGTTTTTGTTTATTTAAGCCTGAATTGTGCCCACCATGAAGATTCCAAAGGCATATTACAAAAGATAACGGAAGAGGGTGGAGTGTTAATAAGTGTAAGTACTTACAGGACACACTCAAAATTACCCGTTCTTTCATTAGCAGATGCTTCAAAATTTCACTGATGAAAACTGACCAAACCACATCTGAATGTGGTCAAGATGCCAAATGTTATTCATGAGGAAGATCACGAATACTTGGAGAGGATGCAACAGTTTTGTTTTTCCTGAGTCTACTAGGAAAAACAAAATGTTGCTACCCCCACCCCACAAACATACTGAGTTAATTGAATGCAAATTACTTTTATATTTTGAATTAACTGTGCAGCAAATTAAATAAACTGAGGCCCAGTGACATTGCTGGGTGGGGTGGAGTGCAGTGGTGCATCCTGCATTGGGTGATAACCCCGAAAGAGGAGTGACGTCTGATCAGGCCATCCTCTCTGCCATGCTATCCTGCAGCAGTGGTGATTCCTTTTGAGGAGTTGCAACTATCATGGGGAAGGACAAGGCTGAGGCCCCCCAGTCCTTCTTCCCTGCTTCATGAGGAGGGTGCCACTACTGCGACAAAGAAGAGGTGAATGTAGTCTTTTGGTCATGACCCCCAGCATCCACTCCCCTCATACTAGGTGACACTGAAGGTGACAATGCCACTGCTGAAGCCAAAGGGGGAAAGAGGAAGGACAAGAGAGAAACCTGGTGCATCCCCTATGCACCCTGGCACCCAGTGCACATTGGGCCATGGCATATCAGCCACTCTACCAATGGATGCCTGCATAACAGTAACAACAAAGTATCCCCTGGGTGAATATGGATATTGTGAAACTGTTGAGTTATATTTAATTCAGTCTTACACTTACAAAGTCCTAAGTCCCATGTTGAATTCCAGCCAAGCAGAATTGTACAGGGTTTGATCATTTTATCAACAGGCTGCCTTAAATACCCTTTTGTGTCATGAAAGGGGAAAATATCTAAGTATTCTATATATTATTATATTTGAAAAGACAATATTTCCAAGTATTGTTACAGAAGTGGGAGAACTTTCCAATAGTAAGGGGGGAGAATATTTTTTTCCCCTCAGAAATATCATGACCATTAATTTTGTTGTTGTTGTCTGCCTTCAAGTTGCTTTTGAATTATGATGACCATAAGGCAAACCTATCATGGGATTTTCTTGGCTCCCCTTCTCTAGCCTGCAGCTGAGGCCTGGATGTATGTATCTGGAGAATATTAGAGAGGGAGGGCTACCACCTTCTGGAAGGCAAAATGGGAATGAGATCAATTTCCATCTCTCTTCCCTTCCCTCCACCCCACAATTATGTAAGGATATCCCACATTATGAGTGAGTTTTACAGGGAGAAGGGGTACTAGAGGGATCTTCAAAGCAATCCAGTATTTTATGTTGTTGTGTGACTTCAAGTTGCGTCCAACGTATGACAACCAAAGACGAATCTATCATAGGACTTTCTTGGCAAGTTTCTTCAGAGTGGGTCTGTCATTGCCATCGTCTAAGGCTGAGAGTGTGACTTGCACAAGGATTTACCTGGTTTTGCCTGGCTGAGCTGGGATTCAAACCCTGGTCTCCAAAGTCATAGTCCAATACTCAGAACTTCCCAAAATCTGTAGATTTATAATTTAAATTCTCTTCTATTAATGTAGAGTTAAATTATAGCATGTTTGTTTCTTTATGGCTGGCTCCTCATCTTTAGAGTTATGCACCACATAGGTATAATGTGAACTTTGCCACATTGAAAATAGCTGTCCCTATTAAAATTTGGCAGGCAGAAATGTTGAGAATTTTGTTTCCTTCATTCTTGATAAGAACTTTCCCTATCCTTAAATTAATTCATAAATTAGACAGAAATAATTTAAAATATAAGAAATTTGTGTGTGAGAAAAAAAAATGAATCTGATTCAGCATCCACATCATATATGACATGGGTATATTTTCCTACATATTCTCTGGGTGTCTGGAGTAAGGGGTAGAGTTCTACAAACCACTTCTTGGGGGAGGGGGAATGTGTGCAGTTTTCTGATACTTTCAATGTAATATATTTCACCATTTACACCTTAGTGAGAGAACTTCTTGTCATGAAAAATCACATACTGCTCCTGCTAAAATGTCATCCTGATTTTAATAGCTTTCTCATGATGTCACACTGTTGTCTATTTTCTTGCATCCACTACAGTATCACTGATGTGGTTGAAAAAAAAATCACAAAATATTATGACTTCACACACTGGGCAAAGTAAGAGGGAGAAAGAAAAACACAAGCACATCCTTGGGGTGATAATTTCACATTGTCAACATGTACTCTATGTTGCCTCTAGGCATGTACTTAAATTATAATGTGTGCAAAGACGCCTTAAGGGACCCTTGGCAAAGGGAAAAACTGTATTTTACAAAAATGTTACATCAGGTTTCATCCATATAAAGCAGGGCTCTTACCATGTTGTTTCTCCTTGCTTTTTCTTACTTGCTTCATGACTATTAATTTGTTGTTGTGTACCTTCAAGTCATAAGGCAAACCTATTATGAGATCTTCTTGGCAAAATTTATTCAGCAGGGTTTTGTTTTTGCATTCTTATGAGGCTTAGAGAGTGGGACTTGAAAAGTAGTACATGTGTTTCTTTTAACACATTTAGGGCTAGCTGTATTGACCATACAGCAAAGTACATAACATCTAAAATCCATAAGACAGTGATGTCTATATTGGAACAACCAAAATGTACAATATACCTGTTGCAAGCTTTTAAGGCTCCACTGGCTTCTTCATCAGGCAAGGGTGTTAAAAATCATATGGGGAAAACATGTATGACTTTTAACACCGTTACCTGATGAAGAAGCCAGTAGACCTATGAAAACTTGGGAATTATGTTTGCATTAATGCATAGCTTTGGGCTTTGGCATTGTTTAAAACACATGCAAGATATTACTTGCTATTCTACCCTCACCAAATTCCTTCCAAATGATTAAAGGTGAAATTGATGAATGCATTAAAATCTTCTCCCTTCATTCTCCTAGAAGACAAAACAAGTTGGAGCATTCCAAAATGCCTATGCAACCAACCTCCTCCTTCTATTGCCACTGTTCACTCCAATCCAAAGGATCCTCCTGTAACTGCAGTTCAATTCCAAGACAGATTAAATCACTCTGACACATACTGTCTGCCTTTGGTTCTCCATTACTCTTTCACTTTCAGTTGAGCCAGAGTCTGACAAAGTGAGTCTGACATCTTCACGGCTTCTAAGTCTCATTTTCTATACAATCTCCCCCACCCCCATCTTTTGCTTTGTCAGGTCTTTTCCTTTCTTATTTATTTATATTTTGTCACATCAACAAACCCATTTTGATCCATGGTATGCTTTCTTCGGCTTAGAAATGCATTGGTTTTTAAAGATGACAGGCTAGTTTACTAGAAGAAAATGGAGATTGAGGTGGGTTGAATGAATGAATGAATGAATGAAGACAAGATGACTCAGAGTCACTGTATTTAGTATGAGAAAGGGCAAATGCAATCTGTATCTGTATGGTGCTGTATCTGAACTTTTATTGAACAGACTGGTTTTAGAGATGATGTTCGGGTTTGTATTTCCCTCTGAAAATACCCCTCTTCTACCTTTTTCTCATGATCTCTCAAAGTTACCTTATTTTCCTGCATATAAGACTACTTTTTTACCTGCAAAAT
>CM034702.1:18611408-18639847 GCA_020142125.1 Phrynosoma platyrhinos
TGACCAATCTGGCTGCCACATTTTGAACCAACTGAAGCTTCCGAACATGGTACAGAGGGAGCCCCATGTAGAAAGCATTACAGAAATCTAAACAAGAGATTACCAGGGCAAGTACTACAGCTTCAAGGTCCTTTCGGTCCACGTAGGGACACAGTTGGCGGATCAACCGAAGTTGATACCAAGCACTCCTGGCCATTGCATCCACTTGAGATGATAACTGTAAAGATGAATCCAGAGGTACTCCCAAACTGCATACTTTGTCCTTTAGAGGAAGTGTGACCTCGTCTAGGACTGGTTGGCAAAGCTCCTTTCCTGGACTTGGCGTGAGTACCTCTGTTTTCTCTGGATTCAGCTTGAGTTTCTTTTCCCTCATCCAGCCCATTACCGATTCAAGACAGACATCAAGAGGAGCAATACCATCCTTAGTCACTGCAGCAGTCAGAGACATGGAGACATAGCCATAGTTTTGGCTCAATTTGGGAATCTCTATAGGTAGGATATGCAGCATGGAAACTTACTAGCCTCTGTTTCATTATGGTGAGTCACACTATTTTCAGGAAGGACAGAATTCACACAAAGATCTTCCCTACACTTTGTGCAGAATCTCAGTCAGGATATGTGCCACCCAGAGCTTCAAAGAAAACATTATGCAATACCCTAATCATTAAATCCCCAAAAGACTGTACTCCCTTCACCTATGTTAATCTTATATTTGTACAGATGATCAAGGGGTTAATTAGGGGTAAAGCAACTTGTAAAGGGAGGGAGGAGTACCTTGGATAATGAAGGCTTGCAGATTCTATGCCCTTTTAACTGCAGTTCCCCTTCATATAATCATCATTATTTCTATTTCACACAGGAAGACATGGTATGGGCTCCAGAAATCACCATAAACACACAAATGAGCTGAAATGGTGACCTCCAACCATGACCCAGAATAGTCACACTCCTTTTCTTGCTAATGTTTAGTACCATTGTCACCCAAACAAGTGTTATGAAAGCACAGTCATAGTCCCTAGCATCCCATCTCTGGTATGTCTGATTGTGTAAACAAGGCCTCAAATAAATGCAACAAATATGCTCATTATCTGCATATCATTTTCAAATAAATCACCTTGTAGGAACTAATATAGGCATATATAGGTTGTGATAACCAGGGCCAACAAAAACAAGAAAGCTACTACATATTATAGGTTTTTGTGGGTTTTTCAGGCTGAGGCCATGTTTTAGAAGAATGTATTACTGACGTTTCACCTGCATCTGTGCCTAGCATCTTCATCTGTGCCTAGCACCTTCAAATTTCTAGGAGTCACGCTCACAGCCACCTAGTGAAGCAGCCTAACTGTGGAAACAAAGGAGGTTAAATCCTCCCACCTCCAGCCAGCTTCTAGGTTGCTCTTGGAGCCAAACCCATACCCGCTCCCTAGTCACAGCAAATTGCCACCCCACTGTCCCTGTCTGCCTACATGCTTTTCTTCCTTATCACTAAGAAGACTAAAGACAGGTCCACTAGGATGCCAAAAAACTCTAGCAGATTTCTAGAGTCTCTACCCAACCCCTAGGAAGTCAAAGAAGAGAGGAAGAAAGGGAGCAGGAGAAAAGCCCCTTCCTCAGATCCTACCACTCCAACCCAAAGGTGCTTACCCAGTTAGCTGTTCCATAGTTACCCACTGGTAGCCCTGTGTCTTCCATGAATCTGCTTCTGATCAATAGTTGGGAGAGCCATCCCCTAAAAAACTTTTAACTAGGGCCAGAAGCCCTGATGATAATTTCAGTATTAAGTCATGTAGATATGACTAATTTTCATTTTCAAAAAGGAAGTATCCCAATTTGGAGGAGTCAGAAATACTAGTGTGTTTTATTGCTTAACTGGGTCTATTGGTCATAAGTATATTGCAATTATACTGGCACTAACCTTGGAGTAATCTATCATGAATTCAATAAGTCTTGCTTCTAAAGAGACATGTATAAGATTGTCTAGTCAAAGTACAAATTCCTTCAGACCACACACCCATTTTCTAATCCATGATAACTAGTGGTGCACATTTGCTTCAATATCTAAATCCAAAATCAAAGCTAAACTTTGATTAAACACTTTGATTAAACACATTGGGGAGATATCGGCTTGCCCAAACTGAAGAGGGTGTCACTTGGAAGTAGCTTGAACACTTGGGCTCTTTCCAAAGCTTTGGGAGCAGATAGAAGAGAAACAGACATCATGTTGAGAAAAGAAAACTTTCCATATACGGAAGTATTTTGCCCAATTGTGACATTTCATCCCTATCATAGATAGAACTGATATATCTTTCCTTTGTCTCTCTTCCTCTTGTTGTCTATGATGTTTTATGACAGCTAAATTGTGAATCTATGGGCCAAACCACTTTGAAGTGTCCAAGAGAGTTCACTCACAAGTCAATCTCATTATGTTCAGCTTTCAAAACTGGGTTACTCGAGCATATATGTGCCTTGATACTATAACATATACATTCTTATACTCACTTTCTGACATCAGCTAATTCTGGTTTGGTATCCAAAAGCAATCTGGCAAAGGACACCAGAAACAGTGAGCTCTGGTCCACAAAAGCTTGTGCCTTTTGCTAAGATAACACAAGATTGTTCTTCTTTTAATAGCAGCAAAATGAAAAGTTCATTAACTTTGCTCTTTCTCACAGGAGAATTCTACTGATGTACTGTTTACCAACAAGAGCTAATAAACTTTTGTGACAGTAAATCTTCTTTATCCTTCGTCTCAGATGCTAGGTTAAAAAAAAAAAATACCCTAGAGAAAATCCCAACCTATGACCTTTAAGATGTTTTAGAGAACTCCCAAAATACCTGATCAACAGCTGAGGTTTCTGAGAGTTGGGATTTAAAGAATTTGGAGGACCTAAGATTAAGAACCACAGGAAAGGACAATATGATCCTAAGGTGCTCAATCCAACTTCGACCCATGATCAAAAGATACTTTTTTAAGAGTGCAGCAAGACACCAATCAGTGGAGATGCTTAAGGATAAAATTGAACTCCTTGATGGATGCAGTGCAAAAGATCCATTTGTGTGCTGTTTTTTCTTTTTAAAAAAACAAGCTTCGACAATATTCAATTTTGGCTCTTGTTTACTGGTAGAGGCAATCCCCCTTGAAAATGAATTGCTAACCAAACACCTTGGAAGACAAGGAGGAGAAAGACTGTTTGAATGATGAAAAGCAAAGGAAAACAACAGTTCACTCTACTTTGTGGAACTGGGTAAGGAAGGACAGAAACAAATGTAAAAGCCCTTCTACATTCAAATATATGAGCCAATGCTACTGAATGGTTATCCTATATGCCAGAGGTGAGCAGCAGAAGGTGGATGAAAATGGGCCATTTTGAGTAATGAAAGGGGCCATTCACACTACAGAAATAAACCAGTTTGGAACTAGTTTATTTCTGTGACATTCATAATGGCCCCAACTGCAATCGATGCAGTTTGCAAGGGGACACCAAAAAGCCCACTTAAATTGGTACATTTGGAACCCATAGCAGTTCTTTTTTTAAGAGTTGCAATGATCCACATCTTTGGTAGTGTGAGTACACTATTGAATCGATTTTAATCGCATTGCACCTTTCCCGGAAATGAAAGTGCCTCCATTTTATATCAACATGGTGGCAAATGTGAACAGCAACAGGGTTAAAATGGGACCGAGAGATTTGATCGCAGAAAATGTAGTGACAACACCGAAACAATTCTGGATCAGTTCTGGATCAGCACAGAGATGTGAATCTCTTTGTTCAAAAAATAAGTGTGAATGACCCCTACATGTATTAATTCCATTTAAAAAACACAAAAAACCAACATTATTACTAACCAGAATAAAGGGGTAAGGTGCAGGGAAGCAGGAATTGCTTTTGTATACTGAATTCTAGTTGAGCTCTGTTCTCTGAGGCATCTGCTCTTTGATTCTGCTATGTATATGTCTGTCTTTAGAAACAAATTGTGCATAACTTCAGTTGGGAGACTCTGCTGTTCTAGTTTTTTAAAAAACAGTTAACACCAAAAGTTGGGAGCCTGCTCTCTTTTTCCACAAACTGTTGCTATCTCACTATAATTACTGATGATTTGGGGCTTTTCTACAGTATTATCATTTGTTCATGCAAGAAAAAATAAGTGTTGACCTGACCAAAATGATAATTAATCTCACATATTAAAATGGGAATAAGCAACTTCTATGAGAATGGGAGACAACTGTTCACCTCCAAGATGTAAGTTACATCAAGCCCAGAAATAAATTTTAAAATTATTTAAAAAAAATGAAATGAAAATATAAAATAAACTAACCTGGACATGGTCAGATGTTTATTTTAAGTTTTAGAGCACTCTGTGTTCTTTTAGGATATGCATGTTGTAGAGGCCTTTAGGAAGATGACTTTTTAGAGGGAGGGGATTTTTTCCAAGAAAGGCAGATACAGAGATAATCCAGGAAGAAATTTTATGAGTCACAAAATTAACTTGAGAGCTTCACATAGCCTACCGGCTATGATTTGCCTACTTTTAAACATGTAAGCATTGTAGAAGTCCCTGCAATATGCACATAATTCAATACTATGAGCATTTACTTATAGCATGAATGAAAACTAGAAGCATCAGAAAGTAACTGCCAATGGAAACTTTTCAAAGCAGGGGAGAAGGAAAAAATAAGCATATGTTTTAAAGAACAGATGGAACCTTTTTGTTCCAGCATGGAGGCTCTTAAGGAGCCACAGGTGGTCACAGCATTCACCCTTTCAGCTGCCAGACTGCATATTCCTCCCTAATGCACTGAACAAACTTCAGCTTGGGCTTTGTTCTTCAAATCCTCTACCAGTTCAAATGATGGATCACTTCAAAAACAATGCTAAGGGAGTGCATTATTTTATGTTATGTAGATTCTCTTAGATGTAGCAAGATGGAAGTCCCATCAGATTAGATGGTCAGGTGGGGCTGAAAAGATGGCAATCCAAAGGTTGAGCAGGGCTAGACATTTCTATTAAAGCTGGGCTGAAAGCCTCCAATGATATGAAGCCACAAGATATAGTTTTAGTGCTGAAGCCAAGTAGATTTGGCCTCGTGATGTTCATGGATGAAATATGAACTGAAATTGAACTGGAATATCAATTGCACAGGATATAGGTGCAACGCAGTACTGAGGAATATGTGGTCTTCTATAGTAAATTGGGCTGCAACTCCTCACAACATCCTGGCTAGGGCTAAGAGAAGAAGTTTTGGTTAAAATACAAGCAAATCAAAACAAACAAACAAACAAACATACAAAACAAATCAACAACAAAACAATATAAACATACACAAAAGTGTATTTACATCAAATTACATCAAACAATAACCACCCCCACCCCCAACAAAGGAAGAGGTTTTATTGTTGTTGTGTACCTTTCAGTAGTGTCTGATTTATGGCAACCCAAAGGTGAACCTATCATGGGATTTTATTGGCAAGATTAGTTCAGAGGTGTTTGTCTTTGCTTTCCTCTGAAGCTGAGAGAGAGTGATTTGTCCAAGGTCATACAGAAGGTTTGCATGGCTCAGCAGGGATTTGAACCCTTTTCTCCAGAGCTATAGTCCAACTCTTAAAACCCTATACCACGTTGGCTCCTAGGGAAGAAGTTACAATTCATTACTTTAGATGGTGGAACCAGACTTTGTTTGAAGGAAGAAGTTACAATCCAGAAAAGTCTGGTTCCACTGCCCTATGTAATAAACTAGATAACTGACACTATTTGGGGTGCATTCAAAATAGAGATATTGTACTGATTTCTGGAATGGAAGATTGTTAATGATCGTGTTGAGTCTGTATCTATACACAGTTCTTGCATCCTCCCTCTCAAAAGCTACTCACTATGAACTTTGTAAATAATTTCCCCCCAGGAAGATTTGAAAGCCATGGATTTAAATTTTACCAAGCAAGAATTTATAGCTGAATCTTTATGGGACCAATAAAAGTTCTGTCACATTTTGAGACTCTGGGGTTCTAAGAAGGTATTGATTTTTGACAAGGGCAACATCATGATTTATCATCCAGAGCAAGGAATATTGAGTGACGTGAAGACTTGCTCAATATCATGCTAAGAAATAATAAATCTTAATGGGGAACAGAAGGAGTCAATCTGCTTTTGATATTGTGTATCAGGCAAATGCTTTAACAATAACAATGTGTTATTGCTAATATATGAGCAGTCAACCACATCACAATTATTGTATCTCACTAAGTCATTAGAATTATGCCTCTTACGCAAACACGCTAGTTGGTCCTGCAATGAACTTGTCTTTTATTAGCCATGGGAGCTGAGGTTTGACTATCTTGATATTTTGGGTTCTTTTTTTTATGTTTATCCAAACTCCATTTTGGGAAATCACCAAAATTGTTATTTGTGGTGGATGGTGGGCATGGGGACAGTTTTACCCCAGAGACCCATGGTTGGCCTCAGTGTCTGATAGTTGGTCAAAAGTCCAATGAAGAAGGGACTAAAAATTTCTGGGTTTTTCAGATGGTTATGATCATTTAAAGGTGTCTGAACAGTGTTCATAGACAAACTACTCTTGGAACAACCCATTGAGTGTATTTGGACTATTTAGGGGAAATTCTGAGGTAATTTTCACAAAGAATGTAATTCTTCACTAAGGTAGCAATTAGCAATTTCAGCAGTTTTCTTCCCAATGTGAAGAAGATTTCAAAAACCAAGCAGACTTTGAAAGCTATTCACAATACAATATTCATTCTGAGTAAAATTGTTTGTTCTGCACAGAAAACAGCATTTTTCTGCCCAGGATTCAATATTTCTGCATTGAAATATTATTTTTCACATGTAGAATCCCTTTTTTATTAGAAGATATTTTTAAAGTGTTTAAAAATCAATGGTCCGATCTTTTCAAAAGCACAATTCTGTTTTTCTGGACTTTATTTACTGCAAAGAACAACAGAGCTGTTTTAGCCAACTCCTAGTGTACTTTTCTGATTATGGGCGTCTTTTTAGTATTTACAGTTGGCAATTATAGTCATTTTGACCAGCTGAAATTTTACATGAAATGAAACTTCTCATGCAATAAACTCTTAAACCAAGGTTGCTTGTAACATAGAAAGATATATAAGAATGTTGACATTTTAATACACTGCTAAAATCTTGCCTCACTCTAGGGATATAAAGCAATTTCCAGATTTTCTTATCCTCAATGGGAAAGAGTACCATGATGCTTTTTTCTGCTTTTTTTGTATTTCAGACTTTTTTAAAGAAAAAAAAACACCCATTTGCTGAAATACATCATTTCATTAAACATAAAATACTTTGTTTTGAGCAAAAACTTATTGACTTGTGCAAAACATTTTATTTTCAATGAAATATTGTTTGTTTTGTGCAAATAAATGTTATACACAAAAATACCCAAATACATTCAGATAAATAATGGGGGGGGTGCTTTGGTAATCTCGCACAGTGGAAGTGGGGGATGAGGCTTGTTTTGCTGTTGTCTACAATAATGAAATAGGCAAATATAAACGGAATCATTGTTAACTGGGAAAAGAAATCCAACTGGTTTTCATTGCATAGAGAGATTTCATATATTTGTAAGGGCCACCAGGTACTCCTGGAGAATAGCTTTCAAGCTGAGGACCCTATGGCATATCAGTAAGATGGCCAGTAATGACAGCCAAGCTTCCCTGAACAATAGACAGTTTGTCCACCTCTCTATATTTTGCCATGAAAAGTTGGGACTAGTTTGCAATTCACTCTGAGTTCACAGGACAGAATAGCAAAACCCAATTGGCTTGATTCATGCTCTGACTGAATTGAACATAGAGCTTTAGAATAGGATGTTTTTTGAAACAAGGAGGTTCTGCAGAGACATGCAGGATTCCTCGAAGGCCAATTCAAGATGAAAAGGGTTCTCTGATTCAGGGGAAATGGAAGGATGCCTACAGTATTCCATGCACAGTACCAAAACATTAAAGTCTAGGCTGAAGTAGAAATCTTATGCAATGGCTAAACAAAGCTCAGTTAAGTTCACATTTTAACTTGCTCCACATGTGCCTCCATCTCACATCACAATCCATGCCAAGTGCATTTTAATCTTTGTTTGTTTGACAGAGTGTATTGCCCATTCCTGATTGCAATGCATTTTCTGTAAGTACCTGCCTCAGGAGTTAGCCCAGGAGAGTAGGCTGACTGCCAAGAGATGAACTCAAGCCCTTTATGTCCACTTCTGAGAGAATATCCAATTGCAAGCAAAGTCTGAAAATAAGCCACCAAAAGCATTTGTTTTCAGCAAGGGAATAACGTAGGAATATTGTGCAACTAAAGCAGCAATTTGTATTACATCCTTGCATATGGCCAGAGTGAAGATGGGAATTTTAAAAGGAAAAAGCGAGAGAGAGAAAGCAAGAGAATGGCTCCATAAATATCACATCGTGAACAATACAGCTGTCTTTCCTGGACTGGTAAAGCTAAAGAATTTTTAAATACCCAGCGAAGACAAAAGAAAAGCTGTTAAGGGAATGGCTGTAACAGATAGCATTTACTGAGATTCATTTTGAATAATGCTAGCAAATGAATAGATAGAAATAAAAATTACATGCCAAATACTGGGCCATTACATTGTAGGTGGCAGGACAATAAACTGAACAACACTAAAGAGGGTTCTTCAAAAAAGCTTTTTTAAAAAAGAAAAATCAACTGAAAGTACTAACTGAAAGACAGGCTTCCTGTTTCTTGGACTGAGTTTATGAGAGAGACAAAACTTGGCCCTAAAATATGTACTTTTCATGATCATCAGGAAGTTCTTAACACTATAGATCAGGGGTAGGCAACCTTTTTGAGCTGGGGGCTGGGTTGCTGTCCCTCAGACAATTGGGGGGCCAAAGCACCAAAAATAAATAAATAAATAAATAAATATAATTAAAAAAAATAAAAATAAAAAAAAATAAGTATGCACACTCTCTCAGCCCCAAAAAAGCCATAGCAAAACCCCTGTATAGATTTTACCAAGAAAACCCCAAGAACAAGTAATAACAATAATCAATATCATCATGGCAGGTGGCAACGGCGGCAGGGAGCGGCAGGGGGGAGGCTGCAGCAGGACCGGCCTGAGGCCGGTCCAAAGGCCTTAGGTGCCCGCATCCAGCCCCCAGGCCTTAAGTTGCCTACCCCTGCTATAGATGATTCCACCACCCTTGAAACCATTTAAACAGGATTAGAGAAAGACTAGTGTCAGAGCACATGCAAGAAAGTCTAAGATGCAGTTTGAGAAATCTCAAGGTAGAATTAGGGATGATTCCTGACAAAGGCTGGAGAATCATCAGCATAAACATATATTATATAGGTGGACTAGTGATCTAGATCGGTATAAGGCAGTTTCCTAACAACCTCATTGCTCAGTCCACATGCCCCACATGAATTTACCACTTGCAGCAAGGATGTTGAAAAATCATGGTTGTTATTGTTTTTATTCTGTCAAATGTGTGTGTGTGTGTGTTCAAACTCAATTTTTTTCCATGCTGATTACAAAGAAATTTATAAAATTCAAATTCAAGCAGAGGCTGAACAGAAATACAGAAGCTGAACTCCCTGTGCCATCACCTTCACAGGTACATCATCATCCCCATGCTGTGTGCCTTGTACAATGTTCTGCATTATGTTTTTAACTTGTGGTTTTTATAAAATTGCTAGTTTAATCAGTTTTTAACTGTTGTGTTTTGTAAATTTTTAACTCTGATTTTTTTTCTCTAAACTGTTGCAAGGGACCCTGTGTCCCAAACCCGGATAATATGGTATATAAATATAAAACAATAACAACACCAGCAATAACACAAGTTTTACAGAAGCAGCTGTACCTATCTGTTCCTTACATATTATAAGGAAATCAGGGTTGGACATGGAAGAGGGAGGAGTGAAAATAGGAAGAAGAAATATCAACAATCTGAGATAAGTTGATGACACCATAATATTAGCAGAAAACCTCACAGACCTGGAACACCTACGAAGGATGATCAAAGAAGAAAGTACAAAGGCAGGCTTAATGTTGAACATAAAGAAAAGAAAAATAATGTCCACAGAGAACTTACATACATTCAAACTAGACAATGAGGAAATAGAAATAGTAAAAGAGTTCTTATATATGGGATCAAACATTGATCGGAATGGGGACTACAGCCAGGAAATCAGGAGAAGATTAAGGATAGGGAGAGTGGCTAGAAACTAGAAAAGATCATAAAATGCAAAGATATACAACTCAACACAAAAGTCAGAATCATACAAGCCATCGTATTCCCTATTACTATTTATGGATGTGAGAGCTGGACAGTCAAGAAAGAAGATAGGAAGAAAATCAATGCATCTGAGAAAATGTGGTGCTGGATAAGAGTGCAGAGGATCCCATGGACAGCCAAAAGGACAAACAAATGGGACCTAGAACAGATGAAGTCACAGATATCCCTGGAGGCCAAGATGACAAAACTTAGGCTGTTGTACTTTGGGCACATCATGAGAAGGCATGGAAAAAACAATGTGGGAAAGGTAGAAGGAAGTAGAAAGAGAGGAAGGCCACATGCTAGATGGATGGACTTTATTAAATAGACCACAAATATCAGTTTGCAGGAGCTGGGCAGAGCAGTAGGGAATGGGGGGGGGGGGCTGGAAATGTCTGATCATCTGGGTCACCATGGGTCAAGATCAATGCAAAGTCAGTTAACAACAACAAATTATTTATTCCTACATCATACATGCATGTCACATAGCTGCTGAAGATGATGAACCTCTCAGAAAAAAATAAAATAAAAAAGCAATCCAAATTCAGCACCACAAACATGACTGAGTATACGGGGACTAAAACTCAGACTCTGAACATCTAAGCATTTAAAGCAGGGGTAGCCAACCTTTCCCCTTTAAGGACTGAGGGACTTCAGCTCCCAGAAGCCTCAGCCATGTTGGCCAATAGTCCCATGTTGGCCAATAGCTCCTGGGATTCTGGGAGCTGAAGTCCCTCGGCCCTTAAAGGGGAAAGGTTGCCTACCCCTGCAGCACAGTGGTTAAATGTCTATATTGCAGCCACTCACTTACAAAACAAGGTTGCACGTTTAATACCAGCCAGGGCTCAGGCTCAACTCAGGCATGCATCCTTCTGAGGTCACTAAAATGAGTACCCAGCTTGTTGGGGGCAATTAGCTTACAGTTGTAAACTACTTAGAGATGGCATAGTGTGGTATGAAGTGGTATATAAATGAAGCTGCTATTGCTATTGCTATAAAACCCTGGACCTAAATAGATGACACTGTCAGTTTCTTCTTTTTCTTCACTATTGAATATCAAGTTCTTTCTACCTTCCATATGAAGAATTCTTCAGATTTAGGTAAATTCTTCCAAAACCAAACAAAATCCTCCCCCATGTCTATAGAATATTTGCTTAAGAAACCTCAACCTGTCATGACATTAAAATCCTCATGACAGATATTGCATCCTCTTTTCCTGTTGTTGTGAATGGAGCCAGTACTGAAGGAGTACTCGTGCTTTATTTAGACACAAGTCAGCGATCTCTCCCATCATGTATGACAATGGCCTTGTGATGTCCGTCTCATTAAGCTCCAAGATGAGAAACAAATTGGCAGCTCTGGCTGACTCTTCAGCATTCTCTCTTGAAGCAACAAGCCCTGTGACTTTTCACAAACAGCCCTTCCCTCTCAACAGTATCTCAGGGGAGTGGGTGTTGCTGTTTGTTTTGGATAGTGATTGAGGCCGGTTGCCTTTCCAGGCTTTGAATAATCTTCATAAGTAGAGAGGCAAGTTTCAAATTATTAATATTATGAATTGGAGAAGAGAATAAAAAAAAGTTGGAAATAGGCTTGCAGTTAAATACCCGTTGCTCCTTTCTTTCTATGTCTTCATTAAGACACCATTCAAATATACCAGTTTGGCAGGGACATCCCAATTAATCCTCTGTTGCCCCATTTGTCAGCTGTTTTTAATTTTTTTTTTGTTTGTTTGTTTCTATCTCCTCTCTCCCTTTCCCCTTTGGTCCTCAGCTTACCTCAGTTGTTGCAAACTCAGTTCAAAGTGCAAAAGTAGCTTGCACCGAATTAACTCAGCAGTAGGGAGGGGAGGGAGGAATCTTGACCCTTGCCAGTAGACTCAGACAAAAACAAACTGCTACTGACTCTCCTAGGTTGAGTGTTCTTCCTCATTAATTATTTTTGCCATCTTGACAACACTCTGACATTGCTTGGCCATGTGTCCCAGTTTTCATCTGTGAAATGTTAGGGGGTATGTGATATGTCTTAGGGGAGGGTTTTTGAGGTCTGTCTTCTTCCATTTCCCTATAAACTTGCCTGCCTTAAAAAAATAGGCTCTGCTTTATGTGCTATTACCTTCAAAGACAAGAGCCAGAAATAGGTCCTTTCTCCTGGTGGTGCTCATACTGTGGACCAGTCAATTTATGCTGAGAGCTTCTTCTTCTTCTTCTTCTTCTTCTTCTTCTTCTTCTTCTTCTTTTTTGTTTTTGAATCTAGCAAAGACATTTTTTTTACATCAGATTCAGTGGCTCAAGTGGTTAAGACACTAACTCAAGATCGGCAGGTTGACAGTTTGGGTCCAGGTGCTGCATGATGGGGTGAGCTCGTGTCACTAGTCCCAGCTTCTGCCAACCTAGCAGGTCGAAAGCATTCAAATGAAAGTAGATAAATAGGTACCACTTCGGTGGGAAGGTAAACAGTGTTCTGTGCAATCATCCTGGCCACATGATCACAGAGTAATCTCTGACAATGCTGGCTCTTCGGCTTAGTAATGGAGATGAGCACCACCCCTATGGTCAGACACAACTTGATAACCTTGTCAATGGGAAATACCTTTACCTTTGCCTTTAAAGACAAGTTTTATTGTCCTTTGATTTTAAAGACTGCCTCCTGCTTTGTTGTCCAACAGGTGCTTCATCTACTGTTTACAACACTTTTCTATGCCCTGCATTCAGTAATTTGGGTTTGGGGCACCCTACATACCTTTATTCTGATCACCTAGCCCAGTTATTAAAAAAATGATTTGGACAAGGGCTTCAAGGTTTCAGGCAGGATTTTCTCCTCACCTGTCTACAGACATCTGGCCTTAAATATAGGACTTTCTGAGTTACTGTGTTCTGTGCAGCATCCATCTCCTTCCATAGAAGAGTGAAAATTATTTAATATGTTTCTTTGAAGCCCTTCGCTGGGACAGGGGTTATTTTAATAAGCAACTCCAACATCTTGTGCAGTCAGAAAACAACACATGCAATGGGAAGTAGGATTCCATGCAATTGTGGTAGTATGGGCTTCAGTCAAAACCAAGTTATTTGTTAAAATAAATAGATGAGAAAAAAGATAAGAAAATTAAAATGACTATAATTTCCTTTCAGCCTTCACAAGCTTAGATTAATAGCTTATTATTGGGACCAACTAATAGACAATTTCATTTGTGACCAAGGAGGATATATGCATGAAGCTATCTATCTATGACTCTTTTTAAAGAGGTTTACAATTTAAACCATTAACAAGTTTCTTTTATTGGTTTCCAGCTATGTCTACATCCTTCTGGATACATGTGCAGTGAATGCTTTCAAACACATAGGGTATATCATTTTAAGGTAGCACAATGACCACAAAATAGCATGGAAGACATTTAGTACTTCAATAGTCTTTACCAATCAAGATAGTATACACATCAATTTAAAAAGAAGGATAAAATTGCTGATGTTGAATCAGTCTATATACATTTTATAACATTGCCAAATATTACTCATAGTCCCAATCAGAATAGACTTATTAAATTAGTGATGAATATTGAGTTACCACTTATGTAAATTAATTTGATTCAATGGGTCTACTCCAATAGGGACCACCAATACAATTCAAGCCATTATTTGTGTGTGTGGGGGGGAGGAAGTTGCACATATTTAAAAAGAAAAGAAACACATTTGCCAGGTGCTAAAATGCAAGAAGTAGGGTTTCAGTGTCCTGTCTGTCTCTTCATTTCTCCCTCCAAAGCTGGGCTATATTGTTTGCATTAATTGTTCCAGACCACAGAAAAAATACAGAATTCCAATTGCAGAATTCAGAAAGGTGAGAGGCAGCAAAAATGCTGCACCACAGATTGTGAATGCAACTGCCTACCAATATTCTCTACAGGTACATTAAATGCAGTGAGAGAAGGATTGGGAGGAAGAGCCAGAGAGAAGAAAAGATGAATAGAAAAATGAAACAAGAGAATATGATTTATATCAGTGGGATTAAACTTAAAGCTTTTAGACAAGTTAGAATGCTTCTTTCTAACAAAGGCCCCCAACTCCCACATATGCTGTTAACAAAGCCTGCAGAGAAGAACTTCCTGGAGAAGGAGGAGGAATGTTTTACAAACATTGTTTGCTGCACAACATTTCCCTTGGCATTCAGATGTTTGTACCCAGCACAGATCACATGCATTTTTTGGACACAAAAGAAACTAAAGAGAGATCAAGTGAGGCCAAGTGTGAATTATTGATCCATAGATAAAAGCCAAGCAGTCAGTTCTAAAACTGCATATCAAAAAGGCAGGGTAACTTGGACCATTTTAAAAACAAATCAATACATTAAAAAGACCACAGAAATGTAGTATAAACTATGATCCCAGCAGAATAGTTCATCAGTTTGCACTATCTAGGTATGGATATCCAGCATCCAGTCTATCCAGCATTCTGCTCCATCGCAATCAAGGGCATATTGGATTCTTTGTGGCCATGTGCTCATACCCTACAACTGTCCCAATCTAACATGGACAACCCCAATTAATCCTCCACCATCACATTTTCTCAACTGTTTTTAAAATGACCCAGTTTATCTCTCTCTTCCTTCCACCTACTTCATTTGCACCTTTACGTGCAAACTGAGTTCAAAGTGCAAAAGTAGTTTGCCCTTGGGGGCTGGGATAGGGAAGGTGGAAATTAAATCTTGCCTTTTTTGTGGACTCAGGCAAAAGCAAGCTGCTGCAGCCCTTCTGCAAATTATGTGTACTTATTCATTAATAGCTTTGGTATCTTGACCGTCTCTCAAGGTTGGCTGGAAAACATCTGTGAAATGCTGGATGGTAGGTGCATTGGGTGGTAATCACAAAGTACTCCAAATGTTGCTGAATTGCATCTCTCTCCATTCTTCACCATTGGCTATGCTGGCTAGAACTTCAGTCAAACAACATTTGAACACCTGCAAGATCTCCATCCTGCAGTCTGCAGACATTTAAAAAAATCCTTCCCCTGTACATCCTTGGGTTTGCTAACCTAAATAGGGGGAAATAATTTCCTTTGACTTAAGAGGTGCCAATAGCAGCACAGATAGAGGGAAACACGCAGTTGCTATGTGAGCATAAATTTAGAGGCACTATCTTGGTCAATTATTCTATGTCTCTTATCATGGACAAGTGCAAAATAGGCAAGAAACCTCTCCATTTGAAGTATAATTCCAAATGAGAACTGATTTTATGTATGTGAAAATTCTACTTACACTCACATTAAACTACATTAAGTCAAAATAATAATAATAAAAAAGACAACAGACATAAAAGATAATACAGACTATAATACAATGGAGCCCTGATGGCGCAGTGGTTAAATGCTGGTAGTGAAGCCACTCACCCACAAGGTTGTGAATTCAATCCCAGTCAGGGGCTCCATGGTCAACTCAGGCTTGCATCCTTCTGAGGTCTCTAAAAAGAGTACCCAGCTTGTTGGGGGCAATTAGCTTACACATTGTAAACCACTTAGGGAGTGCTTAAGTGCACTGATAAGTGATATAGAAATGTACTTGCTATTGCTATTGCTATATACTATATATAAAAAAATAAAAAGTGAAGTGAAGTGAAATTCCTATCTGGCCAGCCAATGTACTCACTGGCCAATAGGACAGAAGGGCTGAGCTCAGATGGAAAGAGCCATTGGGATGAGATTACATTTTGTTAAACAGTAGGTGAATACTAACCCTGTGTATATAAACACAGAAGCATTCCAGGATCTTAAAGCATAGGGATGATCCTGAGCCCTGTTTGAGAGGAGGAGGACAAGTGGGGCCCTGGAAAATGTACAATAGCCATTCCGAAACAGGTTAGAACAGAGCCAACAGCACATAAAAATATGAAAGTGTCCTTAAACTAGCTTGGTGCAATTGTTTGAGTGTAAGACTAGGATTGTGGAAGACTAGGGTTCAGATATTTGCTCAGCCATGGAAACCCAGTGGTTGACTATGTACAAATCATACTCTTTCAGCCTCAGATGAAGGCAATGGCAAACATAAGTCATTATACGAACATCAGAAATAACTTGAAATCATAACACAACACGTGAACTTTTCAAGGCAGTGCTCTCACCCTGAGATTGTTCCCTCTGGCCTAAAGGAATGGGGGAGGGGGAGCCCTGAAATCTGGTAAGTCAACTTCCAGACTGTATTGGAAAGGTGAGGGGGGCAGATACACAACTCAGGTTCTCTTCTACTGCTGCACATTGCAGCTGGGAATTGATTCATCATTATTTTGCTCTCTCACACTCAATAATTGCAGAGAAAGTTCCCTGAGGTCAAAAACCATTGAGATTGAGCCTCCAAATACTTTTTTTAATATACTGTATTTACCAATGTTTTTTATTGGCAAAGAAGCAGCATCAACAGTTGTTACGGTATAGCATGATAGTCAAAATGAATGCTTAGTTCTATGTCAATGTGCACTCACATCAAGCCACATATAGTAGACCAACCCCCTTAGCAGACGGCTAATTGGGGGCAGGGAAGGGGAGGGGCAGCCACACGATTGGCGCCCCAACCCCTTCCCGAGGTCGTCCTCGGAGCAGCCGGCCCTCCACACGGCCAGCACTCTGAAGAGGATCTCCCGCCACAGCATTCACATATGCTGCGGTGGAAGAGTCGCCGAAAGTGCGCCGCAGCCTTTTGCGGCACACTTTCGGTGACTTGTGAAAGGAGTGCTAATTTAGCGCTCCTTTCAGGGGCAGCGAAGCTGAGCCGTGGGACCGAGGCGTGGGGATGCCTCAGTCCCGCAGCGCAGCTTCTTGGGGCAGCCCATGGCCGCCTGTCTGCTTCCCCCCCAACTCTCCCATGAGACAATTAAGCATGTGGCTAGGAAATAAAAGCATATGTCACTCACACCACATAGTACTAAGCAATTTGGTTCATGTGCATAAGTCAAAGGGAGTTACTACTTCAGTAAGAAATTTCAGCAGTGTATCTGCACTCTGGCAAGTCTACATTGCCTAGTTTTTGACATGTTCTTCTTTATTCATTTACCATACTTCTGATTCTGTCCTGTAACAAACATTTATTGGGTATTAAATGATAAAACCACAGAAGCTAGGGTGTGTATGATTAAGTTGCTGATTAAGAAAGCATTCCGGTTTTCCTTGTACTGATTCAGGCTTTACTCCAAATCCAAGTCTCATTTGAGAATTAGCTTCCAGAGATAATCAATAGGAAGAGTAAGGGGGGAAGCAGATGGGAGGCCATGGGCCGCCCCGGGAAGCTGCGCCACAGGGCTGAGGTATCCGCACACCTCAGCCTCGGAAGCGCTCCTTCCACAGGTCACCGAAGGTGCACCACAAAAGGCTGGCAGCACACCTTCGGCGACTCTTCCGCCGCAGCGTGTGAGAACACTGCATCAGGAAGATATTGTCAGAGTGCTGGCTGTGCGGAGGGGCCGGCGCTCCGACAATGCCTTCGGGAAGGGGTTGGGGCACCCACCGTGCGGCTGCCCCTGCCCTTCCTTGACCCCAAGATGGCCCTTTTAGCCGACTGCTTCCCCCCTAAATAACTGCTACTTTTTTTCTCCTGGTTACTAAAACGGGATATTTGCAAGTCATACAAGATCTACATATATGTTTGCCTAAAATAGGTACATTTTTGTGTGTTATGCAATATTCAATGCTGAGAACTTTCTTTTTACATTTCTGGGCAGTATTGGATGAACTGGATAAAATAATGAAATAGTGGAGAAATCTACCATGTTTTGTGTACATGCTGGCTTTCTGCCTCTCTTCAAATTTCAGTCACTGGATAGTTCAGATTTGGTGTGCTTTGGAAGTCCTGTTTTGATCTGGGCAGAATACCACAACAGTGTCTATGGATGTCACATCTACACATCCACAGCATGGAACATGCCAGATGAAAGTTATATGTACTTGCAGAATTCATTAGACATGACAAATAGGCTTATTATCTCAGGGGTCATTCACACATTGTTTTTTGTAGTGAAACAATGTGAATAACCTCGCTCACACTTTCTGGGTTTGTTATTCACACTATGGAGCAGCATCGATTCACATCTCTGTGAGTTTGGAACAGGAGGCAGAGCACAAGGTGGGGCTGAGGGGTTCACCACTGCCGGACCTGGGCTTGTCTGATCTGAGGTGGGGAAAACATTGCTTTCCTCCTGGGAAGTTGCCAAAAGCCAGCCCAGAGCAATGCATGTGGAAGGAAAGAGGAAGAGGAGTAGGGTCTCCTCATAAGGCTGGTCAGGAGGAGCCTCATCCCCAAAGAGGTTGATGAAGTGAATGTATTCAAAACCTATTCAAGGTATGCAGAGTTAATCCATGTCTATTCTCATCAGTTGTTCACACTGCTGGCAATGCAAATCTTTTTTAAAAACTTGGGGAAAGACCCAAAATCAATGATCCTGTTTAAGTGGGGTTTTGGCAGCCCCACCCCACCAAATTGAATCAGGTGCATTCGGGATGCATATGAACAACAGTGATTCAACCCAAATTCATCCTCCATTATTTTCATCATGTGAATAATCCCTCAGTTTTCAGTTAAGTCTTGTTGGATCTGTACTATTGTTTCCTCCATGCCCTTAACAAATCTGACTGATTTTTTTTAAAAGCATGAATCATTTGTTTTTAGCCCCCCCCCCCAGTAGTAGCACATCTGTCCTTCAAATAGGAACATGAAAGACGTAAGAGGGAATGTGAAATGGTCATTGTGGTAGTCCAGAGAAGCAACTTTTCCAAGCAGTTATTACAAAATTAAACCATTAGTCCATCTAGCCAAGTGGCTTTTAAAGGCACCAGAATCATTTTGCTACTATCTTGAAATGGAGATACTAACATTTATATCTGAAACTGCTTCAACAAAACATGTTTTCTATTACCATGCAACTGTCCTTTGCTTAAATACATCTGTTGCAAATAAAGATAACAACTACCAGACCACCATCCACAAACCATGGACAGAAAATGCTTACAAGTAAGATGAGAGGTGGCAGAAAAGATTTCTGCTTCATGAGCAGTTCTCCAACCTGTTTTATTGTATTACATTTTCATTTGAAGTAAATATCTATTTTCAATTAACACACATTTCAAGAGCGACATGCATCATTTCGAGTACTAGTTTCTCTTCCCCTCATTATTAGACTAGAAGTCATTGAAGTTTAACTAACAGCCTTTTAAAAGACTGCTTTAAAATGATGGCACTAATCTACTCCCCCACCTCCTTCCAGGAGCCTGAGATTCTCTTACCTAATAGTAAGAAAATGAAATATGACAAGAACTTGTTTCCTGGGTAATCTACCATGGTGTTATCCGACCACTGTTTTATTAGAGAGAAAAATTGTTAACACCTCTGAAGCATTTTCTCTTCTTCATGGAACATACTATAGGGGCAAAAAGCAGCTGAGGTACAAAAAAACACAACAACAACACCCTACCAAGATCATGCATTCCCCAATCCTGTGCTAATTTGTGTTCTTCTAGATGTGTTGGACAGAACTCTCAAGCATGTTCCACCATTTATTATGGATTAAGTTTATTGGAGAGATAATCTAACAAATGTAAGGCTGCATGCTGGTCACTCCTGATATAGAACTTCCAACCCTAAGGTCTGTTTCATATATTACAGAAAAGCTTGAAGAGAGGCATCTGCTCAGTTTAGACATCATATGAAAGCATGGTTGGAAATGGTCATGGTTTAGAGCTCATATCATATAGTCCAAGCATGTAAGCTATAGATCAAAGCTGCTCCTCTGTGTATTATTTGCAAAAATGCCACCAATGCCACTAGGAGTCCCAAAGCTGTTCCCCAGTCATTCCATGGCCACCAATTTTGAAGAATGGAAAGCTAATGTTCTTCCAAATTGGCTGCCATAGCACGAATGGGGAATGGCTTGGGGACTCCAGGTGGTATCAGCAGCATTGTCCTGAGCAGTAAAACCCATTCTCACCCATTCCATCCCATGCCCAGCCCATGCCCAGATAGGGATAGAAATGAAGAGCGATAAACTTAAAAGAGAGAGAGAATGAGATGGGAGGAGCTTATTTTCATGTCTGGAGGTTAAGATTAAAAAACCTTAGTTTAGGGGCAGTTCCTAGATCAAAGTGAAATGAGGCTATTAATCCTTCTTTGGGGGATGGGGAAAGGAACCCCAAAGGGTGGGTTTTGGGATCTTTGTGGAGTTATATTGTTTGTAATTTTAAATTGCTGTTAGCCACCCTGATTGTTCTCAGAGGGGCGGGATACAAAATTTATTATTACTATTATTATTATTAACCATTAATCTAGCCCACCTGCTTCTGGCCAGAAGGTGGATGCAGAACAGATTGGAGGATGAACTCCGATGCCACAATAACTGGGAGGGGAGGAAGAAGCTAAGTAAATGCATAGACCCCCTTGGAGACTCTGCCAGTCAGAGCAACAAAACAATTAAGCCTTCAAAACCATAGAAAAATGCTGCTTCACCAGCTGAGCTGAAGATCTGATACAACCTCTGGGTAATCTTTTGCCCAAAGCCAAGCAGACCAGAAGTGGAGAATTTACAGCCTCATCTTCCACCAGAAATTGATCCATGTAAACAGAAGCCCTCAGATCTGGAAACCCCAATTTTTGTCACTGTATTTAAGTAGTATCCGTAAGATTTGGCTGTCAGCTGAGGTTTCAGCCACCAGAAACCATTCCTCTGTATTCATAGACATTTGCTCAGCTCCCTGCCAATGAAGCGAAGTTATAAACATAACAGGACTATTATACTTTGCTCATTATGCCTCATTTTTATTGCAGGGCCTCATTAAGTTAAGCAGCTTCGGTGCTTAACTGCCTCTCTTGGCCTTCTAGCCAGGGGGGCCTGGCTCATATTTTTGTCATCAATCACCACTTTATTAAAGACACAAGACAAAAAAGAATTACTATTCTGTACACTCCTGCCCATCAATCAGTTCTATTGCCTCTCAGGACCTATGTTTGCTTCCTCAATGCATGGGGGCCAAGTGAATGTCACCAGCACCTTTTTAATCATTGGGAATTTCTAATGTAATTATGAACAGATTAAGGGTTTCTTTCCAAAGAGAGAAAGACCCATGTCACATCTCCCTTTGCTATTGTCTGACAGAAATGAATCTATCAAAGCAAATAGAAGGAAATAAAAGAGGCAGTTGAAACACATATTTTCACAAGCTCAGGTTAATGCTACTCATTCTTCTTGTTGCTGTTGTTGTTGTGGGCCTTCAAGTAATTTCTGACATATGGTGACTCTAAGGTGAACCTATCATGGGGCTTTCATGGCATGATTTGTTCAGACTGAGTTTACTTTTGCATTCCTCTGAAGCTGAGAGAGTGTGACTTGCTCAAGTTCATTCAGTGACTTTCCACAGTTGGGCAGGGATATGAACCATGGTCTCTAGAGTCACTGTCCAATGCTCAAACCAGTACACTACACTGGCTCTGTACCTCACTCCCCCCCAAAAAAGTGTTTTTTTCTCTCCCTTTTTGAACATAGTATTCTTTTTGGACATAGTATGATTGGGGCAGTTATAGCTTAAGCCAGCAATAGGCAGAACCAGAGCCAAAAATAAGTGGTTCCACTCTTTCTCTGCTGCTGGTTTCGCTTTCACTTGCTTCCTCCATATCCTTTGGTTAACTGGGAAAGGGATCAATTGCTCTTTTGGTGAGTCAAACAGAATATGTACAGATGCCTTTTGACATTAGGCCAAGACCTACATGAAATTATGCTGAGGGATATATTTGGCCCTTGAGCTGAAGGCTGTTCACCCCTGATTCAGAAGGGCCTCAAGTTGGCTTACATCAAACAAAAATAGACTATCCATGCTACTATTGGCCCTCTGTATACATCAATTCTTTATCCATGGATTAAACCATCCACAGCTTGAAAATATTAATATAAATATATAAATTCCAAAAAGGAAACCTTGATTTTGCCATTTTATATAGGGGATACCATTTTACTATACCACTGTATATAATGGGACTTGCACAGATTTTGGTATCGACAAGAGATTCCAGAACAAAACCCCAGCAGATACCAAGGGCACACTGTATTTAATTTTTACACAATTGAATTAAAATCTACATGTTCCCTCCCTTTTTGTAATGCCTTAACAAACTTTCCTCTCTAAATTATTTGAATCTGGATTCCCTTCAGCTGCAAGTATGTCCCATGAATACTGACTGGACATCTAGATCTGAAAGCAACTATTCTAGTTGGCCTAAGGATAGGATTCAGTCCCTAATCTCCCTGCATATTATTTTCTGTCAGTTCTGGAGCACTTCCCCCTACATCATGTACATCATACATCATAATTCAACTGTAGAATGAATTTCCCCAAAAATAAGTCACAAGAAATGGACAGCTTGTTTTCAATAGCCAGAATCCTGTTTGGGACTTGCTTCTTCATAAGTGCATTTATTTTTGCAGGAATTAGAACTTGGGAGATCCATAGCATCCAGACCCCATAAAGGACTGCTGATACATTGCAATGCAGGTGGGCAGCAAAGTGACTAATGTACAAGGGAACTAACACACATTGGGACCAATGCGCATCAGTCCTATTGTGCGTCAAGGCACTGGATAGGTAATGATGATGCACATTTGTAGACTCAATGCACATCAAGACACTCTTGTCAGTGTCCTGTAACTCATCTTTGCAGTTAACTAACAGGATTTCTTAGAGCTAAGCATAAGTACAGTAATGTAATGTACACTATGCTAGAGGATTCTAGACTACATATTAATCTATAGCTATCTATTTACCAAGATATAAATATAATTCTTCACTGGATGCTATTGATGGTATTCTGCCCACCAATTTACTAGCTATGCTAAACCTTTAGGGACCACAGACCCACACAGTATACTCTTGATCAACTCAGATTACAATTCCACAAGTGCATGATGCTTGAACGTATTGGCCAGGCTGTCAACAATATAGATCCAGGGGAAAAAAAAGTACCCTGAATAGGTTGAAATGACTTCACATTTCTTTAAGGAAAACACAGAGGCAAACATCCAAATTCCAGGGATTTGGACGAAAGCTCTACATACAGACCTAGGCTAATCTGATTTCGTAGAAGAAAAGCAGAACTGAAGAAACAGAAAAGCTACAGAGGACAAAAATTACTACAGCAACATCAGGTAACATAAGTGGAATCTATGAGTGTTTCTGTCTGTCCTTACTTCTGTGTAGGGTTCCTAACAGCTATTCCATTATGTCCTTACCAAAGTACTCTATTCCACTCATCTTTAACTCAGCATGGTTGTTTAGCATATTCAGATCCTGTTGGGATTTTTATTAGCTAGTGTATGGACTTCTTAAAAAATAAAATAAAAATGAGGTATGTTTTTTTTTAACACATGCATGTGCAAATCTCAAGATTTCTCCCAGCATTCATGATATGCTTCTTGTATATATTGACAGTAAGAGCAGTTCAACAGTGGAACACACTCCTTTGGTCTTGAAACAGGTCTTTAAACAGAGATTGGATAGCCATCTGTCAGGGATGCTTTTATTGTGATTTCCTGCATGGCAGGGGGTTGGACTGGATGGCCCTTGTGGTCTCTTCCAACTCTATGATTCTATGTTCCTATGACATCTTCCTGATATCCTCCCCTACCCTCAATATCCTCCTCATATTTGTGTGCATTACTCTTTCAGCTCCGGTCCTGTTGGCACTGATTAACTGAGTTCCCAGTTAAAGGGAAGTGTATGCTTCTGTATTCTATTCATTGTGACTCCTTAGCTCTGTGCAGCACCTACTGCATAAATTGTCAGCAGAATATATTTACACAGACATTGGTATTATGTGGCAGCAGGCAAGGTGGCTGACAGTGCAGCTTTTTCACCAGGGGTGGTGGCCTTCATTATGCTTTTTTCAGTAACTTAAACCAGAGTTCGAGTTAGTACATTTAAACATCTGAATGTGGGCACATTTGCAAGAATCTTCAATATAATACAGCAACAACATAAAAGAGAGTAAATATTCTAACTACCAAATAAATAGTAGTTTTGCTACCAGGGCTTAATATAGTTGATAAAAGATTTGGTATCCATTCTTCAGGTGATCAACAGCAATGCCCATGATGAACAGCAGATCATTTACATCTCTGTGCCTCAGTAAAATGTCTTTATAAAAGCAACTACAGAAATGTCCAAGGTTTTTTTGGAGACAGGAGTTTTGCTTAGGTACATGGAATTAAGGAGCTCTCCACACCCAGTTTCTGAAACCCTGGTATTCTACTACTGAGGAGTGTGTGGCCCTCTGGACATTGTTGGATTGCAGCTTTCGTCAATCTCAGCCAACACTAAAGAATTATGGGAATTGCAGTCTAACATAAGGGTTGCACATTCCCTAGCCTAGATATATATGGAGCAAGGTTGCCTTTTGAGGAAGTCACTGGATTGCAGGTTATCAGTGGAGTGGGGAAAGTGGTAGCAAAATGACTTTGGCCAAGGTCACTTAACAAGAAAGATTTTGGCTTCCCATTTTCAGAGGCTTCCAGAATGCTAAGAAAAATGAAAGAAATGGCACAGAGTGTAAAGACTCCACCATTCTGTCTTGGGATGAAAGGCTGCTGTGAGTACCACCAGAAAGACAACAAAAATGTATTGAGCCAGTGTGCAAAATTGCACAGCCTTTTATTCTCTCCACACATGGCTATACATATACTGCTGCTTCCCTTTCCCCCACCCACTTACATATATACTTATTCATTTTGTTTGGGTGGCCTTTCCCCCCTCTGTTATGATTCCACTGTATTAAAGAGACAAGCCTTTGGAGATCAAAACGGGTACAATGATGGCACAGTGGAAATACAGAAGAATATATAGCAAGTGATGCAGCACTGATACAGTGCAAGCCTTTGTCAGAGATGGGGGAAACAGTGATGAAGGGATGTTAGTAAAAGACGACAATTCAGAAGGGTTTTTTGTACCTCCAATGCAGAAATCCAATGTGTGACCGGCAATTTTCCTTTTTAACAACAACCAATTTGATTTAAAGGGGCTTTGAAGATTTGAAAGAACTCCATGTTTTCTCATTTATCTTAAATGCACATCTTAAACCAATTATCATTTGGAGCATGACCAGAGTATGTGAACATTTTGAGAAATTGTTTCTAGGGAGGTGGGGAGGAGAGACTGCTTACATGCAGAACCCAAGAAATATTAAAGACAGATTGAGAGAGAAAGAGAGATGCATCCAATATGCACACTTTCATCCCACTCAACAGTACTATAGGTATTAATGCACTATTTGATGACATTTCAGCCCAAGAGTAAAAATACTTCTGATCTCCTGCAAAGCTTCCTCTGCCTCCTCTTCTAGATGTAAACGAGTTGCACTCTGACACTGAACTGCCAGCAATCCTTCAACCTTTCCACAAACAGTAGGAAGCTTAAACTTTCAGGACTAGTCTGAACTATTATTTCAAAAGTTCTTTAAAATACCCACCGTTATTATGTTTTGAATAATAGATACAGTAAAACTGTCTAGTTCAAGGACTAGACAAATTCTGTCTCCAGAAACACACATGAACATGGTCAATCTCTTTTAAAAACCAACCTGTTGCAGGGAACTACAGTAGTTCACCCTAATCAGCAGTTTTGCTTGCCATTTCCATTACCTGCGGTCAGGCATGGTCTAAAAATGTTATGTAGTCCCCTTTATCTGTGGTTTGCTCTCCATGGTACTGTATTTCTCTCTCTCTCTCTCTCTCTCTCTCTCACACACACACACACACACACACAAACAAACAAACACAAAAGTGTTTTACAGAGATGGGAAGTATGCAAAATATTACAGGCAAAGGGTTCTAAGTGTATGGTTTTGGGAAAAGAGGACAAGAGGTCTTCTGAGAATTGGGGTAGGGGAGACATTTCTGATGGGGGGTGGATTACTTATTAAAGCAAAATCCAATGTTCTACTGGTGGTCACAAGCAAACTTTGCTCCCTTACCTCCTTCTGCCCTACCAAATAAACATCTCCAGAGACCTGAAGGGTTCCACAGACTTCCAACTGGTGAAAGATGATGGCTTTCTTATGAGTGGAATAGTGGGACCAGTCCTGACTTCGTCTAAGCTTTAAAGGTGTTGTTTAAAGCACTCTTACCTGCCCCCCCCACTCCAAATAGGTTTGGTACAGCTGCATCTGCAGAAATTATCCAGGTTGATACCATTATCACTATTATGGCTCAATGCTATGGAATTCTGGGACTAGTCATTTTGTCAGACATCTCACCTTCTCTGTCAGAGAGCCCTGGTACCACAGTAAACTACGGTTCCCAGAATTCCATAGTATTGGGCCATGGCAGTTAAAATGATGCAAGACTGGATTATTTCTGCAGTGTTATGTAGCCTACCTTGTATAGCTCCTGTAAAGTTCAAGCTAAACCCCTAAGTGGACTCAGCAGTGCTCTCTCATTGATTCCAGATCCAGTTTTTGGGATCTGTTCTGTTCTGGAGTTGGGGCTCCCTAAGACTTCATTTGGTACTGAACACTGACATAAGTTACTGTTACAGGTCAGGTATCCCTTATCTGGGATTCTGAAATCCTGAAGTACTCCAAAATCCAAAGCGTTTTGAGTTACAGCACAAGTAGTGTAGTACATACTTGCACTTTTTTGCAATCTGAAGAAAGACATAGCAGGAGAGAGAGGTGAGGTTCTGTGAAATGGTGAGAATCCATGCCTCTCACCATTTCACAGAACCTCATTCCCTGCAACCTCATTATGTCCAGGGACTAGGATATGGAGCAATGGATGCAAACTACAGGAAAGGAGATTTCACCTCAACGTTGGGAAGAACTTCCTAACAGTAAGAGCTGTTCAACATTGTAATCTGCTGCTGCAGAGTATGGTAGAGTCTCTTTCTTTGGAGGTTTTTAAACAGAGGCTGGATGGCCATCTGTCAAAGGGGCTTTGATTGAGTCTTTCTGAATGGCAGGTGGTTGGACTGGATTGCACTTGAGGTCTCTTCCAACTCTATTATTCTATGATTCTATGATGTCTCATTATTTGTATGCAAATCCAGGTATTCCAAAATTCAAAAATAAAAAATAAAAAATACAGAACACTTCTTGTCCCAAGCATTTCAGATAAGGGGTGCTCAACCTGCACAATATAAGCTTTATTGGTGGTAAATGATACAACAGATGGTATACAGCAAGAGAAACATTCCAATCTTTTTGCTGGAGGAGTCATTGTCACTGTGAATAGTACACTTAGAACGCTAAATTACTAATTCTCCTCAAACTATTTATGGCTGGCACTCAAATTTGCTTATGATGCTAACAAGGACACCAACCCTATTTGTTTGGAAGCAGAAGCTACAGAAGCATACAGGAGCCTGTAATGGGGTAGGGGAACACCTTTTCCTATTCTACTGGATCCTGCCATTCCACAGCAGAATATCAGGGTATTACAAGATGGACCAAGCCCAGTGGTCCCATGAATGTGGTCACTGATGTCCTTTATAATTATGCTTCACTGGGAGGGGGGTTGCTAACGTACCAGGAGTATATCTGAATTGGCTATATAGTAACACACCCTTATCATTAGTTTTGCTCTCTGTAGTTTCAATTACTTGTGGTCAATCATGGTCTGAAAACATTACTAGTATATGGTTTAGTATTATCCATGGTTTCAGGCAACCACTGTTGGTCTTGGAACATATTCCCCATGGATAAGAGGAGACTATTGTACTTTTTGAAAGAAGAAAATGAAGAAAACAATGTATTCACAAAGGGTTATGTCAATGTCAAGTTGGGACACTTTATGGACTTTCTTCTCCAGTAATGTTCCCTTAGGTTCCCTTATGCTTAACACTGAACATAAAGAAAAAAAATCTATCTTTGGCAAATGTTTGTTCAGAAATATAGAAAGGATAGGAGGAATGTTCACATGTTCACATGTTCAACCTAGACAATGAAGAAATAGAAATAGTATAAGAATTCTCATACCTGGGATCAAATATTGATAAAAAATGGGGACTGCAGTCAGGAAATCAGAAGAAAACTGAAAATGGGGAGGGTGGTTATGAAAGAACTAGAAAACATTCCAAAATGCAAAGATATACAACTCAGCACCAAAGTTAGAATCATACACCATGTATGGATGTGAGAGCTGGACAGTTAAGAAAGAGGGTAGGAAGAAAATCAA
>CM034702.1:18639947-18662317 GCA_020142125.1 Phrynosoma platyrhinos
GTATACTTAGAGAAGATATAAGGCATGTTTAGCCCTCTGGAGTTTAATTAACCACTAGCTATCCTAGCTGGGGCTCATAGGAGCTGTAGTCCAACAACATGTGGAAGAGCAGACATCCTTCACCCTGTAGATGGACAAAGGGGGGGAGGACTAAAAGAATGAGGGCAGGCCATCTGTAAGTAAAGTGAAGAAATGAACAAAGAGGCAGGTCTGGTATAAAACAAACCAAGAACAGAGAAAAATGACTGGCAGGGGATATGCCTGCAAAATATGGTTATTGTTAACAGCCTTATCTTTCACACAAGACAGTTATTGGGCTTTTTGTGCTTGTCATACTATAGTGACTTCAAGAAACTGAACTCTCTCAACAAAGCTCTGCTAGTGAAGGGGCAGGGCTACACAGACTGGAACAGGTTTGTTTATTTCTAGAGTTATACACCATTACTCAACTAAAGTGCCCCCATGGGGCTTCCCTTGTCCCATAGAACCAAGCATAAGTGGGTTCTACTATAGTATGCAGGTGGGAGAAGGTGAATGGGGCAAAATAACTATCTATCTACAGGAAAAAAAACACTATAGGAGTGTTTTGCCTAGACTAAACATCCATTTATGCATGCACAATGTGTTAGTTTTACTCATTAATAAAGAGCTGCCAATTGTTCCTGTGATTAAATAGAGAAATACTGGACTTGGAGGTATCATGCTGGCAACAAGACTTGCCATTGCATAACATGGCCACCACTGACAAAGACATATAGGCCTACATGATGCCCTTTAACTCAAATAGATGAATGTAAAAACAAGAAATTAACCAACACTTTAATAGCAAGAGTGAATTCGGTATATTTAGACCACTAATTTCCCATTCATGTTCTTTTGCAAGAATGAACTCTTAAGAAAGGATGAAAGCAGGAGAGTCAAGGATTCAGGAAGGAGCCATAAAAATTAAACTAGTTTGGTTCATGGTTAATCCAAGAGGTTTTGATGACAGAGACAAAGGACAACTCCTCCCAACCCCACACAAAAACTCCATCTACAGAAATGCAGTAGCAGTTGAATTTTATATTCATACTGGTAGTCCTCAACTGCACATGAGGAGCACATCTTTGTTTATAGCAGGGGTAGGCAACCTTTCCCCTTTAAGGGCTGAGGGACTTCAGCTCCCAGAAGCCTCAGCCATGTTGGCCAATAGTCCCATGTTGGCCAATAGCTCCTGGGATTCGGGGAGTTGAAGTCCCTCGGCCCTTAAAGGGGAAAAGTTGCCTACCTCTGGTTTAGAGTGTAGGACAGGCAATATTGCATCTCTATACCAGGGGGAATGGTTGTGGGATAGACTGCCATTACAGCCCCCAACATCTGCCCCTAGGATGGTGGTCATACTATGCCTACTGGTAGGACTGGTCTCTGCTTGGATGCAAAAGTAAGAAGGCTAAACAGCTTTATTGTTTATTTTGCCTCAATACCTAGAATTATTACCAAGCTGAAGGAAGGTTTGCAGTATAAACCAAGCACTTCCAATGTCAGATGCATTGTGAAGAAGAGTCAGCCATGTCCACCACACTACTGCCTTCCATCCCTTATTAAACCATCTTGTGACTCCTTTAAAGAACTTTATTCATGCTACAAATCCAACTCAGTGCTGCCTTAGCAACTCAGACAGATCTTTGCAGGAACCTCAAAGCCAGCAACATTTGATCATCCCTTCTACAGATACAGCAGCAGCTTGTTAGATTCCATAGAAGCGCTGCTGCTGCCACCACAAGGCCAATATTAAAAGAGCATCTGTACCAGTCCTTGCATTGAGGCTTACTTAAATTAATATTCAAAATGCATCCTTTTGGGGATGGGAAATGGATGAAGGGTGAGAAGAGTAATCTTTCTCCTTTCAAAAGCTTCTATTATTAAGACACCCCACATTTGTATACAGGTTGCTTTCTTCATACCACCAAGTACACAGCTGGGAAAAAGCAGCCCATTCCAAGTCAGGTTGTTTGGAATGGCTGCTCAGGTCTCCTGCAAATCCCTTAATGGTGGGCAGTGACCAATCAGACCCCAATCAGGAAACATTCTTTGAGTCACCAAGGGCAGCCGCAGACAGAGCACAGCAGTAAAGGACATGCTGGAAGGAAACAAGTTTAATGCAACCAGGAGCAATTTATTAGGAAGCCCAAAATGGTCTTTCCACTTCTAAATCTCCATGGCTCTGTCAGCAGCTATTCTGGCCCAGCTGAGGAGTCGTCAAGGCTGCAATCAGCTGGAACAGAAGCAGTTCTATATCTACCATAATGAAAAGACAAGAACATTTTGATACATTTCATTCTTCTGCTGCCCCTCCCCGTACTCTTTTTTCCTCTTTCTTTCTTTGCTCATGAGTGACAGGCTCCAGCCAAGTCATAGCAACAAGCAATACCAAAGGACAGCTGGTGGAGATGCTAAGTAAAACAGAGCTATGAAATCCTGATAGGCCTTTATATACAGGACTGTAAAGCTGGGGCATTGTCTGTTAAACAGCATCTTGGGCTAATCACAAAATTTCAGTGGCACTGTAACTAAAGTCCCCTTTCTATGTCATATTCTTTTAGCAAGGTGAGGAACTAAATGGTCTAATTTAGGGGTAAGAATCATTCAAAACTGCAGATGTTGTTAGTATGGCTGAGCAAGTCTAGCTAACATATTAAATGATGAAGAATTCCAAGAATTACAGTTCAACAACATCTGGAGGACTGTGTAATTCCCACCCCATGGTTTAATAATGTACAAGTTGAAAGACAGACAATCTTCCAATGTTCAAATTCCACTCAAAATTGTTTTGGCTCCACCCACCAACAATTGCAGGTTTTGTGGGTCAACAGACCTTCACAGATGAAAGATAACTAGGATGGTTTTCCTTCAACTATCTGTAGCCCAAACATGAAGTTCATAATTTTCCTAACAGGGATTGCTCTGTGCAATGGGTTCAAGCATACTGGAATTGGGGATGCATGTAACACCTCCATTTCTTCCTCAGGGTCCTTGCATAGTGTTATATTGCTGTACCTAAACATTAGATTGCAGTTAAATGAAGCTGAATATGGCTGAAAGTCAGCACAGATACAAAACACAAATGTCAGTTCTGCAGAGATCCAAATCTTTCTCTTCAATGTTTTTCTGAATATGTACACTGGGTTTCTTCTAGATTACACTATATTCAGCTAGTGTGTGCATGTATGTGTGGCTTAGGTCATCTGTCAACTTGTGACTCTGTGAATTTCATAGGGTTTTCTTAGGCAAGGTAGCTTTGCTAGCCATCCCCCACCCAAGTAATAACCAGACCTGACCCTGCTTAGCTTCCAAAATCAGAGGGGTTCTGGTACCTTTAGGGTATTTAGGCCCTAACACACCACAAATGCGATGAACTAAATTCAGAGAATATCTATCATTGTGGCAGTTGCTTCACATTCAACATTACATTTTAAAAGAAAATGAAAATGCAGTTAATTCTCTCCTAGGGTGGAAATGTGAGGTCCTCAAGCAGCATGCAGCCAGCCCAGTCCCTCTCTAGTGTTGTCTCTAGAACCAGTTTCTTTACTTTTTTGTATAGTCTAAAAATAAGCAGTTGTGCAGCTCTGATGCCTTTAGAGGACCTATTTACTTTTATGCTACATACACATATATAGAGAGAGAAAGAGAGAGAAAGAGATTCCTTAGACACAAAATAGCATTCCTTCCTCCCACCTGCACCAAAATGAAAGTTATTTATTAGGGGGTTGGGGGGGCTAGAAATAAAGTGGTCTGTCTAAGCCAAGGGATCAAAAATGGGGAATGGGCAGCCCACAAACCCTTTGATGTTGCCGAATCCTAATCGTCAAATGAGAAAAAAAAGACCTTCTTCCTCCAGGAAGCTGAGGCACAGAGAACCTCCTGCATGTTACCCAAGTGAAGCCTTCTGTTTTTGTTACCATCTGTTTTTGGAAAGGGATAGTACATTGGGTAGCCTATATATCTTAATGGGTGGATTAATGTTCTTCCCAACTCAAAGCGACATCAAGATGCATCCCAACTCAAAACAACATCAAAAACACAATGATAAGTTCTCATCTATTTTGACAGAAATTGCAAAGTATTTATGATGTTCACAAGCAGAAGTCAAGTTCTTAAGACTTCTGTAATAACACAGGCCTATCAGGTTTTATGGTTCAGTGAACAAGGAGCTCTGTCAAAAAAAGGAGGCAGGGAATTGCAGGATCAAGAAATGAGGATTACAGTGACTTGCACAAATAGGATACCTGATAGTTCCAAGTTGTGTTCAATAAAATTTCTCCAGAATGACTGATCATTCCATTTGAGACAGACATTTTTCTCCAGAGCAAAATAAACATTGAACAACACCCCCCTCCCCATGAACCAACCTGGTCTTCCCCTGCAAGCTGAACATCCTTACATGATTCACTTGTAATAACAGCATTGTGAACATGTCTCATGAGTCAAGTATTCTCTGACTTTGGCACACAACAGGTGGGATTTAATAGGCACACTAAGGGCATTTCTGCTAGCGAATAGATAGTTGCATTTCTCCGTAGTGGCCTTTTGAGTAGGGATGTATGAAAGAGCCATTGTTTTCTATTTGTGAAGCAAGCAATACAAATTTGTACCTACTGGTGTAAATCTTCATATTTCATTCTTGTACACAAAAATAAGAACAAACCCTAAGCATATACAAAGATTTTTTACAACTGTGAGAAATTCATGAAACTACATGAAGGTTAAGAAGTGATATGCAGCCCTGTTTAAATATTTGAAGGGATGTCATATTGGGGATGGAGCAAGCTTGTTTTCTGCTACTCCAGAGAATAGGACCCAAAGCAATGGATTCACAGGAAAAGAGATTCCACCTCAACATTATGAAGAATGTCCTAACAGTAAGAGCTGTTCGACAGTGGTACACACTCCCTCGGTGAAGTCTCCTTCTTTGAAATTTTTGAAGCAGAAGCTGGATGGCCATCAGTCAGGAGTGCTTTGCTTCTGTGTTCCTGCATGGCAGGGGCTGGACTGGACGGTCCTTGAGGTCTGTTCCATCTTCCATTATTACTTATCTGCTGAAGTAGGAAAGAAGCAATACCTGCTTACAAAATTAACTGGACAAAACTATGCAAAATCTACTCTCACACAGCAGTAGAGCAACAACCAAAATAGCAGGGTCAAACATATTTAGAACAGGAATATGCCCACTAGTGCTAGAATGTGAACTACACATTTAAATAAAGATAATTGCAGAAAATTACATAACTACTGTTTCCAGATAAACATCTAGAACATGTAATATCACTTTTTGGCAAGGCAAAACATGGGCACTCGCCCACATCTCCGATCTGTTTTTGGACTCTACTTGTGTGTATTCCCACTGAGGCCAACTGCTCCCCAGGATAACTGCAGAGAATGGTTACCAGTATGTTTCCTGCTTCTTCTGCAAAAGCATCTATATTAATTGCATCAGAAACACTGTGTATTCACTCTGCAAAATTAGGCTGCTCATTTTCACAGACCAGTGGTTTACTCTAGATACACATCAAGCCCTCTTCCCCACCCCCATTCTCACCCCCACTGAGCTGTAAATATAGACATAGGCCAGATGCTAAAATTGCTACAGAAAAGGATATCAAATGTACCTCCGGCTCAGCTTGATGAGCTTTTGATGCAAATAGGCATCTTCCAAAATGCACCACCTGTGCACTCATGTAAGAGCATTGGGTTATTGGCTTCTGTCCAAAAACAATCATGAATGACTTAGCAATCTCTTCTATCATCCCTTTCACCTGAAATCCTGGTCTCTCTCTCTTTCTCTCTCTCTCTCTCTCACACACACACACTTACATAGCACTATATTTCTTCTATAAGCTCAAGCTGATGCCATGCAGGATGATGAAAAGTGTGGAGTAACAGAGATCTGTCTAATATAGAACAGTGAATGGGTAAGTATATGATGACATTCAACATACATTTAGGTATCCACTGTTTTATGACCGCCATTGAGTATGCTTATTAGGGGATTGTGGGAACTGTATTATACAGTGGTTGGCTACACCCACGGTTGTTGTTGTTTATGGTCCTCAAGTCAACCCTGACTCATGGTGACCCTGTGGATGAGACGTCCCCAAGGCTACCTGTCCTCCACTGCTCTACTTAGTTCCTGCAAATTCTGACCCATGACCGCCCTGATTGAGTATCCATCTAACATGCAGTCATTCCCTCTTTCTGTAGCTCAGATTAGCTATAACAAGAGATATGGGGGGTTTTTTAAGGTGAAAAAGGGCAGAGTTAAGGAGAAGCCAAGTTATGCCAGACCCTAAACACTGCCCCAGTCCAGGTATGCAGTCCATATCAACACAAAGTCAGGGCAGAGCCCAAGCAGGCTTGAGTAATTTCTTAAATGGAGAGGAATTTGGATTCAGCATAGTTTCATGCATGCAGTGAGCAGGTTCTTCTATTCTCACATAAAGAAGCACAAAAAGCCAGCTATAATCACACCAGTCACTATTATGTAAGTTCGCTATTATGTAAGTTTAACTTGTTACTGAGCACACAAGTTGCACTGGCATTTATTTAATCTTCACAGTAATGTTGACTCAGTATTTAAACATTGCACAGTTATGGAAGACATTGGTTTCAAAGAAGCTCATTCTAAATTGCAGTGATATAAAAAAAACAACACTTAGCCATTATTGACATTTACTGACTCTTGGTAGTATACAATCGGCATTCTCATTTGTGCCCTAGAATGTATTTAGAAAAAGAGGGTGGTAGGGGAAATATAATCAAGGCCCTTCACTCTTATCTCTCATAATGGGTAACAGCAACAGACAATTAGAGAGAAGATGCCTGCTTTCAATAGTAGGGTGTCAGAGCTCAATGACTTTTTATAAAATGTAGCATTCTTTGGGAGGAGGGAATAGATGTGGGCTTTCACTTGGGCCTGCTCAATGCACACATAAGGTTCTCTCTCTAATTCAGCTTACCACACTGAAGCAAGAATCCATACCATTATTTTACTGGACAAGCAAAAGCAGACACTGAATAGGTGCATTATCCCAGCATGGTATTGTAGCCACTTGCAACAGCATCAACAGGCTGTTCAGAATCTGGGAAGGAGGGTATGTTTAGCTTCCCACCAAGGCAAGATGACCAGATGTCACAACCACAAAGGAGGACAAGGCATCACGAAATGTAGGACATTCCAGATAAATTAAGGACATTACAAAATAAAAAACTAAAGACACTAATATAAATATAATTTCATTTCATATGTTTTATTTACAGCTATATTATACTGTATATACTACATTTTACTATTTACTCAACCATATCTTTCTGATAAACCTATCTTTATAAAATCCCTTGTTGGCTTCCAAGATGCTTATAGAACTCTTAGCAAGACAAATGCTTAAAATTGTACTGCATTAGCAAAAACCCTTGACTGAATCTACATTTTATTTTTTTTTTCATTTGTCCACTGTGCTGAAATTAAGGGAAGAACACTTTCATCATTTGCATTGTGTCCTCAAGCAGCCCATTGCCTAACACATTTGCTATACTTTGTGTTAGCCTTTTGGCTGAAGAGCGAGGTATAAATACTCAATAATAATAATAATAATAATAATAATAATAATAATAATAATAATAATAATAATAATAATAATTTTCCCCTTCAAGAAACAAATATGCCATGAGCTTTAGGGTAAGTCATGTCTGCCACTGCTTCTAGGAAAATAGAGCTTTAGAAGGATCCATCTTATCCCCCTATTTGCAGTGAGGGTAGGCTGTCAAGCCGACACATTTCTCAAAAGGCAACAACAAATGTGGTGTTACTCAATGTACCTCTTAGTCATGCTCAAAATAAAGGACATTTTAGAATTATGCTTGGACAGAAGCTTGAAACATGTCCTGGAAAAAGAGAATGTCTGATCACCCTGCACCAAGACAAAAGCAGAACTGTATCCAAACAGGCCCAACATGCATTGATCCTGCAGTTGTTGCTGTTGTGTATGTATGAAGTTGGGTGGTGAGTTTGGGATTGGGTGGGTTTGGGATCCGGGATTGAGATTTTATTGTATTGTATTGTAAGCTTATGCTTAATTTTAATGCTGTAACCTCCTCTCCCCCGATTGCTTTGCAGAGGGGTGGGATATTATTATTATTATTATTATTATTATTATTATTATTATTATTATTATTATTATTATTATTATTATTGGATAAGGGCCTCTGCTCCTTATCATGGAGAAGAGAGAAAAGCATATGAACATGCAGCCCTCCAATAGCAATAGCATGTACATTTCTATACCGCTTATCAGTGAACTCAACACTCTCTAAGCCAGGGGTAGGCAACCTTTCCCTTTTAAGGGCCAAGGGACTCAGCTCCCGGAATCCCAGGAGTTATTGGTCAACATGGAACTATTGGCCAACATGGCTGAGGCTTCTGGGAGCTAAAGTCCCTCAGCCCTTAAAGGGGAAAGGTTGCCTATCCCTGCTCTAAGTAGTCTACAATCTGTAAGCCAATTGCCCCCAACAAGCTGGGTCAGGGGTAGGCAACCTTTCCCCTTTAAGGGCCGAGGGACTTCAGCTCCCAGAATCCCAGGAGCTATTGGCCAACATGGGACTATTGGCCAACATGGCTGAGGCTTCTGGGAGCTGAAGTCCCTCGGCCCTTAAAGGGGAAAGGTTGCCTACCCCTGAGCTGGGTACTCATTTTACTGACCTCTGAAAGGATGGAAGGCTGAGTCAACCTTGGAGCCCTACCTGGGATCAAATTTGCAACCTTGTGGCTCCAGTACTGGCATTTAACCACTGTGCCACCAGGTGTTGGTGGAGTGCAAATTCTGCATGCCCTTGCAGTTGGCTATACTGGCAGGCACCAATGAGAGCTGGAGTCCAGTATTACTCCTGATAGAGAGTTCTGTCATTTGTTAAGTTATAATACCCTTCCTACATGGCATGGTATGATACTTTCGGGTGAAAATTGTGAGTGAACCAAATTTGTGAGTCAACCTACCAAATATCAGATAAATGAATAGTTTCTAGTTTTTACCCTTTAGCACAGGGAGGAGATTTTTTTTTTTTACCACATACTATATTTTATGAGACATTTATTAGCTATTTCAAATAAACACAAAATTGCCATGGGTTCCTGTGCACTTGAATAAAAATTGTTCATTTGTTAATTCAATACCATTAACATAATACATAAACCCTTTCTGAGGTTCAAACACACATGGCCGCAAGTTACACCAAATAGTTGAATGAACAATGAATGAAGGCAGGTGATTCAAAGGGATGGACTTCATCAAATTGCACCAGAGAATTGCCACTTTCATCACTTAGAATCCCTTTTTCTTCTACAACTGCCAAAGTGTGTTGGGGGGGAACAATGGGGGGATTGTGCAGTGTTAACCTGTTCCCATCACTTTATAATCTGAAGTGAAATAAAACAAAAATATTTATTTGTACTTTTCAGATATCTTAAGAATAACTTGCCCAATATTTTCAACAGATTTACTCATGTGGTTTCAAGCAAGGAGTCCAAGGAACTGTTATTTATCCAGATGCTGAAGATACTTCCTTAGAGATTCCTAGCCTCCTTTTGTAAATTACAGCTCCCTACCCATTGTTCCTGAAGACAGGGTGAAAATGAAAATAAATTCCTCTTAAATTTGAAACATGACAGTACCACCTCCTCCTCCTCCTCCTCCAAAATGGCATGTGCATGTGAATGTAACCACTGCAAATCAGACTACATCATCATTTTGATTCTATATTTAAAAACTAATAGTACCAACAAGATGGTACCCACATAGGGTTGTCATTTATCCTGGAAAATCCTGGATTGCATGGACTAAAAAATGTCCTGATCAGCTGGCCTAGTTGAAGCAGTAAATCCTGGATTTCTCCTTCATCTGAAGCCAATGTGTTAAAATGTGGCAGTGGTGATGAAGCAGGAAATTGTGCAAGAAGATTGGCACTGGCAGGAGCCTCAGTCCACCCTGCCAGCTCCGGTTGCTACTGCACAAGGCATAGCATTGCCAACTTGTTCTTCCACCCCTGCCCTTTTCTACGACAGACCCAGAAGGCAAGAAAGGAAAGGAGGCAGGCAGAGATGGCTTTGACATTGTGATTGTGTCGGCGGCTTGAGCCTAGGGTTTGGCAGCACAGTGGAACCTCACTTCCAAACAGCCTTGAGAGAGCAAATTGTGGAATAACAATAAGTTAGTAATCAGTGTTTAAGAGCAGAATGAATGTATGTTTTATTGTTTTAATAATAAATTTTTAATTTAAAAAAAAGGTGTCCCTTTGCTCTCTGGGGCTGCTTGGAAGCCTCCTTCTCTTCACACCATCTGGGGGGAAAAGAAGAAACAAAGAAGTTTTAGCTTGGTACTGGTATTGGGGTTAAAATATAATGGTAGGAAAAGTGCAATGATTAATGTGTTGAATTTTCCTAATCAGAATGCAAATTAAAATATACATAATTATTATAATTTGAATAATATGCAAATTAGATGCCCAGATATGAGGGACTGGAATATAGCAACCCTATACCCACAGAACTACATTTACCAATCTTTTTCCTAGGCTGTTTGTCAGTCACAGTCACCCTTTACCCCCTTAATATGAACTTATTCATGTGACCATCAAGTGTACCATAGCCATGGGGGTGGAGATGGAAACACTAGAAAAGCCTATGCATACTGGCTCCCAGCCTACAGTGAGCAGATTGTGTTCATCTGCCGTCACATGTTAGATTCAGCTTTAGCACAAACCACATAAAGTTTGCTTGCCGAGCATTCATGATAGCATTTTGGAAGAGAAATACCATGCACAGCAGTGGAAGAGCACGACTGAGTTTTTGAGAAATTTTGCTCACAGCTACTAACACATGAACAATTTGTTCAGTGAGTATGGATTAGAAGGAAATTTGTTAAGTATTCTCATAGTCGGTGAAGAAGTCTTTCTTTATCACCCCTTCTCTTGACACATCAGAACACCTTGTCAAAATTATGGTTGACCACTGAGATTTTCCATTTTTCAGTTTTTTTTCCTCCCAAATAATGCTTTAAAATATTTTATTGATATTGTTCAATATTAGTTAACAATAAAATCATTACCAAATGAAAAAAAATGGATACAGTCATCAAACAATATACAGAAATATCTGTGTCATGAAGTCTCAGCAATCAGTGTATGCTAAGAGGCCAAGGAAAGAGTACAGTTTTCCATAGCAGATATCCTGCCATAGTCCAGTGTGGTACGGATGGGGTCTCTATTGATGTGAGTTTGTATTTACAAACTCAATAATATATTTAAAGAATGCTTACTGCAAAAACTTTCACTGAAAGTTTCCAAACACAACAAATAATTTAACAATGCATCAATACTCTCATAGTATCTCCCAATAAGAACACTTCTGAAATTCTTCCTTGTTGCATATAAAATTACCAAAGATTTACATTCCTAGTGAATAGGCATACCTGTACTGGACCTACATGAGACAGTGAGAGGCAACCATTTCATGGAAATGGCCAACAAGATGTCAATTATTTCATGTGTTATAATGTGTTATATTTTATTGCTAGAGAGGCAAAGAAGTGCTTGCTAGATTTTCTGCCTCATGTGCCCAAACAAATTTGTTCATTTGGGGGTGTTCGGAACACTGACTTCAGGTATCTGAAATTGCTGATCCATTTCAGGCAGCAAAATGTCTTTGGACATCTCTTTTGGCTAATGTTTGAAGTGCCAAGAATGTAGACCACCACTATGTTTTGATTCCAATACATTATGCAGGATTATAGTATGTACTTTAATTATTTCAAGAAATTTTTGGTTCCTCAAGATCTTAGGCTTCACTTCTACAACAAAGTATGAGAAAGGAAGACTCTCTAAGGCCTATAACCTATTGCTAGCTATGACTGGAGTAGACTCACTGTCTAGATTGATTTACCTATGTGTTGGATCACCATTCAACAATTGAGCTAATAGTTCTATTCTATTGGGACTAACAAGATTCCAGCCTAAAACCATTTTCTGATATTATACCAGGCTTTTTTTTAAAGCATGTATAGATAATTTGTGTGAGAAATGTCATCTTAGGCTGGGTGATGAACTCTACTAAGCAATGAAGTAAGGAAACACCATACTAGTACTTATTTATAAAGTCATTAGCATAACTTTCATTCATTAACACTAATGTAAGCTATTCAAGCTCAAGCACTAGAATGTCTTAAAGTATGAGTAATTGATATTCAATGGGAAAGTTCTTGTCAGATGTGAGCCAAGAAAATGTGAGATCTCACAGCAGACATATTTAGCCCCTATCTGTTAGTGGGGGGAATGACACAAGGGGCTGGAGCCAGTTGGCGCATCAAGCCAGTATAACCACAAACATATGTGTGTGAGTGTGCATATGCATATGTGCTTGTGAGACAATATTCATGGGGCGAGTGTTGACAAAGTTTGGAAGGGCTTGGGCATTGGTCATTATAAAATGTTTCTGTAGAGGAACATTTTCATAGGTAATGAGAAAAACAAGGCCCAGTTAATACATTTGTGGGGCTACAAAATACAAACACACACACACACCAGCAAGATGCTCTTGGAAGGCTGCCTTACAAAAACAGCTATCTTACACAACCAGTTTTTTTAAGCAGCCTTCTCTGACCTCCTTTAGTTAGAAGGACCAACCCAGAAGCCAGACATTGTGGCAACAGGCTGGAAACAAAAATGGCTTTTTCTACTCCCCTCCTTTTTTTCTTTTACTTTTATAAGCTTTTATACAGTGTAGTGGTTTGAGCATTGCCCAATGATTCTAGAGATCAGGGTTCTAATCCTCACTTGACTCTGAAAACCCACTGGGTGACCTTGGACAAGTCACACTCTTTCAGCCTTAGAGGATGTCAAATGCAACTCCCCTCTGAACAAACCTTACCAAGAAAACTCCATGATAGGTTTCCCATAGGGTTGCCATTAGCTGAAAGTACTTCAGGCACACAAAATCATCATCAGCAGCAGCAGCAGCAATAACAATAACAAACTTTTTACTCTATAGATTTGACAAAATGGTTACATTTGGAACAATGCTGGCTTCACACTATAGAGGCTTCTTAGGTGTAGCAGAAGTAACATGTAGATATGACAAACACATGCTTTGCAAATGCATAAACCATCTATGTAACCTCAAGTACACCTGCCAAGTGGTAAATGACAAATCTTCACCATGCAAACCATGATTGAGTTATTTTATGTATGTGTGCGTGTGCACGCTCATATGCACCCACCATGTCACCTGTCGACTTATGGCGACCTCATTAAATTCACAGGGTTTTCTTAGACATAGACAAGGAATGCGTAGCTGTGGTTTTGCCAGTTCCTTTCTCTAAAATGTAAGGCACCTGGTATTCCTTAGTGGTCTCCCACCCAAGTACTCACCAATGCTGACCCTGCTTAGATTCCATGATCAGATAGAGTCTGATAGTTTTAGGGTATTTAGGCATCATATCCTCCAACATTTCACTGATGAAAACCAGGACATGTGTGGTGAAGCAACATCAGCATGTGGTCAAGATGGCATAAGTTATTAATGAGGAAGAAAAGACAAGCTAAGAGAGGCTGTAGCAAATTTGCTGAGGCTACAGGGGAAGGCAGGATTCTGCTGCCTCCTCTCTTCTACCCCTCCTGAGTTAACTGAGTGCAAACTATGCTTGCACTTTGAACTCAGTTTGCAGCAGAGCCCAAAGGGTGAAAGTAGGAGAAGGAGAGAGAAACTGAGACATTTTTAAAAAATAGTCAAGCAAATGGGACAACAAAGGAGTAATTGGGAGTGTCCCTACAGAATGAGGACAGTTGGAAGCTATGCCTTCCTGAAACCAAGGCTCGGTAAACATAAGCAATGGCATTCCTAGGATTGGTGTCACCCAGTGCAGGAACTCATAGTGTCACCCCCCCCCCCCATTGACCTCTTCTGATTTCACACCATACTGAATCCTTAGCTTTTTTGCACTAATGTTACTCATCAGTCATAATTCTCATAAACCACTGAATGTTATGCTAATAGTTGTGACATAAAACAACAAGCAAGATTAAAATTATACCTTCAAATTACAATATCAGAGGCATAACCTAAATGCATTTAGATATACATAGTGAAGATTTGGTTAAAATGTAATGTTTTTAAAGAAATTTTAAAAGGATATTTTTATTTTAAAAATCATATATATATATATATATATATATATATATATATATATATATATATATATATATATATATATATATATATGAAATTTGAAATAAAAAATTCTGGGGGCCCTCCTTTTTTCTCCCATTGAGCTTCACCTCACTCCCACCATCTCTTAAAGCATTTTAAAGAAGTACAAGCAAATGCTGCAATGTTTCTGTCAAAATACAGGTGTTTAAGCAGCAGTGGTGTCACTCCCTCTTCTGGTGTCACCCGGTGTGGTCCGCACCCCTCTAGTGATGCCACAGAACATAAGGTTGATACCTATCTAGTGGCAGACAAATAAAGGCCTTTCTGATTACATTCATGAATTTTGGATAAGTCTCTTAGGATGCATCATAGTAATTCCCAATTTGTGGCTGTTGAGATGGTGTTGCAAAACAGTTCATACACTCTTTCACTGTCACCAGTGAACCACTATTGGTGTGGAGATTTGAAGCCCAAACACAGCAAGGATCATAAGTGTGGGACCCACTAAACAGAGTAGATCTGAAGGGGCTGTAACTGCCTTCTTGTCAGAGAATACATCAGTATCAAAGCAACTTTCTAGCTTTTAAAATTGAACTGAAAGTGTTATGAAAAACTACAAAGGAAAAGAATATAAAAAAGGCAAAAGCTTATTATGAGAAAAATAGACTGATCCCCACCAAACTGCATGAACTAGAAATGTTCGCACTGATGTGTCTGAACAAAAATGAACACATTTGTTAAAGCTTTCTGTTCTTTTAAGATGGGACAGGAATCATGAGGCCCTCCAAATACTGTTAGATTGCTAGTGTTAACAGCCCTAGTCAACAGAACCAATGGTGAGGAGTGCTGGGACTTGAAGTCAAACATCATCTGGTCATATGATTCCCACTCCAGCTTAAGCTCTCTTATTCCTTCTACCATGAACTGACTCCAGATTTTTTTGGGGGGGAGGGGAGTTCTGAGCAAATTTGTCTTTGTTGGGATTCCCTTAATTGTCCCTGGATTTATACCTCCCAATTATCCCAATTTGACAGGAAAAGTCCTGATTAATCCCCTGTCATCCCACTTTTTCCACTGCTTTTGAAATGTCCCAGTTTCCATCTCTTTCCTCCCTTATCCTCAGTTTACCTGAATGGCTGTAAAACTAAGTTCTGAATACAAAAATATTTTTTTTACTCAGTGGAGAGAGAAGAAGGGACTGAATCTTGCTCTTCCCAATAGGCCCAGGGAAAAAAGAAAGTGCTATAGCCCCACATAGCTTATTTATTCTTCATCAATAACTTTTGCAGTTTGACTGCACTCTGATGTTGGTAGGCCCATATGTGTCCCAGTTTTTAACTGTGAAATGTTGGAAGGCATGTAGGTTCTGGTAGTAATTCCCTGTGCAGTTTCCAGAAGCTGAGTATAACCACCATTTAAAAATTCTCACAAATATCCCAGCCAGAGGTGGCACTCAGGGGGTACAGAGGGTTCAAGCTGCACCAAGTGACATCCTAAAGAAGTGACAACTCTGCTTCCCAAACATCTGCCTTTGGGCAGAAATAGGATGTGGCATTCATCTGCATCCCTTTAAAATGCTGAAGAGATAGTGTGTGTTGGGGGGAGGGATAAGGCTCAACGAGAGGAGTGACATCAATTCTAGTGATGCCACTGATTCCAGAGCAACACTACCAGAGGCACTAAAGTAGCATTTTGAGAAGTGCAATGTCAGAAAATAAACATTTGGTGGCAGGTATCATCTACCCAAGGTGATGCCTCCACATCTGCTCATGCCTGCATGTAACAGCTACAAGCCTACTGTAGCCTACTGAAAGTAAGCTGATTACTTCTACAAATTCCAGCCAAATGCCCATTGTATTTGCTTATGTTATCCCTAAAGATGATCTTAGTAGAAAACCTTTGAATGCAGATTATTTAAATTTCTTTTTTTCCTTGCATGGATAGATCAGTTCCCTTCCTCAGCCTTTTTTGTATCCAGTCCACACCGTCTCCTGTATCATGCTTAGATATCTACTGCAGAGATGAGGCAGGGGAACCAGAAAGATCTAAATTAAAGGATTTACACTTGGCATGGTTTATAAGAAATCAGATGTGATAAAGCAGTACATTTGATCTTAAGGAAAAGCACCATGCAGATTTTCCTTTTAATTACAAGCTAAAATGCATCTAAAGCGAGTTCATAAAAAATTTAATAAAAACAATCAATGGGACTTATTTTCAATGGCATGGTCTTTGCATTGAAGGAGTGGTTCAGTATCAGGAGGTAGAGAAGGACTGCACTTCAAAATGAAATCCCTCTGTTCTGAAGTGCATCTTACTGCAAGAGAGGGGAAAAGTGAGTTCTGCACAGAGTAATTTAAACTTAGGACTGGATGAAACAGGAGACTCCAGTATTCTGACCACTTAGACAAGTTTGTACAAAATACATTTTCTTTTCTGAGAGTTCAATCTTCTGTCCTTGAAACGGTAAATGAATTTTGGCTTCTTTGGAACAATTTATTTTACATTAGATTCAAGTTTGTTACAAGTATAAGCACACCTATATTCTAGAGTCGGTGTGTGTGTGCGTGTGCATTTTTAACCAATATAGGAACTGAAACTCATCCTTCAAAAGAAGCACTTTGGCAAATTGCACAAGGGAGTTCTCCAGTCGTATCATGCACTAAAATGTGTAAGTCGTGGAAAGGTATACACAAAAATGTATTGTTTTAGTGAAAAATCATATCTGTTGTTATTTGCTACTGAATTAGCTTTGACCAGGGGTAGGAAACCTTTCCCCTTTAAGGGCCGAGGGACTTCAGCTCCCAGAATCCCAGGAGCTATTGGCCAACATGGGACTATTGGCCAACATGGCTGAGGCTTCTGGGAGCTGAAGTCCCTCGGCCCTTAAAGGGGACAGGTTGCCTACCCCTGGCTTTGACATACAACAATCCTATGAATGAAAGACCTCCACCATCCCTGATCATCAGACCATCCTGGTTTTCCAAGCTCTGAGTTTCAGCTTCCTTCATTCAATCAACCCATCTTTAGTGTGGTCTTTTTCTTTTCCAAGTGCCTTCCTTTTTACCAAGCATTATAGTATTTTTCATTGAGTCAAGTTATCTCATGATATATCTATAATATGATAGTTTCAGTTTATTTATTTTGGCTCCCAGTGCCAAATATATTATTGCAATTCATTATTAGGGAAATGTAACAATCTGCAAAAATGTGTAGAAGCTGGCATTTAACTGCTTTAAAGGCTCAAAGTTGGGATGATTCCAATCCACAAATGTGAAAACAAGGAACTAGGACTGACAGATTCATCTACTGCTTTTATAACCATCTGCAAAAAATGTGTAGAAGTTTGCATTTAACTGATTTAAAGGCTCAAACTTGGGATGATTTAAATCCACAAACGTGAAAAGAAGGAACTAAGACTGACAGAGTCATCTACTGCTTTTGCATAGTAGGTAACAATATCTTGATTGGGGCTCACCAGCATCTGTCATTCTCATTCCTTATATTTGTTGCAGGAAATGTCAATGTAATACTAGCATAACTGCATAAAATTTAATTGTTCTGAAGTCCTGCTTTAGTGTATCGTTTTTAAATGCATTTCACTACATTCAATCTTTGGTTTGTGCTATTATGCACTTCTTTACACAGGCAACCCATCATTTATAGTTCTGGAAATTTTTGCCCTCCCACACCCCTTTATCTGGAACGTTCCTGATTGTAAAGATTTCCCAAACATACCTATCATGTTTACTTGCATGACAAGTCTGTCTGCCCCTCCCCACATATTAGATGCCAAGGATTTGATTCCTTTCAAAAGAAAGTGAAGCTTCCACTAGAAAAGGTTTGAGAAACTTGGAGCCCTTTACATTTTTTAGAACTGCACCTCTTATCATCCTTCCCTTCTAGCTAGGATAGTTAGGGCTTATGGGAGCTGAAGTTCAACAATAGGTGGAAAAGCACGCACACACACCAGAGTGTGCTCACCATTACCTGTCAAACACACAAGAAACCATGCAACTGATCCAATACACCAACAATGATTAGTTCTACCCACCAGAACAACATTAACTGAATCCTGAGAGACTTCACCTCTACCTTAATAAAGGCTTCAGTTTTATTCCAGCCTACTTACAAGTTAGGGAAGGATGATGTCTCAACATATAGGAAAACACACATATACCAATATAACTTTAAGCACAAATAGATGTTGCAGTCTAGGAAGGGCTTGATGGAATAAACTCATAGGTGATTAAGAGAAGTATCTGTCATTTCTATGTGCCAGGATGACTGTAAAGAAGGCCAGGTAGGTGATGGGATCAAAACATACATTCACAATGCTGACAAAGTTGTTTATGCACTCTCTTATCCATTCATTTATGTCATCCTAAAGGAGGGGAAGGGGGTGGAAAATGGGGAGGAAGAGGAAGGGAGGTCACTGTTCTTTTCCTCCTTCCCCTCCGTTCTGTTCAGTTCACAAGGTATCATGTTTTGTATCCCACATTTTCATACTATCTTTCTTCCATAACAGAACTCAATGGAGTATATATACATCAGATTGCTATGCTATCTGCCCTCAGACCATGCATTTAAAAAATACTCCATGTACAAGAGTGTGCAATTGCATGCATACACCCTGTATATTAAACGCATACAAAATAAGCAGATACCCAAAACGGCAGCACAAATAAATTTCATTGACAGCTGGAGTGATGAAGGTGGGTGAGAGGACATATTGCACAGCCTTCCTGGAAAGGAATACCCTGCTCCATACTCTTCTCAACTGTATCGCTAATAGAAAAAGCACTTGGAGAGACATTTCACTGTCTGTCACAAGCCCCACTATTATATTTTATTCAAAAAGGATAAAATATGCCTTCTTGTGCTACTGTTTTCTAGCATACAGTAATTACCATGTTGGGGAAAGGAATATGTTCAGTGGTCTGGAGCCAGCATCAGAGGTCTGTGCTGCTGGACATCTGCAGGGGACCCTGGCCAAACTTTGGAGCCAGCTGGTCATATTGCTGATTCGCCTTCCCCTTGCTATAGGCTTATGTGTTCCCTTTAAATGAATACTGGCAAGAACAAGTAGCACTACTCTCCACTCACCTTTAGGTAGATTAAGCCCAAAGTTAAAGGGCAAACAAATAGGCAGAGACAACAACAGTAGAGGAAGAGATGAAACAGTGGTGGCTGTAGCTTCCCTGTTAATGGTGCAGTAAATCCACTCTGGCTTTCTCAAAGGCACTGTCCAAGGTGCTGATCTTACTTTAAAGCAAGGGTTCAGAATCCTGGATTGCTCATGACAAATGTGGAGTGAAGCTCAGAGTGAATTCCCAACCACACTGACATGGAAGCCATTGGAAGAACCTACACAAAGCAGATGCTCCAGAACATGTCGCCAGAACCAAAGTAATCCTACAAGAGGACTCTATGAAAGAGACTACACTGAGTTGCCTAAGCCACTGTTCTTCATGTCTGGTATGGATACAAAAACACAGAAAGAGAGAGTGTTCCTAAAATCAAAAGGCTCATACATCTTAACCAGGTCTCAATCCATAACTTCTTTCTGTTACCATGAGAGAGCTTCCCCCACCCACCTAATGTGCTCATGCCATCCAAGAGAATCATGAGTCACACAACAACAACAAAACGCCCAAAGGATCAGCTACAGTGATGCCAGGGGCTCCCTGCCTGACAGCAAAGTTCTGCTCAAGGGCACAACAAGGATGCCATTTGGCTATTAAGTGAATGTCACACAGCTTTGGATCTGACAGACGGCAGGGGTGGGGGGTGGGGGGGTCTCTCTATTTTTGTATTGCCCTAAAACTCTACAGACCAAGACATGAGAAAGATTGTTTTTAAGGGTGAAAACAAAAATATGGCAAAATCATTGTCGCAACGAAACAAAAAAGAATACTTCACGTTTTGCCTATGACAGGGTCACTTCTCTTTCCCACCAAGGAACACTCCTGATGCTGCTAGCTAGCGGGAGGTAAATTGCCTTGTGACATTATACCAGTTTTCGTGAAGCACTGTAGCCCTGACAGCTTAGGGAAAGCAACAGCAAAAGGGGAGAAAATAGCACCAGGGAAGGAAGGAGAAACAAAAACAAACTCAAAAGCACAAAGAGCACACTGGCAGCTGTCAAATTTTAAAGCCAGGACAACCATTGTTCATCTGTGTGACAACAAGACCTGCACAAAAGTGACAGAGGAGTGATTCCTTTCGCCATGCCGTCTTAAGAGAAAACCAGAGCTGACTGTTAACAATTCATTTCCAATCTGTCTTTTTAGAGATTGTCTCCTCCATGATTTTGCAAGCTCTCTTAAAACCATCGGCAGAGAGTCAGGGTTGGACACAGAGGCTGGAAGGAGTGGTAAGTTGGCACGGTGGATTTGCCAGTGGACATTTACATGTCAGAGACACTATGGAGATGTGGCTTTGAAGACGTGTCTGAACATTACTCCGCTAAGAGGCTTTTAAAAGGGCTCTGCAGGGATGCAAAGATGTATTAGCAGGCTTTCCTCCAAAAAGGAAGGGGCACTTTATGTTGTGAAATACCAGCCGAGACAGGTCAAACTGCTACCTGTTCCCCACATGGTTTGGGAGCATAGAAAGAAACAGAGTATCCCTAGGAAGCGATTATTGTAAAAGAATGGCCAGAGATTTCCACAAGATGAGTTATGCATTGCTTTCCAAGGGCTTGTGACGTGATTTCTAGGAGCCTACTGCACCCCACACATGCTACCTTTCTAGCAAAAGCCTCACACAGATGCAAAGGTAATAACCAGAACACTCTTGAGTGACCCAGTGTAAGGTGCCACATGTTACACTGGTGCAGAGTTTTTGATGACTCTTTGAATACCCTCCTGCATGTTTAGCAGTTAGAGCTATCCATGTACCTTACACACTCACAAACTTTCTACAGAATAGAGGGGGGGAATGAATTGCACTTCAGGCTAAACTCTCCAGCTGCCTTCCCCAAGGTAAGCAATCTATGTTTGTCAGAACACAAATGGAGATCTTTGTGAACCTGTGACGTCTTGGTGTTTATTTCCAAGTGGCATGCTAATAGACATCTTTGGGATCCCAACAAGATGAAACAAGGTGTATAAAGCTGTATCTGCAGCAAACACCCACCCATGGCGTAAGAGGACATGAACCAATTGGATTTCCAAGGCTATGGCAAATATGTCACACAATAGCAAAGCTAATAGTGGAAGAAAAACATCCAAAATACGTCTGGGGATGCACCCTCTCACTGCTAAAAGACAGTATCTTTACAGCCTGATAGAGTCACAGGGACTATATCAGTCAATGCGCAGACCAGCAGACATTGCATCCACAGATGCCTTTCGAAGGGGGAAACTTTCTGAATGCACCCTGTAGAGTCTTTTGAGGGACTCTGGAGGCTAGTTTGGCAGTAGCCACCAAAACCATCTAAGCATCAAGGTAATAATTGCATTCAAGGCAGCCAGGCTCCAGTGGACTACTAACCTAGTTTCCTACCATCACATTATTTTTGTCTCTTGAAATCTAAACACAAACAAAGAAGCATGCAATGCGTCTCTTCTCCCTGTCCAGCCCAGAAGGGTGCAGCTTCTGAGAGAAGGACTATATGCCACCATCTCCCCAAGCATCAAGAAGCTACTAGAAACACACCAACACTTCAGCCAGGAGAGCCAAAGTCATCCATGCTGGGCAAAGGCAGCTGCTGTGAATCCCAATGTTTCGACTTTCATGCCCTTTACGCTTTCTCTTGCTAAAGAAAAACACACACAAACACAAGCCCCTGTGATCTGAAACCCAAACTTCTGCAGGCTCCCCAAGACATCCCCTGCTCGGTCTTTGGTGACAAAAAGGGAGGGGATGAGCTTCCAAAAAGGCAAGAGCGGACTTCTCGGCTGGCAAAGGAGCCTAAACTCTACCACGGACCAGCAGTATTTGGGTGCCATCTCTATCAGTGCATCCCCCACCAAAATGATCACTGGTCTGCAATGCAAGAGTGGTAGAACAAAACCAATGCCCCCATGCTGCCAGCAAAAGGAGGGAGATGGGCAGGAGGCATAAAGCCATTCCTCGCTAAGTTTGCCTCTTCATTTCATCAACAGATGGATCTCTTGTGGATCCTCCCCCCCCCCCC
>CM034702.1:18679278-18693221 GCA_020142125.1 Phrynosoma platyrhinos
GAATAATGAAAAGATCTGCTTTCATAGTGGGAACAATGGACCTTTTGGGATCTGTTCACTGACATGCAGTGAAGGCAAATTGCAAACCAGTTTAAATGTAAGTGGGAATGAGGCCGCTGTGGATTTTCCTCAGAAAACATTCCTCCAGTTTCTTTTGTGTCAGGGTAGGAAGTAAGAAGTCCAATTTTCCTCCACTGGTTTCCATCTGAAGTAAATAATCTATGGGACTACTGTGATGGAACAATAATAGGTCCAAATCACAGGTATTTTAAGGTACTTTTGGCCCATGCTGTAATGCTTTTTTTGGAGTCCTACTGCTGATGGTTGATCAACTGCCTTGGATCTTTCTGTGGGTTGACCATGGGGCCATAGAGTCAGAAATATGTCCCAAAAGTTTTAGCTCCTCCCTTCTGATAGGTAGACATTTCAGCTTCATCCTAACCCCTTCTAGTTGATGGATCTGTTTATTAACGTTGTTCTATGATATCTAATTTTTGCAAGGATTATGACAGGAATAATATTGACAGTGGCGTCATGAGGGTAATTGTCACTTGGTGCAGTAACTCATGGTGTCACCCCCCCCCCCCCCACAACACATTGACCTCCTCCCATACTGCACCATACAGAATCCTTACTGATGTTTTTTGTACTAATGTCATTTATTAATCGTAATTCCTGTATATCATTGAATGTAATGGTAATAGCTGTGACATAAACAACAAGCAAAATTAAAATTACACTTTTAAATTACAATGCCATACAAACAGCCCAAATGCATTTATATATACATAGTTTCATGTGATTGGAGTGAACATTTGGTAAAGGGTGATGTTTTCAAAGCAATTTTAGAATGAATAATTTTGTAAAAAATATTGATTATATTTAAAAGATTAAAATTTAAAATTTTATTTTAAATACATAAATTTTATTTTATTTAAATTTAATTAAATATTAAAATTTAAAATGTATTTTTTTTAAAAAAAAAAAACCAAAAACTAGGGGCACTCCTTTCTTCTCCTACTGGGCTTCACCCCACTCACCTCATTGCTTCAGCATTTTAAAGGGCCACATCTCATTTCTGCCCAAAGGCTGATGTTTGAGGATCAGTCATGTCACCCCACCTTAGGGTGTCACCTTGTTTGATCCAAACTCCACACACACACCCCAACAACCCCACTGAATACTGAGCCAGTAAATATAGAACAATATTAGAATGCTAGAAAAATCTTGACAGGTTATAGAAAAAGGGGATCATTTTGCTTTGCTTTCCTCCATGACGTGTGTTCGGTTAGATGGAGCCAGGGCATTACATGGGAAGCCTTTGGGTTATTTTAGGCAAATCACATTCTTTCAGCCTCAGAAGAAAGCAATGGTAACCCACCCCCAAACAAATCTTGCCATGAAAACCCATGATAGGTTGGGTCCCCATACGTTTGAAACAATTTCAAGGCACAATACAACAACAGTAACAATAACTACCATTCCTAGGGGTATGAAAAATCTCTCAGTCTTCATTTCATTTTGTTTCTTCAAATCCCATCTGCAATTTATTTCTCTCCTTGTTTTCTGTCAGGTTGTGAGAGGATGGCTTTGCTTGGGTTTTTACAATGCATGGTTTCCAATATTTTTCATACTATCCCCCTTTAATGCATTTTTATCTAATATAAATAGATTTGTATCTGTGTTTTTAAATTTTATGCATTGCAATTGTTTGCATTTTTCAATGTGTATATAGTTTTCTGTGCACATAATTGGTCTGAAAATCTATGCAAACCACAAAAGTGTGCAGGTTTTCAGGGTAAGGTGTATTTTGTCTCACAATAAGTATCAGGAGGTATGAAATAGATACTTTTGTCAAGACTGTACACTCTAGCCTAAAGATTTTTCTTCCCTTCTTGTCCCATTGTGTGAGTATTCTGACTCTCTGCTAGAACAAAGTGCCATTTCCACAAATACCCATTGCTGTAATGTCCTCCAATTCAAATAGTATCTGAAACTAAGCCAGATTTTGTGGCACCTTTGGGAAGTGAAGATAATGGGGTGCAAGTGAGAGCTCCCTGGTGTCTGGATGGCTGCCAAAAAATCTTGTCTTGCAATATGTGATAAGTTCTTAAACAGCATATTAAGGGACAGTGTTGACTCGGGGAGACAAGCAAGCAGCCTGGCCCTGGGAGCAACACAAACATTAGAAGGCAACAGAGACTTTTCAGGGTGAAATGAGATGTTCGGATGATAGTTTGCTTTGTGCAAACATGGCAAGAAGTATTCACATCTCACTCCATTCAAGGTTCTGCTTTCCATCTTTTTGCAAGACAAATAATGCCTAGATGGGTCAGTGTTTATGCAGGAGACTTCAGGGAATACTGACTTTTTTTTTTTTTAAAGTGGACATTTTACATGCAACCCCAATAGTTCCTTAATAGAAAGTAAGTCCTTCTGACCCAGGCAGTACTTCTGAACTGGGGATCTTGCTGCACAACTAGGACAAGGAAGAATGGCCTAATCCAATCTGATGTTAAGGTGGCCCTGCCATTAGGCAGAGAAGTGATAACCTCAAGCAGCAGTTTTGGGGTGTTATGAAAGGGCAGTAAATCCATAGTTGTTCAATTTGTGATTGTATTTTGATTGCCAAGAATAGGGGAAAGTGTGCAAGGAGTTTCCTACCTAATGCAACATAATCCCTAGGCCAATTTTGAGGTACTTGAAAGGTTGGCACTCATTGTTGCTCTGCCTCAGGCAGCAAAATGTCTTGGGGTTGTCTAATATCAAATACCACTTAAATGAGAAAGGATGCTAACTATGTGCTTTTATAGCCAGTACAGCACTGCAGGGAATTTACAAAGCTTGCATGTAACTTCATTAATAAAAAATATGTACATGAAACCATAAAGGTTTTGTTTATCTTTACAAGACAGGGGTGTATGAACAGAAGGAGCATATTTCAGAAATAACAAGAAAATAGTGCTTCACTCATTTTCTTCCTGAAAAAAGTAAAAAGTAATTTTAGCAATTTTTCTCTCAGTTTTGAAAAGAAATGTGCAAATAATGTTGTTTCCTGTGCAGAAAATGCTGCTTTCTGGGCAAAACAACCATGTGTGTATTTTGCACAAGTCACAAACTGTGAAGATTCTTATCAGTCTAGAATTCTTCTCAATTATGGTTTCTTGACAATCTAGAAACACCTTTTTGAATATTTTAAAATATTCTTCCCATCCATATGGAAGCATGCACACATGACCAATTTCATGCCTCCAACCAAATACTTCAGAACAATGCTGGGTGTTAAAACACACATCCAAAAGAAGTGAATGAACACACACATCAGTTAGCCTGTGTGATCCCCTTCAGGTGCATAGGAGGAAGAGATAGATGCATTGCACTTGTCCAACCACACAATATATTCTAAAATACAGGTATACTGCAGTTAGCAAAGTTGATGTATTCCTGGGCATTACTTCTTTAACTGAAATGTTGGTACCAGTGGCTGAAATAACATGAATAGGGGTACATTACTACATCACCAAAAAAAAAAAAAAAAAAAGAAAAAAAAAAGGAGGAGTGGTTCAATAGGTTTCAGCAGTCTTTATGTGCAAAACTAACAATAAGCAATTATGGAATCATAGAGTTGAAAGATACCTCAAGTGCCATCCAGTCCAACCCTCTGCCATGCAGGAACTCTCAGTCAAACCATCCCCAACAGATGTCCATCCAGCCTTTGTTTAAAGATTTCCAAAGAAGGAGACCTCACCACACTCCAAGGGAGTGTTTTTTGCTGTCGAACAGCTCTTACTGTCAGGAAGTTCTTCCTAATGTTGAGGTAGAGTCTCTTCTAGTTTGTATCCATTGTTTAGGCTTCTGTTCTCTGGAGCTGCATAAAGCAAGCTTTTTCCATCTTCGGTATGACATATTTTCACGTATTTGAACAGGGCTATCATATCAACTTTTAACCTTTGCAGAGAGACACTATAAAAGTGGAATGTTCACAGCAGCCATTTAGAGACAGGCTGGCAAAAAGGTGGGGGCCTGCCTGATGAGCAGGTATAAAAAGGAGGAGGAGCAGTTAAAGAATGTAAGAGTGCAACCACATGCCACAGCCCCAATCTGGCATTTTTCCAGGCCAAAAAGAAGCAGCAAAATGCCACTCCTTTTGGGGGCAGCAAAAAAGGTGCCCTTTTTGCTGCTGCTATGACTTTTCCCCATTTCTGCAGTGTGGCATGTGTAAACACTGCACTGCAGGAATGTCGCAACACTGCCTGCTGTTTGGGCAGGTGGGTGGCATGACACTGGCTTGGGGGCAGAGTCAGGCATGTGTCATGTGTATGCCATGCCCCCACCCCACCCCAAAGCTGGTGTTTCTTGCTGGTCTGCTTTCCTCCTTAGAAGGGACAAGATAAGGCATAATGGGATTCAGACTCCCATGTAAGGAAGAAAGATTTAAAAGGACAAAAGAAGTCCAGTGACATTAGTTGAGAGTGTCATGTTCTTTGAGAAGTGAAGAGTCAGTTCAGGGGGGCTCCTAACTGCCTTGTTCTGAGGGATTGTGACTTGTGAATAGAGCTGGACTTTCATAGGATTTATACTCCTAATGAAGGAGCTTTAGTGGAACTTGTATTTAAAAAAATAAAACACAGTTTGAAGTGTAACTAAAGTCAATGAGTGAGCTGAAACAAAGACAATTTGTAACAAGTGAAGTAATGCATACATTGTAACAACAAGCCTTGAGTACCAACTGCCCAAAAGATACTAACTTAACTTCTGTCTGTAAATAAAAGTTATTTTTCTTCTTGTTTACAAAGGAGTGGTTTGAAATATATAATAAATAACATCAAAAGCATGTTACCAAGAATATGAAAACACTGAATAGTAAAGGAACTATAGTCAGTGGGAGGGCCAAGGGTTATAGAAATATTTCTAAGGGAAGAAAAGCTTCAAGTTATATATTATAAGCCAGGAAAATAATCCTGTATAACTCAGTGGTCATAACTGTCTTTTCTCCAGGATAAACATACCCAGCTCCCCAAGTCTCTCCCCATAAAGTATGGTTTCCAGACTCCTCAAAATTTTGGTTGACCTCCTCTGGACAAGCTCCAGCTTCTTAACATCCTTTTTGAACTGTGGTGTCCAGAACTGGACACAGTATTCCAGGTCAGGCCTGACCAAAGCAGAATAGAGTCACACTATTACTTCCCTTGATCTGGACACCATACTTCTATTAATGCGGCCTAGAATCAAATTGTCTTTTTTTGTTGCTGCCTCATACTGCTGCCTCATGTTCAACTTGTGATCTACTAGGAATCCTAGATCCCTTTCACATGTACTGTTGTCAAGCCAGGTGTCCCACATCCTATGCATTTCATTTTTTCTGCCCAAGTGTAGAACCTGTTGAAATTCATTTTGTTAGTTTTGGACCAGCTTTCTAATCTATTAAGGTCATTGGGCTGCAAATCCCACTAGACCTAGCCAGCATAATCAATGATGAGGAGTGATGGAAGTTTTGATGTCCAGCCTGGACTGTTTAAATTCTCCCCTGCATTTTCTTTCATTTTAGTTTAGTCCTTAGTATGTTTGAGCATAGAAATGTTCCACTGTATTAGTTTGTGGGAGGAGCTGTAGGAATCCCCTACTCCTCCTAATTTGGTGTCATTTGCAAATTTGATAAGCATGCCCTCTATTTCTTCATTGATAAAGATGTTGAATAGCACTGGGCCCAGGACACAACATTGAGGCACCCCACCTGTTACTTCTCTACAAGATGAAGAGGAGCCATTACTGAGTACCATTTGGGTTTGGCTGGTCAACCAATTATAAAGCCACCTAACAGTTCATTTTCTAGCCCACCTTTTACTAGCTAATTTGGAATAATATAATGGGGGACCTTGGAAAAGGCCTTACTGAAATCAAAATATGCTGAATTTACAGCATTACCTTCATTTACCAAGCTGGTATTTTTATCAAAAAGGAGAAGGAGGAAGACAAGGATGAGGACGAGGATGAGAAAAAGTAAAAGAAATAAAAAAAAATTATCTCAAGTAAGCTTTGCATAAGTAAGCAAAAATATTTTCAACCTTTGACACTACTTCAAAGCTTCTTTCAAAATGCAGTCAGGAATATTTTCTTTCTTTCTTTTCTTTCACCACCTTTCTTATGATTTCTATTTTGGTGCTGTAATTTTTAGCTTGCAGTGTCTCTTTTTCAAGATACCAGGCTTATCTGTTCCCCCCCCCCCCTTTGGATTTTATGCATGCTCAGTGAGGGATTCTGTAGGGAATTGCTCTTTACATGCCTGTTGTAGGGAAACACATGCAACTATATTAGGACTGCCAAGACTAAAATCCCATTTTCCAATTTTAAGCATCATTGCATTTTTTACTGCAGACATACTACTTTAACCTGACACTAAAGTTCTGTGTTTCTTCAGCCCTTCTTCACCATGCCTCCAATGCCAATGCTGCTAAAAAGCCTCCAGCTAAACAGTGGATAAGGAAAAAGAGGGTCTAAGCATTAATGAAAAACTTCCCTTTAAAAGGAGTTTCTTTTTCAGAGGCTTTGTTAAGTGAGATATGCTTTGAGTGTGTTCATGCACACAGACTCCAGATGGGCTGGGGGGGGCATCTTGTAGTTTCTGAGATGTTCTACAATCCCAGTAAGAATTTCTGCCTCCAGGGCTGTTGTAAAACACCAAATTCATCCTCTTTTATAATTTCTACTATTTACCCAAATAGTTTAGACATATCCAGCAACCCTCCCCATCCCTCTTTCTCTATCTATGCAGAGCCAAAGAAACAATCTGATTGATCAAAAAGAGACAAAGAACATCAGCTTATTAGAGGTTTGGCAACAGGGCCACCTACTTTCTGTTCTCACTGAAATCAACTCCCAGCATGAATCAGTCCCATATTGCTACCAACTCCTTCATTAAGTAGTACAGAGGTAACTGGGTTTGCCTCCCTCCCCCCAGTGTTAACTTCAGTTTATCTACCTCTAGGTGAAATCCCCTACCCTTACATACTCTACCAACTGGATCTGTTGTCAGAGCTGAAGATTACTATCCATGAGTTTGCACAACAAAAAAGGTAAGGCTGTTCAGAATCTGTTCGCTGGACTTTGGGATATGACTCAGGAGCCCTCTCTTGTTGCCAGTACACAGTTCTAAAGCCCAGCCCCCAAATAGAGCAAGTCCTTGCAGGATCATGGTCCTGCTGTGAGTGCAAGTCCTCTGGATTCAGACTCTGAGATGAGTAGATTGTGCCTTCAGACTGGTTACAGGACCTCAGGCCCAGATTCAGCAAAGTGTGACAGAGGTTTAGCCTGAAGAAGAAACAATTAAGAGGTGATATGATAGCCCTGTTTAAGTATTTGAGGGAGGTGTCACAGTGAAGATGGAGCAAGCTTTTTTACTGCTACTCCAGAAAATACGACCTGGAACAATGAATGCAAGCTACAGGAAAAGAGATTCCACCTAAACATTAGGAGGAACTTCCTGACAGTAAGAGCTGTACAACAGTTGAACACACTCCTTTGGAGTGCAGTAGAGTCTCCTTCTTTGGAGGTTTTTAAACAGAGGCTGGATGGCCATCTGTCGGGGATGCTTTGATTTTGAGTTCCTGTATGGCAGGGGGTTGGACTGGGTGGCCCTTGAGGTCTCTTCCAACTCTGTGGTTCATGATTTTGTAATGTTTGTTTTGGATAACAAAACTGCTGAAACCCATGATTCTATGATTCTCTGATTTTAGTTCTGCTACTAGTGCAGGTCTTCTATGTTCAGACTCTTAGGACATTATCACACGGGGGAAATCTGCTGGTTAATCCACACAAATCCCAAACAGAAACTGGATTTGTACCTCACGATTTCACATGACGTCGCACAGAAACTGGACAGAAACTGGTGCTATCTGAGATCTTTTGAAATTTGGTAGTTTTGAGGAAATGCATTTGCGAAATTCCAGTAATTTCACATTTACTATAATGTGAAAAGCAAATGCGCATTTGGGAGCATTTCCCTGCTTTTTCCAATGGTTCCATGGTTCCACGGCGAGCATTCCTCTATCTGCGCATGTGCAAGATCATTTCTAGTACATTTACAAGCTTTTCTCACTTGTGTGTGAACGTTAAATGTGGTTACTGTAATTTCGCAATTAAGGTAATTATGTGTGAAAGCCATTTGCAGAATCAAGGTTTATTTTCAGAATGCCTCATTTCCACTTTATTATCGCTTTCTGGCCCATGTGTGATAACGTCCTTAGGTGAGTAGATTGTCTATTGATTAGGCCCCTCAGACTGGGTTGCAGGACCTCAGGTCCAGATTCAGCAAAGTGTGGCAGAAGTGGCTTCTTGTTCATTGTACAAAGAAGGGCTGATGGGCTTTCCTGGGTTTGCTTCCATAGTTCTGTCTCTTTTTCCTTCCTGGGCTGGTGTAAAGAGCCCTGCAGCTCCCTCTCTGCTTCCCCTTAGCTTCTTCCCATTCTGCTGCTCCTTTCCCTGCTCTCTTTCCCTGAACAGCTACACCAGAGAGCCTGAGGCACTCCCAAGGAACCAGCTACCCAACAGCCCTCCTGTAGATGACTTTGCTGCTGAAGGAGGTGCTGGCACACCTGTGGTGATCCACAATGCTCTACTACAGAGGCCGTGCCAAAAAAATCAACATCTATCCATTGAAAATTGTATTTACCAAAAGTGCAAAAATCCATCTTGATAATATTCAAAATTTATCCTGACAGACACAAAAAATTGTCATGTTATTGTGGGATGTTTTCCCCACCCCCATTTTCTTATTTACCGTGAGAGAAAGAACCAAGTCAGGATTTATATCCCTACTGCCATTTCCATTTATTTAGTTTGTTTGTCATTTATATCTTTGTCTTTCTATTAAAATAACCAAAGTAGATTACTAAATAAAAATGCAATATAATAAACAGCCCTCACAAAGTTATTCTTTTGAAGGAGCAAAATGGCAGTAAACCATCAATAGTAAAGCATCATTAATAAAGTATCAAGTGGAAGTAGTAATAAAACTTCACAGTGAACATCATAAATATACTTTCTTTCCCTGTTTACGATCAAGCCTTTTTTAAAAATAACTAGAGATCAGAAGATGGAAAAGGGAAAAGACTGGGAAATTAAGGGGGAGTTCGAGAGTCATGGTGCCACCACTTAGAAGGTTCTCTGTTTTATGCCTATGGCTGAACTTTCTGATCTGCCCATTGGACATCTCCCCCTGGCCTTTAAACTGAAGAGTGAAAAACCAGAGGTTTGTAGAGGGCCAGGGGGATGGCTATATGATAGCACCTCAATCACCTTGAAACTAAGGCAAATGCAAGAACCTTGACCACTGCATATAAGAATTTTAGTACAAATTTCTCAGACCTCAGTTTTGTTCCAAATCCAATTTCTTTTCTGTCAAATTCAGTATGAATGAATGGATGGAGAACATGGGGTGTTGGAGGTGGAAAAGTAAAGTTTTGGCAGAACACTAGTTCCATTAATGTCTCCTCCCCACCGATTTCCTCACAGAATGTTGGGCATAAAATTTTCTCACACAGAAGTAAACACAACTTTTCCTAGACTAGGGGTGGAAATCAGATGCATATGCCATCTGCATGGTCCCAGGAGCCAACCCAATCATACATATATGTATATGCATATACATGTTTGTGCATGTACACACACAGATTAATGCACACAAATTAAAACACTCAGAGATCACTATAAAGTACTTAAATAATTTAGCAAAATTATTCCTCTTCTGCCTTCTTTGGTTTTCTTTCCAAAACCAAAAGTAAGCTGCATCCATGTTAGTGTGGAATACTCTATTGCCAACATTCTTAACTAAAAAAATCATGTTTTGTGTTGTCCTCTAGGATGAGACCATGCTGTGTTAATGACTTAAGTCTATGGATCAAGAAATTCTCCCTTACATCCCAAGAACCTGGAAGAGAGTACCTCAGTACCTAAAACAGACAAATCAAAGAGGATGTGGTGTACTGAGTTACAATATCTAGCCACTAATTATTAGAGCTTCCTATACAGAATTGACAGAATTGAAGACTTGTGACTTCTGAAGTATGTATGCAGTTTGTGGTTGTTTTCTCCATGCACTGAAGATAACATCTTGTATGTCTGTATCCAGTCATGTAAATAAATTTCAGGAACACCAGGTGATGCTTGTTTAGTATAGTAGATCCTGCCCATCCATGATGTGTGTGTGTGTATGTATGTATGACTTTGAGATCCTTTTTGGCTGAAAGATGAGGTATAAATGCTCTAACTAAAGAAATAATCATGTGTCCAGAAGCCACCAGGTGGCATTCTTCTGAAACAATATGTGTACTTTATATTGTTTTCTCTTCTATCATATATTATGTGTTTGGTTTTTTTGGATGAGGAGGGAGAAGTAATCCCCTGTTTCTGTAGAGGTGGATATGTGCCATTGGGGCATGGGAGGATAGGATGGGTGTGGGTCTGTCCATGGCTCCATAGCTACTTGGTAATGCCCTAGATCAGTGGCTTTCCAAGTGTTTTGAACTTCAGCTCCTAGAAGCCCAGACTATTGGCCAAGGTGGCTGAAGCTTCTGGGAGCTGAAGTTCAATGCACCTGGAGGATCAGAATTTGGGAATCATTCTCCTAAACCAAATAGCATGCAGGTGAGGAACACTTTTGGTATTCTGTTCAATATGTTCAATTTTTGTTATAGACCACTTAATAATGTTGATATAAGATACAGTTCCTTGCTGAATGTAGGAAAATCATTTTCTATGCAAAACCAGAAAGGGTAATATGTATTCCTCCCCACCCCCCAGAATAAGCCTCAAACTGTGAATAATCTTGGAAAATTGTAGAGTTTTCAGTGACTTTATCACAGTGAAGATTAAAAATGGTAAAACCATTGTTTGTTGCCAATGATAACAAGATTTACAAAGACTTACAGTCCTACCGTTATGGCTAATCATACTTCTGTAGAATGATGAAAGTAGGTGCTATGTTGTATTTCAGGAGTTCATAATTTTTCCAGCCCAGAGGGTCACATATGCTGTTGACTCAGGACTTGGGGGCCCACAAAACATGGGCAATCCTCCTTCCTTATTGTGAGCTTCTCTTCACTCCCTCCCAAAACAAAGAAAGAACAATAAGTGCAAAAGTGGTGGAAATCTATGTGTCTATGTATTCAGGACACTCATGGGTCACACCCCCATAGCTCAGGTTGTGCCCCTCTGTTCTATTTCCATAAATTGCCTGTTTTGGTCATTTTACAACCTCAAGAGATAGATGTAAAAATGTGCCCTGCTGAATCTCCACCAACCAAATTCTGATGTAAACTGCCTGCTTTAACCCATCATCAGGCATTTCTGTGTGATGTGTAATAAATGGAGAGATCTGACTCAAGGAATGGTTGTGTCCCACAGAGGATCAAACTAATTAGCTTTCAAATGTCCTTTTACTCTCTGAGAGGCAAAATGAAGATACAGACTCCCTTGTGAGTGAAAAGTTGTAAGAAGCAAAAGGGAACCGTGACCTAATTGGCATTGGCAAGACCTGCAAGACAGAACACATGAGAGGAATGTCAAAATGAGGGGGTTTTACTTGTTCTTCCAGACAGGCTAAAAAAAAAAAAGCAATTTAATCAGAAATGGCATCATTGACTATCCAGGCCCATTGGAAGTCAGTTAGAAATAACCTGGTGCTCTACCCCAAATGAAAAGATTGAAATGGCTCAGCTATTGCACCAAAATCCAGTGTGGTGTATAAATTAGATTGCTGAACAGAAACATGGCAAGTCTTGGTTTGAATTCCCATTGTTTTGTGAACCTGAATCAATTATCCAATTTCCTACATGTCCCAAAGTGATGATATATTGAAGAATTGTGATGGGTTCAATCCTGTCTCCTGTTCTTGAATAGGAGAGGGGACCCCTGAATTCTATTGGTTGCCACCACAGCCTAATTTCTCCCTCAATGACACAGTGACATAGTGGGAAGTTAATGAGGAATTTAATTTGGACCTTTTTCAACCTAGTGCAAGGACCCAACAGTGGGAAGGAAAAAACTATACGCAGGCAACTACGGGAGAGGACCCATGTTTTTAGATGTCTCTACACAGAGCATGGAAAATAAGCAAGATGAACTGGAACGCCTAACACAACAAAGCAAATATGATGTAATAGGCATCACTGAAACCTGGTGTGATGAGTCTTGTGATTGGCATGTAGGAATAGAAGGGTATAACCTTTTAAAAAGAAATAGGTCAAACAGAAAAGGTGGAGGAATAGCATAATATGTCAGAGGTGTTTAAACCTGTGAAGCGATCTAGAACTTAAACCCAGGAAATCGGGTGGAGAGCATATGGATAAAAATTTAAAGAGAAGGAAACAACAGGTATATTATTGTGGGAATCTACTGCAGACCCCCAAGTCAGACTGAGGAATTGGATTATGCCTTTCTAGAACAGATGAGGAGAGATGTAGTAGTGATGGGTGACTTCAACTATCCTGATATTTGCTGGAAGTCAAACTCAGCCAAAACCTCAAGGTCCAACAAATTCCTCACTTGCCTTGAAGACAATTTCATTGTCCAAAAGATGGAAGAGGCAACAAGGAGATCAGCTATTTTAGATCTAATCCTAACCAACAGGGGATGACCTGGTTAATGGGGTACAAGTGGTGGGATCTTTTGGTGGGAGTGATTATGTTCTCTTGCTTTATGTTATACAGTGGAAAGGAGAAGCTAGGCACAGTCAAATACTCATTCTAGACTTTAAGAGCACTGATTTCAATAAACTCAGGGAAACATTGAGGGTGATCCCATGGTCAGGAATACTAAAGGAGAAAGGAGTTTGGGATGGATGGGAGTTTCTCCAAAGGGAGATACTGAAGGCATAATCTCACACTGTACCAAGAAAAAGAAGAAAAAGAAGAAAAATGGAAAGTGTTTCAAGAAACCGGGTTGGATGACAAAAGAACTTTCAACTGAACTAAGTTTTAAACAGAAGATGTATAAGAAATGGAAAAGGGGTGAAACCACTAAAGAGAAATTCAAACAAATAGCTAACACATGTAGGGATAAAGTCAGGAAAGCTAAAGTGGAGATTTACTCCAGATTGCTAGAGTGGTTAAGAACAACAAAAAGAGCTTTTGAGGATATGTCAGTAGCAAAAGAAAGAAGAAGGATATGGCAGGGCCATATGCACAGAGAAAATGGAGAAATTCTAACAGGGACAGAGAAAAGGCAGAACTACTCAACATCTTCTTTGCCTCAGTCTTCTCAGAAAAGGAAAAGGGTACTCAACCTGAGGAAAATGGAGAAAAGGACACAATAAAGGGAATGCAGCACAGAATAAGTAAAGAGGTAGAAAAATAATACCTGGTTAATCTAAATGAATTTTTGTCTCCAGGTCCTGATGAACTACATCCAAGGATATTAAAAGAACTGGCAAATATATAAGCTTATCAAATGGCACTTACAAGAACAGGAACGTAAGCTGGACAGGAGAATGCCAGCAATGGCACCAGGAGTCCCCCAAGCCATTCCCCAGCCATTCCTGGCAACCAATTTTTGAAGGACAATGTTGAACTGTCCTTTAAAAATCAGCAGCCAGGAATGGCTGGGGAACGGCTTGGGGACTCCAAGCAGCATCGGTGGCGTTCTCCTGTCTAGTAACATGCATTTTTGCCCCGTTCCGTTCTGTTCCATTCCATTTCTCTCTGTTCCTGTTCCTTACGTGCCCGGCGATATAATCTCAGAGCCACTAGCAATAATGTTTGAGAACTGGAGAGCAGGAGAAGTCCCAGCAGACTGGTGAAGGGCAAACAATGTCCCCATCTTCAAAAAGGGGGAAAAAGAGAATCCCAACAATTATTGTCCAGTTAATCTGACATCAATACTGGGAAAGAATCTAGAACCTATCATTCCATCCAGTGTCATCTGGGGGAGAGACACTAGGCCAAGCACCA
>CM034702.1:18698540-18709241 GCA_020142125.1 Phrynosoma platyrhinos
CCTGTGGGTTGAAGATCAAATTTTCTCCTCTTTAAATGTTATAGCTATAATAAGCTTGAAGGGGGGAAAAAAGGTATCTCATTGTTTCTTCTGCCATGCCTTTCTGTTGGACAAATCAGTTCTTTTACTTTCTCTCACATTTACATTTGGCAAACTCTGATTTAAAATATATATATATATATGATATGAACTGAAACCCCACCCATGCCTAAATTGAATGGATCCTCTAAAAATTAATCCTGTTTCTGGCCACAAATGACTTTCTCTTTTGGATTATTTTCATTTGTAAGAGATGATAAGCTATAAACAAATTTCATAGCTGCATCTCTGAAATGTTTGCAATCAAAGAAAGGATCAGGCTTTTTACCTACTCTTCCCTGTTGGTGAAGGATAATCACATGGTACAGAACACCAATGTTTGCTTTCTTTTTTAAAAAAGGAGTCCCTTCCTCTTGATTGGCATTTTAATTAGCTCCTATCCTTTGCCTGCCATCGTAATCAGATGGAGGAAAATGGGAAGCTTATAAACCATCACAGTTATCTTTAGATTACAACATTTTAAAAGAAGAAGAAGGGGGGGGGGACATCTTACCAACACTAATACTTGATGGGGTCAATGCAGTTAAATCCCCACTTTCTGATTGGGACACAGGTTTAATCTTATCATGTTAACAAAGAATTACTGAGCTAAGAATTTTTGAACCCCAAATTGAAACTTGCTTGTAAAACCTTCTTTGTCTCTCTCTGTCTCTCATCAGGAATGTGGCAAAGGCTCTGAAGCAATAAAGACAGCTAGAATTCAAGCTCTCTCACAAAGGGGCAAGAAGTCCTTGATGTTTTTAATTTTTTTAACAAGGTAATTTCTTTGCCCTCATTCTGTTTGCTTGCAGTGAAACAAGCTATACAAAACTAACTATATATGATGGTCAGCCATCTCCAAGCACTGAGAAAAGGAGACTCTTGAGTTTAAACCACTTTCCTATACCAGGGTATAAAAAGTTTTCCTCCATTTTTTTTTTAAAAAAACAGAAACAAAATTAAATCTTCAACATAGGGTGGGGGATTAATTATGTAAAATATGGCAAACTATGGAAATATGCTCAATTTATGAAATGTATACATGTCACAGAATGTTCCATTTCTTGGCACAAAGATTGGATTGGCTGGGAACATAATTGGAATCCCCCCACCCCTTTTGTGTAGGTCAGACATGCTTACTCGTATTTGTAACAAGCTCTTCTTGTCAATTAAAAACTAAAATGAACTACAAACAAAGTCCTTTGGGAATGATGGTACGTCATCCAATAATCTTGTAACCAGGTAGTTTCTGAGGTGATAAATGGTGGCTGTCAGCCAGTGGCTGCTGGAAAGAGCTCTGATTGTTCGTGCTACTGTGACTTGTAAGTGTTCTTTCCCATAGGATGTAGTGTGGGCTAAAGCACCCTTCTTGTCCTTCTGTTATTATTAGGTGGATCAATCTGTTACCAGTCTATGTCACTTTCATATGTGTTCATTCCATCTAGTTCTGCCATTTAAAACATACATAAAGGTAAATATAAAGGTTTCCCCTTTGACAAGATTGTCTAGTTGTGTACAACTCTAGGGTGCTCATCTCTGTTGCTAAGCCAAGGGAGGCAGTGTTGTCAAAGATGACTCTGTGATCATGTGGCCAGCATGACTACACAGAATGCTATTAACTTCCCACCAAAGTGGTACCTATTTATTGACTTGCACTTTTCCATGCTTTCAAAGTGCTAGGTTTGCAGAAGCTGGGACTAGTGCCTTTCATGAGGCACTTGAGTCTTGAACTGCCAACCTACAACCCTCAGAGTAAGCATCTTAAGCATCAGAGTAAGCTTGCAACCCTCAGAGTAAGCATCTTAACAACTAAACCACCACATTCCTTTAAAACATACATACGAGGATATAAATCTTTGACTATTTTGTAATTGCATAAGAAGTAGTTCCAGCAGTTTTGTCCCTGCTGCATGAGAAAAAAAATATTCTGCAATATTCTCTTTGTATTCAAATGTTCTCAGGTGTTGTTATTCTGTAGATAAAACTATAGAGAGGGAGAAAGAGAGAGCACACAAAAAACAACCCAGTTTTCTCTACAATAAACAATGTTTTCTCTACAGAAAACCTGTTTTCTGTTAGAGAACCTGTTTTCTACTCAGCAAATTTGTTTTTTCTAAATGCACAAAATTATGTTTGTTTTTCTGCAGCATAATTAGAATCAGTGAATCACAGGACATTATCAAACCAGCCTTGTGTCTCACAGTAACTGGGTTATAAAACATAGGAACATACTACTTTCAAAACATTTCTTAGCAATTTTTTTCTTCTTTCATATGACTGCACTGCTTGGAAACACACACACACATGCACTCTCTCTCTCTCTCACACACACACACACATACAAATACTGGTATAAGTCTCTTTTCTGCAGTTCTGAAATTACAGAAGTCAGTGCTTTGGAATGGTGAATGGGAGGGGAAGACAGGAGGAGTATTCAGCCCCATCTTGCCATCAGACTGCTGTAATACTGGAAATGAAGTGAAGAGGCTTTTTGCACTAGCAAAATTGAGAGCTCATTGATGGTTTTTGCTTGTCAATGAAAAGGTGCACTAGAGTAATAGGGCAGCAGCAGGACAGACACAATGTCATCTGATAAGACACTTTTATCCTGTTTAAATTCCATTTTTTAGCCTCAAGTCCATAAAGCTGAAAGGCACCACAAGGGCCATCAAGTCCTTGCTATATAGACAAATATTGCTAAAACACTCCTGAAAGATTCTTCTGCTATACTTTGAGATATTTGAATATCAGGATAAAATTGCATAAAATTCTTGCTGGAATATTGTTCTTCCTTGCAATATTTCCTAGCATTTTTTTGACTTGGAGATTAAAATTTATGAATAACACATACACATATATACACTTTGTTATTAAATCTTTTCTCCTCTATTTTAAAGCATATTTTTTTTTCATGGTAAAATGTTTTATACCATGTGTTGATACATATTTGAACTAAAATGGATCGTAACTATCTTAGAACATTTTGGTACACTTTTGAGCTGGGAATTATTTATAATAAACATTTAAAAAACAGGTTTTGATACATTTTTGGGACTGAGAACTGCATCAGAACATTTGGGAAGTGTGAATGCCAGTAGACAGCTAAGTTCTGATTGTCATGTTAGCACAAGGAGGCACAGATTGATTCAAACTGTGTTGGAATTCTCAGAGATCAAATCCTGTAAGTATATGTGGGTGTCAGAAACAAATTGGGTCAAACATTGTGCTTTTGTTTTGGGCCAGGGTAGCGAAAATGTGGCCCTAAGATTGTTTTTGTGACCTCTTCTTCCCCAGCCTCCCCTGTAATGCATCTTTTCTGGCAAAAAATAAAAAAAAAATAAAAGAAGAAGAAGAAGATGAAGATTAGTGACTTATTTCACTTGCAATCCTGTGAGAATGGTGATTCACCTTTGATATAGCTGTAGCCCCTATTCTCTCATTTAAAATTCCAACCCACATATTTTTTTTCAAAAACTGCCATGGACTAGTTCAGGGGAATGCAACCTTTCCCCTTTAAGGACCGAGGGACTTCAGCTCCCAGAATCCCAGGAGCTATTGGCCAACATGGGACTATTGGCCAACATGGCTGAGGCTTCTGGGAGCTGAAGTCCCTTGGCCCTTAAAGGGGAAAGGTTGTCCACCCCTGGACTAGTTATTGCTTGTTTGTTTGCTTATATTCCATATTTTTAGCAGTCCTGGAGGCAAAAATTTAAACTGCCTACTGAAATTGTCCATATCTGGTTCAAGGGGTCAAGAATCACAAATGAGTTTCAGCCTGGCCTACAAAAAGTCACATAAGTGGAAGAAGAAAAGAAATGTGTGTGAGAGAGAATTCAAGGGAGAGAGAGAACAGGAGGAATGAAGGAAGGAATGTGGAGAGAAAGACACCAATTCAAAATTGAAATTGGATCCCTTGTACCATTGAGATGAATGGTAAATCCTCACTCTAAAAATATTGAAGACTAATGGCACTTTTGGATGCTTCCAGAGGTAAGTTTCCACATTCACATGATCGGAGTATTTCCCATTGCCTCTCCCACACCAAATAGGAAAAACCCTGTTGCCTCTACTATTCCTCTTTGGAAAACTTCTCCAAGAAATCCAATCATGAGGTTAGGTTGTCAGCATACTTATGTGTCACGGAGGAAAAAAAAACTTTTCCAGTCAAAATATAGAGTTTGGGGTATATTTGTTGTATAAGATGACCCCTCTTCCAACAGAGGAAAATGAGAAAGTGTTGGGGGAAAGGACTGCCAATATACAAGGTGATGCATTCTGAGGTATGTACAATTTGCAGCCAAGTAAGTGACCCTGGGCATGTCACACACTCTCAGCCTCAGAGGATGGTAAAGGCAACCCCCATTTGAAGAAACATGCCAAGAAAACCCCATGATAAGATTGCCTTAGGGTTGCCATTAGTCGGAAAGGACTTGAAGGCACACAAGAACAACAAAAAAGTCTGCAATTGTTTCATAGGTAGTACATGGGAATAGGAGCCAGCATGGTGTAGTGATTTGAATGTTGGACTTCCACTCTGGAGACCTGGGTTTGATTCCCCACTCTGCCATGAAACCCACTAGGTGAACTTGGACAAGGCACACACTCTCAGCCTCAGGGGAATGGAAATGGCAAACCTCCTCTGAACCAGTCTTGCCAAGAAAACCCCAGGATAGGGGTTCACCTCTTATCCGCTGCTGCTTCCTCCTCTTGCCTCACGCCACCCCTTCATCCCCCCTCCTCCTTCTCTAACCTGACTTCCTCTCTTCTTCCTCCTCCCGACTTGTGCCGTGCCACCCCTCCTTCCTCCTCATATACCCGGCGTATAAGACGACCCCCGACTTTGGAGAAGATTTTCCTGGGTTAAAAAGTAGTCTTATACGCCAGAAAATACTGTATCTCTATATGTTCTAAATGAATAAAACTTCAGTTCATCAAAAAACTGGAGTTCTCCCAGTTAGTGCTGGTATATATTGGTGTACATGGTCTGAAGGTTACTTATGCTTCTCATAAAGCTAATTTACACAATATTTGAAGTATTACAGATTGTTGGGGGGGAACCCCCAGTCACCCCACCTGCTCTTTGGGTAACACTTCTCACCTAGGGGAAGGCATCTTTGAAAATTAGAGGGCTCTGCATCATTATGGGCAGTGGAATTAGTTGTTGTTGCTGTGTGCCTTCAAGTCATTTCCTACTTATGACAACCCTAAGGTTGCCCTTGCCATTCTCAAATGGCTGAAAGAGTGTGACTTGTTTAAGGTCACAAAATGGGTTTACATGACTGAGGCGGGATTCAGCCCCTGGTATCCAGAGTCATAGGAAATTATCACATGGGAGGCTAAAGTATCTTTAAAGTGCCTTTAATTTGTCAATAACACATAATTGGGGTTCACACACTTACACGTTTGTCATGTCTGTAAAGTGTTATGGTCATATCCCTGGCTCCCCGCTCACCTTACCTGTCAGTAACGCCTTGGAGCTGTCATTTTTCAATAATGGACAATTGTGTTATTGAAAAATGATGGCTCTAAGGATGCATTACTGATGGGATAGGCGAGCAGGGAGCTGGGGACGCATCCATGATGTTTTACAGACACTTTACAGATGCAACAAACACACAAGCGTGTGAACTCCAGTCATGCATTAATGACAATTTAAAGGCACTTTAAAGACCTTTTAGCCTCCCGTGTGATAATCTTCATAGTTCAGCACTCAGGCCATTACATCACACTGGCTCTCATATGGAATGACAATACCCCACCATAGATTTCTTTTCACTTTGTGTTTGTTGTGGTCACACTTGGGATCTTTCCAGATGGTCCTATTTCTGTGGAAAAACATTCCACTCTACATACCTTGCTTGCATTGCTTGTGCTAATTTGGACCCTCACTGCAGGGGAACAAATTTCACTCTTTTGACACTATTACTATGTAATGGCTCTTTCCTTCCTTCAACTTGTGTTATTTTCTCTTTCCTTCACAGAAACTGCCATCCAGCTTGAGAAGTTAGGTGTCACTGTATCTTCCCCATACTAAGAAAAATACAGCTAGTATAATCTAATCTTTCATTTCTTGATGTTTTCATCCCTGTTCAGAGCTTGGTAAGTATTGTAGGATCCTACCATATTTTGTAAGATTTGGATGAATGGTTAAGAGCATCAGATTGCTACCTTGAGTATGAAAGGAAGCCAGGCACAAGTTCCCCAGAGCCTGATAAAACACAGTTTTCCCTGGATTTTTGTTTTACAGATGTCTCTGTGCTCATGAAGCTGATCTCAGAAATGTTTGCTGTATGAAAATATGTTCTGGCAAGACTCCATGTTGGTGTCTCCCCATACTTTCTGTCTCAAGGGTTTTGAAATGACTTCTGAGGTGCCCACCTTCTTTTTCGTTCAGTTTACTTTCAGTACAACTTCCAGGTCCCCATGAGGTTCACTAGACAATTGTTCTGAGTTTTACTGGAACGTGTCTTAGCTTTTATGGGCCAACTATTTCATGAGGCAAACAATAGGAATTCAAGAGAGATTTCCGCCACTTCCTGGGCCTTGAGGATTTTCTTCAGTTTCCACTGAAGTGAAATGCCCTTATTCACTCTTCCCAGATTATGTGGAACAGAACACTTTTATTCGTTGGTTTACTCATTTCTACAGATGCTGAAACTCCTCAAATGAGTTTCAGCATGTTCAGTGTTGTATGGCCATAGAACTCTGGAAAATACAAGAATTCCATCTCTAGAAGTCACTGATTTAAGGTATGATTGGTGTGCCTATATGCTTTATGATAAGATAAAAGTCAATAAGGATTTTAAAAATCATTATATGAGAAGATCAATAATGAGAATTTGGTTAAAATGCAGCAAGAGATTTTATAGAGAGACCCCAAGCTGGTTTTCACTGCATGAGGCCCTCTATAAAAGAGAAACTATAACTGAGACAGGAAGGATTATGTATAGAGAATTGCTAAAGATACAAAATGATGAATATAAAATGAAAACAAGATAAGAATTAGAAATGGAGGGTTACAGATCCAATTGGTACACATATAGGAAGTTATAGGAAAGATTTAAAATAGACAAAAGAGTAGAGGAATAGAAACAAAAAAGTTCGAAAGATGTTGTTGTGTGCAGATAATATTTAGTAGGAAAAAATATAAAATGTTATTGAAGATAAAATGGAGGGAAAAGTTCTCAAGGAGTGCATAAATATGTGGGTGCAGAATGTAGGTCACACTATAGAACTATAACAGTGGAAGACAGTATGGTTTAAAGGAATAAGATTTACATTGTAAAAACATTTACAAATATGTTTTATAGATAGCATCTGACATCTGAATTGCTAGCTAAGAAGTATAAATGGAACTCCAACAAATGCTGGAAAAGCAAAACAAAAGTGGGATCTGTATTTGGTGGACCAGTAAGAAAGCTAAGTCTTTTGTGGGAATATATACACAAAACAATACAAGAAATCTTTGGGGGGGGGGAAGGCATTTTAAACCAGCAATATATCTGTTAAATGTAGTAGCAATAGCAATAGCAAGTACATTTCTAAGTGGTTTACAATGTGTAAGCCATTTTCCCCACAAGCTGGGTACTCATTTTAGCCACCTATGGAAGAATGCCAGGCTGAGTCGACCCTGAGGCCCCTGGCTGGTATTGAACTCACAACCTTGTGGTTTATGAGTGTGTGGCTGCAGTACAGACATTTAACAACTGTGTCACCAGAGTGCTATTGTTATGTGCAGATAATAGCCAGATAATAGGGAAAAAAATATAAAATCTTACTGAAGATAGAAATGAAATAAGAAGTTCTCAAGGAGGGCATAAACAAGTAGGTATATTCATTTACTAACTCCCATTTTATAGTAGGAGAGGAAGGAAAAAAATATGGTATATGATAACGACAGCTGGAATAATATATGCTAGGTACTGGAAAAAATTGAGTATACCATCACAAGAAGAATGGTTATTGAAAATATGTGGCCTAATGGAAATGGACAAGTTAGCAAGACTAACAAAGGAAAAGACATATAATATATATATATTTTAAAATGAATGGAAAATATTAGAAATATATGTGGGGAAAAAATAGAGATGGTCAAGATAAATAATATGATGAAATGGATAGGAAACAGGAAGTAAATAAATAAATAAATAATACATTCAACCAAGTATACATTCAACCAATCAGTCCCTGCACAGGAAGCAGAAGGAGAGCTGTTTCTTGGAGGAAATCCCTACATTACCTAAAGTTTTCCTGATGCAAAACATGAAGACTTCTTGAAAAATTCAGCTTTCTCTACCTGCATAGGAGCCTGAGGCTTCACAAAGGAAAAAAGACATGCTGGATCCCAAGGAAACATCATATTTGGATTGCAAATGGACATTAAATTTCCTTGGCTTGCAAAATTTTCCAGCGACCACATGTCCAAAGGGGGAGGAGCCAGCCTGCCGATAGCCCGCCCCTAACATCTGAACTGAGATCAGAAACAGAAAATGCAGGCCCAAGACTAACATCTTCATTTTTCCCCTCCTGTTTGCCTGATGAAGAAGCCAGTGTGATTTCGAAAGTTTGCAACATGTAATTGTGCATTTTGGTGGTCCAATAAAGGTGTCATTGTTTGGATGTTATTGGATTTTCTATATGGCCAACATGGCTACCCCTAGATTTTTCTTGACTGGTTGTGTTTTCAAACATGATGAGTGTGTTTGTTCCTGAATGGGTGAGTCTTCTATGAGCCACTGGTGGCAGAGCTAACAGCCTAGTGCTATATAACTGTTTTCAGAGGTGCATGCCTAGCAGCATGCAAAGTTTCTCTCATAATCAAGGAAGACTCAGAGCAGAGAGCAGAAAGTGAGCTGGGAGCTGTGTTTGAGAGGGTCTCATATACTTTTTCATTTTTTTTTCTTTAAGGGCTATGTTGGGGGCTTTTGTCTGCTTATGGGCTTGGGTTCTCCCTGAGCACATGGTCAGAAGGGATGGGGCTTTTGATGAACCACTGACCTGTTTTGGAAGAAACTACCAGCAATTAAGGAGCTTATCACATTCATTTTAAAACCAGTTTACCTGATCAGGATTAAATTTTAAATCAGGCGGCATCCTGATATTATCAGGATTTAGCTGTCAAATCTGCTGTGAGGGTCCATCCTGGGTCCATCCCTGCTCCTAGAGCTGTTCTGGTGGCCATTTTCTTAAGCCAAAAATTCCTGGCTTGGAAAAGAGGCATGCTGAGTGCCCCTGGGAGTGGGGATGGGCCAGGGATGGACCCGGGAGTCAGATTCGGCAGCTAAATCTTTGTGATAATATCAGGATGCCACCAGATTTAAAATTTCGTCCGGATCAGCTAAGCCAGTTTTAAAATGAATGCAACTCTCCAATCCCAGAGAGACTTTTGGGAGCATTTTTGCAGTCAAAGGTGAGAGTCAGTTGGGGTGAGGCTGTTTGTTTTGTTTTGGCCTAGTGGAGGCTTGCTTGTGTGTGCACTAGGATCTGTTGTTCTAGTGTACTTTGTCACCTATGTCTGTTGAGTCAAGGCTGATTGTTTTTGTGCAATGAGGAGAAGTGTGATTGTTTCACTGGTTAGCACCCTATTGGCTGTCCATGGTATTCTTAGCACTCATCTCTAGCAACACATCTCAAATGAATTGATTTTCTTCTTATCCGCTTTCTCCCATTATCTAGTTATCACATACATAGATAGTGATGTTGAATACAATGGCTTGGTGTTACCCATAGTGCTGCTGATATATATATATAAAAAAAATATAAACTCCATGAATGACCTCCAGATGAACTCTGGCAGTGAACATAGAGGCATGGGCCAACCACCCTTAATCCTCAATGTATACATAGCCCCCAGATAGTCTAGGAGAGTTGCAGATGGAACTATCTGATGGAATCATCAAAACCATCAGATGGTGTAATGTTTGTATTGTGCCAGCCGATCACACCCCCCCCTCAGGATATTGGCCCTTTGGATTAAGACTAGCAGACAAAATATAATCCTATACAGCCGGGTGTCATCTTTGCAATTATCACCTTTCGACTCAGGTCCAGTTTGGCCCTATAAAAACCCCAGATTTTGGCCAGTCAGTGTGCTATCTTCCTTGTCTAAATGACTCCACGTCACTCTGACCTCTGAAGCTACTTACCGGCATTTCTGCTCAAACCCACACTGCGGAGCCAACTTGTCTCCATATCCACTCTTCCCATCCAGACCCCAAAGGCGAGCCTAGTCTATTGGTGAATATTTCCCTAGTGAAGCCTGTATTCTATCCCCATGCTAACCTCTACTTTTCCTGAGTGTGTGAGCACATATTATTGTGTGACTTTGCCTTATAATAAAAAATAAGACATTCATTGGAAGTATCTGTCTCAGCCCCATTTCTGGGACTTCCCTGGTCTTCTCAGTATACACATTGGGAAAACAGTTCTGCAGGGCATAGTAGCCAGCCCTTCTCGTAATATTGGGCTAATCATAAATTCCCCTTAAAAGGCCCTTGGCTACATTGGGCAATTCAAACCTTAGTGCTCAGTTGTGTATCTTTACTCTTTAGGATCATAGCTGCCCTTCCCTTCCCATCTGTAGTGTTCTTCTGGTTTCTTGGCTGCAGTTTCCATTCTGATCAA
>CM034702.1:18717355-18729157 GCA_020142125.1 Phrynosoma platyrhinos
GCTGGAACTAGATGTCCCAGCATCTCCATTAAGAAAATAGTATTATACTTCTCTAATTTTGTTGAGTTTTATTTGTATTTTTAAATTATTTTTTCATTCAAACAAGCAAAGCAAAGCAACCACACAAATGGTTAATGGACTTTTTGCCCCTCCCCATTACTTTTTTAAAAGACACTGAGAGACCTGGGGCAGAATGTTCATTTGAAATCTCTTCCCTCAGGATAGGTGGAGTAGTGGTTAAAGTATAGGACTAAGACCTGGAAAATATATGTTATAATCCCCACTCATCCATGAAGCTCCCAAGGTGACTTTGTGCCAGTCACTGATTCTCAACCTAACTTTCTTGACAAGGATATCATGAGCATAAAATGAAGAGACAGTAGAGTGTTGTATAAGATACCTTGAGTTCCTTGGAGGATAAAATGAGTGTTACATGTACAAGAACAAATATAATCTAGCTGGCATCTTGTTCAATATTTATAATGTCATAAGCAAATGTAATTTTTTCATTTGTCACGCAACTGCAAATACGCCCTAAAGTCCACTTTAAAAACCAAGTAGTCACACCACTGGAAGATGACATGTTCAGCCTCCTCATTCCAGTAAGCCACACTGTGACATTGCAACATGATGGTAGGAGACAGCTGGATGTGGCATCCATTTGCATCCCTTTCACCAATGTCCAGAACCCCTTCAGTTGATGTGGCTGCAAGGTGGGTTTTAGCAGAGTTGGATCAGGAGAGAGTTAATACTTACATCATCGTAGCTATATCTTTTATGCAGGATCTCAGTCTCTGAGTAAGATTTGTCTGAGTTGCTACCATTAGTGCTTCTTGTGGCTTTAACCATCATATTCAGATTGTCATGACAGAAAGGATCTGACATGAGTTGAGTTATTGTGTCCCTCCCCAGTTTAGCTCAAGTTAGGGAGATTCTGAAAGAAATGAGTTGGTAACAATGCAACAATCCCAGCAAACGCTAATGCTGGTTATGCTAGCTAATAATGCAGCAAAAACTCCCATTGGGTGTGAAGCCCCTCTCAGATATGAAGCATCAGGAAGTTGCCTCCTCTAACTCCAGTAAAAGTCCCTGCCTGATTTTGCACTTCTCCCAAATTTGGGCAAAGTTGTATGAAAGTGACTGCTGTGCTTACTATCATTCTGTTTATTTTAAAAAGGTAAAGGTTTACCCTTGACATGAATATTTAGTCATAACCAACTGTAGGGGGTGGTGCTTATCTCTGTTATTAAGCTGAAGAACCAGTGTTGTCCAAAGGTGACTCCGGCAATGACTGCACTGAATGCTGTTACCTTTCCACTGAAGTGGTACCTATTTATCTACTTGCATTCACATGCTTTCACACTTCTAGGTTGGCAGAAGCTGAGACTAGTGATGGGAGCTCACCTCATCATGTGACACTTGAACCTTGAACTACCAACCTTCTGACCTTATGATTATCAGAATTGGCATCTTAACCGCTAAGCCACCATGTACCTTCTATTTATCTTACATCTTTAGAATTTGTTAGCATTTTAATCATGAAATTCTCAATTAGAAGTTCATTGAAATTAAAACAATGGTGGGAGGAATATAAGCAATTTTATTGGTACCAAAAAGTCATCTTCTACATTTGTCATTCCTTGTTGCCAGGACCCAAGTTCAGACTCTGACTCAGACAGGGAAACACCTCATTCAGACTGTGATATAGACAGGGAAATGGACAGGGGGAACATGCCAGTGATTGAGACAGACAGTTTCACTCCCTAGCAGTCACAACACAGAAACATGGATTTGATAATACCTACTGCAATCAAACATAGATGAGAGGGGGAGAGTTTTCAATGCTGGAAGTGTTTGTATAGGAAACACTAATTAATCAGTCAACAGCTGTGAGAGGCTGCCAGGCCATGAATAATCTAGCAACCCCCTTGGGAGGTTGTTGCTGACAACTGACCATTCAAGAGGAAGCAACACTCTCAACTCTTGATTCATAGCTTATCTTTCCAGAGGACCTTGGATCCTGCATCATAAATTGACCATGTTACGAGAAACTTGCTTGGACCATCACCTTGGCTTTCTTGCTATACCCTACTGACTTGGACTTCCTGAATGCAGAGAACTGTAATTGGCTGCCTGGGCTACTACTGTCTCATCTCTGATGGACTTTGCTTGGTATTTCCCTCCTGCCTGGCTTTCAGGACAGGACAACAATGCTGTTATCATCTCACAAGCAAGAGAATAATATTTGTACATCTTGTCTCATACAAGAGAATAAGACAAACAAAGATTTAGATTCCTAGTGTTGACCTCCAACTTTAGAAATGATCACTACACATCACACCAAGCCAGTTTGGTGATGTGGTTTAAAATTTTTACTAAACTTTGGAGACCAAAGTTCAACTTTTCTGCTCAGCCATGGAAATCTACTGGGTGACCTTGGACAAGTCACACTCCTGAGGCTCACCATAAGTTGGAAACAACTTGAAGGCATACAACAGCAGCAAGTCAGTACACCTATCATTCCATGGGCAAGATGTTATATTGTTGAACATTACATACACATTCCGAATGTAGAACTAGGTACAGTTCTCCTGTCACCACCTTTAGGTTTCACAATTTTTCTGTAATAACTTCTTTTCCCATGTCTACTCCATTGCTGATAGACAGCAAGGAAAATCCAAGAAGTATTTGGTTATGTTCCCATAACCAGAGGCAGAGTGAGGAAATCTTCCATCAGGATCTGCTGGGGTCCTCCTGAGATCTCAGTGGATGATATAATTGCTCTGCATCTAGCTATGGGGGCAAAATCAGGCACTTCTCCAATAAAACTGGCTCTTCACTAGCTATGAAATGGCTGGGAAGTGGGGGAAGCTATTAGTGAAATGAGTCTTATGGGAGAAGCATTGGACATTGGAGAGGAAGACAATACCAACCTGTGCAATGACCTGTGTGTGTGTTTGTATGTGCATGCAAATGTAGGGCTTATGCACTCATATGTCTCAAGCAGGATGCTGGCCTGTGTATGTTACTCAGAAAAATCAATTAAAAACTATACTGTTGTCCTGTAAAGATGAGCCTGATACCAAAGTGCTCTCAAGCATGTAGTCCTGGATTTTACCAAGTTCTACTCAAATAATATAGAGTCTGACCTGCAAAGGAAGAACTCAGCACCTTCTGGCTAAAATAACATGATGTAAAATAAACCTAAATGCTGCCATTAGCTCTCAAGCTGTGAGTGAGGTATGTCTTCCTTTTCAGACAGAGGTGGTAGTTGCTAAGGGAAGCATGAAAAGGGGTGGGGAATACAGGTTGGAAAAAATATAGGGCTTGAAGAAAGAAGCACAGAGGAAGAGGGGAAATAACAGCCTGAGAAATTGAGATAATGCTCCTGAGAGTGTAGAAATGTCACTTGTCAATGTATATTCTATATTGAATCCTGCCTATTGCTCTGTCAAACCACATACTTTGTGATCCTCCTCCCCCCACCCCAAATCACATTACATTCATTCCAAAAATTGTGTCAGAGCGCTTTGGATGGCTGGAGATGTAGGGAGAAAAAGCAAGTTCAAACCAGAGTTTGCAAAGTTTTTTAAAAAATTATAGCCATAGACTGAAACCTCCCAAAAAGTTACAATTCTAGTTACATTTTTAAAAAAAAGCTTTACTTTTCTGGTACTCAGATATAACAAAAACAATTACTCTTTTTGTTATTAAAAACCGATTTGAATGCTATAAGCTGTTTTTCTGTGATACAATGCATGCTCTCTTTGTATTCTTATTTTTATTCCTTTCTCCTAAAAATTGGGAGTCAAAGAAGCTTACAATTTAAAAAAGAACAGTATAGCTAAAACATACCAAAAGTGAATATTAAAATGAAATTAAACTATTTACAATTTTAAAATTATTTAAACCTACAATTAATTTTTGAATGCAATTACAAAGATAAAAAGCAATTAAAAAACTATTCAGTTCAAAACAGTACAGCACACTGAGCACATTCTTTTAAAACTTGCTGTTTTAAGAGCTGGCTGAAAGAAGGAGCAAGGAGGAGATCATTCAGGCTTCCCTGAGTCTAGGGGAATCCACCAAGAAGGGCCTATCTCATCCCCACCAACCATGCCTGTGAGGGTGATGAGGTCAGGCAGGCTCATTCAGGGAGATTTGGATCTCCCAGAGAGCCAGGATACCAGCCATTTAGCTGTCTATTTGTCATTGCCTCAACATCCATAACAGAGCCTAAGCCAATACCAAGCAATCTTTCCCTTCCATCCTTTGCCCAAATAGTAGCTAGTGTCCCTGGTGGTCGGTGAGCAGTTAATATGCTCTGGGTTTTATTTTTATTTTTAAATCTTTTGATTCATTAAAATTACAAAAAGTACCAACATAAATAAACATGCACAGACGTAAGAGACAAGAACAACATTGAGCCTTAAACAATACATAATACACAAATCACAAAACAAATTTATATATGATATTTAAGTGGTTAAGATGCTGACTCTGTTGATTGCAAGATTGGCAGGTTGGCAGTTCGAGGTCCAGTTGCTGCATGATGGGGTGAGCTCCTGTCACTAGTCCCAGCTTGTGCCAACCTAGCAGTTCGAAAGCATGCAAATGCAAGTAGATAAGTAGGTATCACTTCTCAGTGGGAAGGTAAACAGCATTCTAGGTAATCATACTGGCCGTATGATCACAGAGTAGTTTCTGACAACACTGGCACTTCGTCTTAGTAATGGAGATGAGCATCGCCTCCTACGGTCAGACACAACAACCTTGTCAATGGGGAATTCCTTTACCTACTTAAATAATAAATTGTGTATACCAAAAACTTCCTAATAGACTGTAAAGCACTTCCTACTTACAAGTTTTAAAGAATTTCTATTTCTCTAAAAATAAACTGAAATTACTACTTAACATCAGTAATATTTTCCTCTTCTCCATTCTCTTTGATGTTTTAGATATAGGTATGAAATCACATATATACACACATCTATGTGTGTGTATGTGTATACCTGTGGTTCATTATGCACTTTATCTTTACGTTCATCATCTATTTATTCATTACTTGTGAAATTTTTGGTTTTTCTCTATAATCTTACAATGCTCCTGTTCGGTGTTGGAGGAGCAGGTTTTGTAAATCCAGCAGAGTTTTATTGCCGCAGAGAAACAACACGCAGAGCATCCAAGCTTCTAGCAGTAGGCTTTATTATAGAAAAACATATGCAGAGTAAAAACTATAAAGTCCAATAAAACATCACATCAGGCAGATTTGGCTAAACTATAAATCCTTAATGCTACATTGTGAAAAAGTTAATCATGCTATAGCTCCAGCAAAAATAAAGAAAACTTAGTCCATTCTAATGAAAGTTCAAAAGCAGACTGACTTCTATGCCTGCTACACAATTTCTCAGCCCATCCTTTCTCCACCTCTTGGGTGTTAACCTTCAGGTTAATTGGCTGTTCTGTACATGACATATGTTAACCCAACCTCTTGTTGTTCATCTTTTACCATGTGATCTACTTTCTCATAACAACTTTTATTATTTTTTCCTCTGTGTAAACAAGAACACTTTCCCATCTAGTGGTTTTTTTTTTTTTTTTTTGGACACCTGGACTGAGTTGTTGTGTTTGGCCTAGAAGCATGTTCTCATGGAAAAATACTGACACACACATCTTTACATTTCACCATTGACTGTATATCCCATCAATACTCTGACAGATCCTTATGAAACAATTCTCAGCATTTTTTTTCTTTTCAAGTTTTGAAATTTGTTCATTTTTTATTTCAATATTTGTATAGGATTCCAATCTTCTTCTATAAGATTCAATTCTTGGTTTCTTAATAATGCTGTTAAGAGATCCATGTTCATCGTTTCCTTTAGTTTGATTAGCCACTCCTCATTTTCTGGTATCTTCTTGATCTTCCAATATTTGGCGCATAAAATTCTTGCAGCTGATATCATATATAGATTTTTTTTGTCTTTTGTCTCCATTTCTTTGTTAATTTTGTTTGCCATATTGAGTAGAAATAGCTCTGGAATAAAAGATATTTCATCTTGAAGAATTTCTCTAATTTGTTTATAGATATTCCTCTAATATTTTTAGTGATTTTGCACTTCCACCACATGTGGAAGAATGTGCCTTGAATGTCTTGGCATTGCCAACATCTTGTATTACCTGTGTTATACATAGTATTGAGTCTAATTTGAAATAAGTACCAGCAGTGAAACATCTTAAGAAAGTTTTCTTTTAGATTTTGGCACAGTGTAAATCTGTTTGAATTTTTCCATGTTTTTTCCCAAGCTTCTATCTCTAGATTTTTTCACCAGATCTTGAGCCCATTTTAACATTGATTGTTTGATTACTTCTTGTTCAAGTTTTCACTCTCTCAATATTTTATAACATTTAGTCACATATTTTCCAATGTGTGTAAACATCTTATCTAAATCATTCTTTATCCACTTCAAACTTTTGAATTTCCTGTCCATTTTAAAGTGTTCTCTTAACTGTTTATAAAAGAATCAATGATCATTCAGTCCTTCCATACCCAATTGTTTTCTAGATTTTAACTTGCAGATACTGTTTTCTTCTTTGATGTCCTTATAGAATCATAGAATCATAGAGTTGGAAGAGACTACAAGGGTCATCCAGTCCAATCCCCTGCCATGCAGGAAATCACAATTAAAGCATCTCCAATAAATGGCTATCCAACCTCTGTTTAAAGACCTCAAAAGAAAGAGACTGCACCACACTCTGAGGAGTGTGTTCCACTGTCGAACAGCTCTCACTGTCAGGAAATTCCTCCTAATGTTGAGATAGAATCTCTTTTTCTGTAGCTTGCATCTGTTGTTCAGAGTCCTAGTCTCTGGAGCAGCAGAAAACAAGCTAGTGCCCTCCTCAATATGACATCCCTTCAAATATTTAAAGAGGGCTATCATATCCCCTCTTAACCATCTCTTCTCCAGGCTAAATATACCCAGTTCCCTATATTGTTCATCATAGGGCATGGTTTCCAGAACCTTCAGCATTTTAGTCACCTTTCTTTTACTTATAAACAAAAAAATGTATAAAATCAACACTTTGGAAAAAGCAAAAGAAATGGAGAAGCATCCATAATGACATCTACAATAAGGGAATTGGACTATGAAATTTTTTTGATTATGTGAGACCTAAATGCAGTAATAGATCCTTTAATAGATAGAAAAATCAACAACAACAACAACAAAAAATACAAAAAAAAAAAAAAAAATCAAGGGAAATTACCCCAATCCTTTTTTGGACTTGAAGAATATTCATTATTAGATATTTGGAGATGGAAATAAGGTACAGCTGAAGGTTATACTTTCTATTCGGATGCACATCAATCAATGTCTAGAATATATATGTTTCTTATTTCAAAGACAATGCAACCTATTATTCAAAGTATGGAAATAATGCCTAAATTCATCTCTGATCACAATCCTATTATATTAAACATCAGGGAAAAGAAAACAGTTTTTTCATGGAGATTATGAGAAAGCCTCTTTAAAGATAAAAGGAAATTTATTGAAAATACTACAAATGATGTCTCCAATAATACCATCTGGGATACCAGTAAGGCATTGGTGATGATGATGATGATAATGATAATAATAATAATAATAATAATAATAATAATAATAATAATAATATGATTTATTTCTAGCCCGCCTATTGGGACTCAAGGCGGGTTACAAGCATACAAATAAAAGAATACAATAAGAAAACAATAATATAGAGTTTGCATAAAAAGCAAATACATGGGGGGAGGGCTATTCTGGGAAGGCCTGTCAGAAGAGATCCATCTTAAGTGCCTTTTTAAAGGCAGTTAAGGTGGTGATGTGACAGATTTCCTCTGGCAAGTCATTCCATAACCTAGGGGTGACAGTCAAGAAGGCCCTCTGGGTTACTGCAGCCAATCTAGATTTTTTTAGGCTGCAGAAGATTTTTCCCAGAGGACCTTAGTGTGCAGGGTGGATTTTGTGGAAGAAGGCACTCCTGCAGGTAGTCAGGACCCAAGCCATGTAGGGCAGGGGTAGGCAACCTTTCCCCTTTAAGGGCCAAGGGACTTCAGCTCCCAAAATCCCAGGAGCTATTGGCCAACATGGGACTATTGGCCAACATGGCTGAGGCTTCTGGGAGCTGAAGTCCCTTAAAGGGGAAAGGTTGCCTACCCCTGCATGTAGGGCTTTAAAAGTTATGACCAACACCTTGTGCTGTGCCTGGAAACTAATTGGCAGCCAGTGTAGAAATTTTAAAACAGGTGTTATGTGGTCAGTTCTAGATGTCCCTATGACCAGTCTGGCTGCCATATTCTGTACCAATTGAAATTTCTGAACTTGGCACAAGGGTAGCCCCATGTAGAGTGCATTGCAGAAATCAAGTTGAGAGGTTACCAGCATGTGTAACACTGTTTCTAGGTCCCCCGGCTCCAAGAAGGGTTGCAGCTGGCGAATCAGCCAAAGCTGATGACAGGTGGTCCTGACCATCACATCCACCTGAGCGGTCAGGTGAAGTGGTGAATCTAGGATCACTCCCAGACTATGGACAGAGTCCTTCAGGGGAAGTGTGACCCCATCCAGAACTGGCTGACATATCAGTGATAAGAGGCTTCTTAATAAAATATAGTATAGAAGAAAGGAAGGGGGAAAGAGAAAAAGAAAATAGATCAAAGAAACAATTAAAAAACAAAAAAGAACTAAAGAAGAATATAGGAAATAAAAGCATTAAAGATGAGATCCACTGTTACAGAGACAATTGAAATCCTTAACAATTAAAGATATGGAAAAAGAAAATTCAGTTAACTAAACAAAAACAGTTTGAATTAGGAAATAGACTAGGGAAATTATTGGCAAAAAAATTCAGAAAAGACAGAGAGAAAAAGATGATTATGGGATTAAGACACAAAAGAGAGAAAATCACAGACCAAAAGAATATTAAAAATCCCTTTGTTAATTATTTCAAAAACCTATATAAGGTAACCAAAATTTGTGAAAAAGATACAGAAAAAAATATCTGGACAAAATAAAAATATTAACAATAACAGAAGATCAGAAGAATATTTTGAATTAAAAATCACTATACAAGAAATTTCAGATGCTATAAAAAGACTGATAACTGGAAAAGTGCCAGGCCCTGATGGAATTTCAGCCAGCTATTATTATCATTTTTTAAAATGGAGGAAATTATACTCTGACCATTACTAAATACTTTCAATAACATTTAAACAGCAGGCATTCCTGAATCTTGGAAAAAAGCAATTATATCTCTGATACCAAAGGGAGGTAAAGATTGTAAATAAATGCAGAATTATATATTTCCTTGCTTAACATCAATTACAAGATATTCACTTCCATAATCGCAGAAAGGCTTAAAAAGATCATACCAGCTATAATTCATGAAGACCAGAATGGATTTATCCCTAGAAAAAGCAATATAAGAACAGTTTTGGACATCCTGGAATATTTCGAAAGCCACAATGAAAATAAAATAGGGGTGGTTTTCATCGATGCAGAAAAGACCTTTGATAAAATAAGTTGGAAATTTATGCAGGAAACTATCAAGAGGATGAAATTTATAAAAACAAAAAACAAAAAGCAAGGACAGGGGTAGACAACCTTTCCCCTTTAAGGGCCGAGGGACTTCAGCTCCCAGAAGCCTCAGCCATGTTGCCCAATAGTCCCTTTTTGGCCAATAGCTCCTGGGATTCTGGGAGCTGAACTCCCTTGGCCCTTAAAGGGGAAAGGTTGCCTACCTCTGAGCAAGGATAATAAATGAGAAAAAAGCTGATATCATATGTATAGAGCAGAGGTAGGCAACCTTTCCCCTTCAAGGGCTGAGGGACTTCAGCTCCCAGAAGCCTCAGCCATGTTGCCAATAGTCCCATGTTGGCCAATAGCTCCTGGGATTCTGGGAATTGAAGTCCCTCAGCCCTTAAAGGGGAAAGGTTGCCTACTCCTGGTATAGAGGATATGCTCTGGGTTTTAATCTGAATTATAAAGGAGCTGTCCAAGTTACAGAACCAATGCTTGGCCATCTGTTGCGGGTGCTTTGATTGTGTATTCTTCATGACAAGGGGTTGGACTGGATGATCCTTGTGGTCTCTTCCAACTCTATGATTCTATGGATATAGTGCACTCATTGCCTCACTGACATCAAAGTGGCCAGCTGCCACTGCACACTCCACACACACACTCTCCAACAATCCCAGTTTGTCAGGGATGGCCCCAATTACTCTCCATCTAATTTTTTTTGCTTTAAAATTTCCCAATTTCTCTTTCTTCCTCCCTGCTTTGTCCTCAGCTTACTTCAGTTGCTGCAAACTGAGTATAAAGTGTTAATGTAATTTGCATGCAATGAACTTAGCAGGAGGGGCAAAAAAGGAGGGGCGGGATCTTGCCCTTCTCAGTAGACTTAGACAAAAGCAAACTGGTGCAGCCTTTCCTACTTTGTGTGTTCTTCCTTATTAATAACTTGTTCCATCTTCATCACATTCTGATGTTGCTTGGCCACATATGTCCCAATTTTCATTGGTAAAACGTTGGCAGGCATGCAAACGCTATCTATAAAAATAACTAAAAGTTACAGTTTCACTTGCAAGGGAGTTAAATAATCTCTTTTAAAGTTATTTCGTGTAATGTAATACAACTCTATAGTAGTAATTGGTGGAAAGAATCATAGAATCATAGAGTTGGAAGAGACCACAAGGGCCATCCAGTCCAACCCCTGCCATGCAGGAACTCCCAATCAAAGCATCCCCAACAGATGGCCATCCATCCTCTGCTTAAAGACCTCCAAGGAAGGAGAGTCCAATCAACTAGTTATTTCCAAACTCTGGCCCAAGTGTCTATATTTCTGTCAAGAATTGAAACTGCAATAGTTCCTAGACTGGGAATATGTAGGGATGTTAGGAAGGTTTCAGTTTAGGTACTCCCATCAAGGTTAGCAAAATGTATTTACTCCTCTTGCCACACTGAGTGGCTAGCCTTTTGTGCTTTTACAAGAAAGAGCTAGAGTTCACTGGCAGAGCTCATGAGATGCATACAAATGATCTCATGTTTAGTCCCTGGCATCTCCAAGTCAGGCTGCCTGATGCTCTGAGAAGTCACTGCCATTTGTAAGAAACCAGAGATAGAGCTTACAACAGCTTACAAAGATTTATGGGTCAGATTCAGGCAGGCCACATTACCCAGAGAGAGGGTAAAATGGTGATGGGCTAAACTGGAGTGGGTAGAAATAGAGGCCATGCTTTCTTTTCTTCTTAAGATCATCACGATCCAACTATCGCTATATAATTCTAGACAAAGAGAAAGAATGATGGATAATGATGTAAAGCTGGGATGGGCAACTGATGAAGGCAAGGGGTCTGCATTAGCTACATAGGAGACCTTGAAGGGCTGCCTTACAGACTGTACCCCCATATACACTCAGGAAAAAAAAATCAGTGTTCTTTCCCAAAATGCTCCCCAGAGGTTTGTGCAGCATTTTTGCCATATTTGAGGGCCAGGAGAGGCTTTTGAACAACAGAAAGTGAGTGGAAGCCTAGGTCTAAAATGGGTGTGTGTGTGGCAACTATAGCCCCCATGGCCCCTGGATAGCATTTGGGAGCATTTTAGAAGAAATTAGAAAGCTGGGCCCAAACCAACAAAATGAATTTCAACAGGGTGAAATTTAAGATACTACACTTAGAGGCTTATCACATTACCTTTTAAGTCAACATCAGCCTACTGGGATGCAACAAGGACATGGCATGGAGGCAGGAATTACTGCAGTGTAATTCACTGC
>CM034702.1:18734881-18748264 GCA_020142125.1 Phrynosoma platyrhinos
ACGAGGGTAGCCCCATGTAAAGCGCATTACAGAAATCCAGATGAGAGGATACCAGCGCGTGCACCATAGTCTCAAGGTCCCTTATTGCCAGGAAAGGGTGCAGCTGGCATAGGAATGATGAGTCCAGGAGCACCCCAGACTGCGAACACAGTCCTTCATGGAGAGTGAGACCCCATCTAGGACTGGAGTTTGCAACCCAATTTCTGGTTTCAGGGCTGCTGCTGTGAGCATCTCCATTTTGTCTGGATTCAATCTCAACCTGTTTTTTCCTCATCCAGCCCATTATTGCCTTAAGACAGTCATTGAGAGGAGACACACCATTGGAACTCAAGGCCAACTATGGAAACATGGAGAAAACACCCAGCCCCTTGTCTCCAAATGATCTCACCCAGTGGCTTCATATAGATGTTAAACAGCATTGCGGGCAGAATGGCACCTGAGGGACGCCTCATGTAAGGTCTTTTTTTGCAGAACACTTGTCCCCGAGCAGCACCCTCTTGGACCTGCCCGAGATCAAGGAATGGAACCACTGCAATGCAGTTCCTCTGATTCCTAGCCCACTCAGGCGATCTAAGAGGATGCTATGATCTATAGTATCAAAAGCTGCTGAGAGGTCTAAAAGCACCAACAGGGTCACACTACCTCTGTCAATGCCCATACGCAAGTTGTCGGTCAAGGCAACCATGGCCATCTCAACTCCAAATCCCATCCTAAAGCCAGTTTGAAATGTGTCTAGATAATCGGTTTCATCCAAGACCACTTGGAGTTGAAGAGCAACCGCCCTCTTGATCACTTTGCTCAAAAATAGTAATATAGACTCTGGCCTATAGTTGTTCATATCCAGGGGGTCCAGGGAAGGTTTTTTCAGAAGTGGCCTAACTGCCACTTCCTTTAAACAAGATGGAACAAGACCTTCCCTGAGAGATGTATTGATGATGTCCAAAAGGAACATCATCAAGGCACACCCCTCCCCCCTGGACAGCCAGCCATGAAGGGCAAGGATCAAGGGGGCAAGGTGTCTTCCTCACTCTATTAAGGAGCTTGTCCACGTCCTCGGTACTCACAGATTGAAATTGATTCAGTAAATTTACATCAACAGAGATGCTGGACAGCTTGTCTATTGATTCTGTTACCATACTAGCATCCAAGTCAGCTTTTATCTGAGAGATTTTATCTGAAAAGAAGTTGTTAAATGCATCACAGCAGGCTGTTGTTGGGTTAAGTAATAGGTTCTGTGCAGGTGGAACCTGTGTCAGTTCCCTCACCACCCTAAACAGCTCTGCTGGACGGGACTCTGCAGACACAATATGTGCAGAGGAGAAAGATTTCTGTGTTGCACATATTGCCTCTCAATAGGACCAAAGAAAGTTCCTATGACAAGTCTTGTCAGATAAGAATCACGTTTTCAGCCAGGTGCGCTCTAGTTGTTGTCCAACTCGCTTCATTCTCCTAAGCTCTTCTGTGTACCACGGCTTATGGTTTAAAGTGGGTTGGAAAGGACGCCTGGGAGTGATCTTGTTGATAGCCTTGGTAAGATCGGTGTTCCAGGTATTAACCAACGCTTCGACAGAATCACCAACATTACCAACCATTAAACCCTCTAAGGCTTTTTGGAATCCAATTAGTTCCATTAGCCTTCAAAGGTGGACCATTCTAATGGGTCCACCCCCCCCCCCCCCCCCCGGTGGGGCAGGCAGTGGCTCTTAGTTCAGTTTTGACCAGAAAATGATCTATCCATGACAATGTGGAGGTTTTTATTATTATGGTATCACTCTCTGCCACATTACAAAAAATAATTGTCAGTCCCATACATCAGGTAGCTTGGGAAGCACTGATTTAAATGAAATCACTTTACTCCATGGCAGATCTGAATTCCATACATGTGTTACACATTGTGTGAAGTTCTTACTTCCCTAGCACCTGGCACAATCAGATGTGTCTACCTCAAACTGCACATTCATACATGGACATTCTGAAAAATCAGACCTCCTTTGCTCTTAACCAATCTCCTTTTCCCCACTTTAAAAATCGAAGTGCATGTAGGAAATAACCCTAGGCAGCCCTGTTGCACAAAAGGCCAATCAGGGGCAATTTGCTTTGTCCTGTGGTCACCTCTTTTCCTCTACTCATTAATGTTAATTTATGGGTAATTACCTACCCCTTATTTCTTTAAAGCTGTTTTCTTCCTTCTGCTTCTACATTCAAGGTTAATTCGGTGCTATTTTCTCTATTGTAGGTCTCTGCCAAATGCTATTGGAAGTGGCTTTTTTGCAGAATCCTGTTACAGATGGAGTAAGGACTCTTGGGTGATGGAGCTTTTTACAAAGGGAAAATGTTCATAGGGGTTACAGAGAACTGAGAAAGGAATTAGTGCACCCTACAAAGGGCAGCTACTTTCTTCCTAATTACAATTATCTGGTCCAAGAGAAATGAGGGGAGAGTTAATGCTAAGCAGTTGGCTTTTTGGAATTTGAAATCCATATTTAAGATAAATTGTTGTTGTTTTTTAAATAGAAAATCAGCTCTTATTTTCACTTAGGATTAACCATTTATGGTGGCATTTACTTACTCATCTGATCTGTTGTTTAGTGCCTCTATATCTTTTAACTGCTTTTTTTTAAAAAAAAATCCAGGTAAGGGATGCTAGTACAGCATTATAGACTCAGATGACACTTTTGAAGTTGTACCATTCTGAGTTTTTTTGATCATTCTTGACTAGAACAGATTTATTGAAACAACTGTTGAATGGTGAATCAACACAGATAAATCCCACTGATTTAATGGCCTACCCTATTTGAGACTAACAAGAAGAGTCAGGCCATAATCCTACTGACTCAACACAGGAAATGCAATGCATAATACAAGTGCCGTATCCTTGCCAGATGGCTATTCAATACTTTCAGGGAAGAAAAGCTTTGAATCTTGAATATAGATTCAAACTACTCAGTGTGTGGAATAACTTTATGATCATCTTCCACTGTGATTCCCATGGAATTAGCCACTCTGAGAGCTTTTGTGGCTGCAGAATGGGGTATAAATACTCCAAATAAATAAACAAATAATTAATAAAATATTGTAGTATGAGAATACATTGCTTTCTGCTACAATGTGCCTGTGTTTTAGGATCTGAATTTTGGGATATATCTATCATCAGAGATTAGACAGATGCAGAAAATATATGCATAACAGGTCTAGACATGGAAGAAGGAAGAGTGAAGATAGGAGAGAGGAAGATCAACAATGTAAGATATGCAGACTACACCAAACTACTAGCAGAAAGCATCACATACTTTGAACAATCACTAAAGAAAGTTTTAGAAGAAAGCGCAATGGCAGGCCTATTGTTAAACATAAAGACAACAAAAATAAAGATGACAGAGGATTCAGCAAAAATAAAGACCATTGAGAGAACTCAACCTAGATAATGAGGAAATTGAAATAGTTAAAGACTTTCCGTACCTAGGATCAAACATTGATCAGAGAGAGTACAGTCAAAAAAATCAGAAGACTAGGAAAGGGAAAGGCAGCTATGAAAGAACTAGTCAAAATTCTGAAGTATAAAAATATACAGCTGAACACTAACTTTAGAATCTTCAAAGCTATTGTATTCCCTATTACCATGTATGGATGTGAGAGCTGGATAGTGAAGAAAGCAGATAGGAAGAAAATTAATTAATTGGAGATGTGGCACTGGAGAAGAGCACTCAGATACTGTGGATGGCCAAAAAGACAAACAATTGGGTCCTAGAACAGATCCAGTCAGAACTGTCCCTGAAAGCTAAGATGACTGGCAGTTGTACTTCAGCCACATCATGAGAAGCCACGACTCATTAGAAAAGACAGTGGTGCTGGGGAAGCTGGAGAGAAGTAGAAATAGAGGAAGACTACAGGCCAGATGGATAGACTCAACCAGAGAGACCACAGGCCTGAGTCTTCAGGACCTGAACAGAGAGATATAGGATAAGGAGGATTGGGGATGTCTCATTCACAGTGTTGCCATCAGTAAAGGTTGCCGTGAAGGTAACTACCAACAGCAGCAACCATTTTTTGAAGGATGTCCCAAGAATAACACCGTAATTTTTAATTGTCATCATCCTCAGCAATGATTGCTTGGCACCTAGTCACTGGCATTAGTGCCGACTTTTTAAAAGAATTACTCAGCACTAGGGATGTAATTATTCACTAAGTGTCCCATCAGTTAATGCTTTTAGCAATTTTCATTCTGCTGGGGAAAAAAATCACTATGCAACCTTAGAATACTACTTGCAATTTAGGATTTATTCTGTGCAAAAATTGCACATGGTTGTTTTGCACAGAAAACAGCATTTTTTGTGCAGAAAATTATGGGCAGAAGCCTTTTGAGATCTTGCATCCTTGTAAATGGACGTATGTATGTGGGACAAATTGACTTTAGAATTTAAATATCCATATCCAGTAGTATGTGGCTATTATATTACTACATAGCAAAGTTGGCAGAGTCTGATGTGCTGACCATGCACATTGGTCCCAGTGTGCATCATGCACCAAGACACATGTTCACAATTCATTTCATGGGGTTTATTAGCTATCCTGATACTTACTTGAGTATATAAAGTTATTTTAAATAAAAGGTGATATAGAATTCTAGTAAACATTTCTAAACATAAGTGTTATTTCTGCACTGAAAATGTTGTTTCTTGTGCAGAAAATGCTATTTTATATTAATCACTCATGTGTGAATTTGTACGGAATAAGTCCCCAATTACAACATTTCCTTTTTAAATGCAAGCTTGTCTTTTTTGCATAGACATTTTATTTTATGTGTAGAAAATTCTTCTTCCTGTATAAAAAGTGCTTTAATTGTAGACTTATCCTGCACAATGTGCATGGGTGATTCTGTACAAAACTACCACATGCAAATTTTGCATATAGTAAATCCCAAAGTGCAAAGATTATTGTCAATCCAGAATTCTTCTTATCAAAATTTCTTAACCAGGGGTAGGCAACTTTTCCCCTTTAAGGGCTGAGGGACTTCAGCTCCCAGAAGCCTCAGCCATGTTGGCCAATAGTCCCATGTTGGCCAGTAGCTCCTGGGATTCTGGGAGCTGAAGTCCTTCGGCCCTTAAAGGGGAAAGGTTGCCTACCCCTGTTCTTAACACTCAAAAAACCCCAAACAAACAAATTAACAAATGTGTTTTTTTTAATTTTTTTCAAACATTTTCATCCCTGCACAGAACTTCATCTGTGGGTTTTGGCCAGAATGCTGTTGGCCAATGTTGCTTGGCTAGAATGCTGCATACATAATTGATTGGGTCCTCAAGAGGATGAACTTTGTTGCTAGCTGGTTAAAGATCTCCAAAATGACCTTATACATACATTCTCCTAGGCTGCACAACAATCTGCAATGTTCTCAGAATGATGTGAGAACACAGCTCCACCCACCCACAGCAGCCTAGATACTTTGGTTTCCATTACAATTCCACAGGGATCTTTCAGCAGTGCAATATGGATTTTGTAATTACATTTTAAAAATAATGACACTTCAATATCAATATTTGCAATTTGGGGTCTGTTTTATTATTATTTTCTGCACTGTTGGAAAGCTGCTTTGGAAAGTCTATATTAAAGGCATGGGGACTTTTCTCAGCAGAATTATTTTTTAAAAAATGTGTATCATTCAAAGGAGCTAGAAAATAACATAAGGTCTGGAGAACCAACTCTAGTGACCACAGCTTGCTGGGCAAATGTTTTATGTGTACCTTCCAATGAACATTCACAATCTGCTGAATGTCAGTATTCAGATGGGAAGGCCTGATAATTCCATAGAAACAGCTTTGTGCTTCATCACTTTTCAGATATCCACCAGTAGATTTCAATAGCTATATTTCAGTTGAACAATATGGCTACTGAATTTTCACACATTCACCGATTTCTTTTTCTAGAGTTGCCATACTGACTTAAATGTTCACATTCACGAGATTTTGAACATTTATTTCCATATTCTCTTAATTATTCACACTTTTAAAAAGGAAAATCTAGCAAAAGTATGTTTTAAAAGTATGAATCAGTATTTAGCAGTGAACAAGACCTTTTGTAGATCTGTTGACAGATGAAAATTAGTCTGAGTTAGCTTCTGTAATGATCTGATCGGTTTTAATGTACCATAATCAGGGAAGATGTTATTTATTTATTTATCTGGAGTATTTCAACTACAAAGGCTCTCAGAGAGAATAACAAATGCTTAATTAGACAGTTCCTGCCCTCAGGCTTACAATCTAAAAAGACATGACAGAAAAAGAGAAGAGAATGGTAGTTGGAAGGGGTTAGTATTGTTGCACTGAGACCCACAGCCTAGCATTGATTCATTGCTCACTCCGAGAACTGTCCCTGCTCCTCCTTGCTGTTGTGCCCTCCCTTCTCCAAGTGTGAAAGCATAGTGGTGATAAGAGCAAGGAGAAACAGACTTTACTTGCCTTGGGATGCTTAATGAGCAGAAGGAAAGAATAAATGAATTGGAAGTAGTAACAATGGTGAAAATATGAGCCCATTTCTTCATCATGCTAAAGAGCTCCATGAATTCTAGAGGTAGCACTGGCTATAAGGTATGTTCACTGCCCACTTTAGTGATCCAGCTGGTGTTGTAAAACTCAGTTATCTGTGACTTGGCACAAGAAACATGCTCTTATAGTCTGTTCTCTCTGTGTGTGGTGGGCTCCAACGTGTGTGTTGCACCACTGTCACACATTGCTTTCTGCATTATTATAAAATCAAGGCATTGACTAGAAGATTCATGTTGCTGAATCACATCAAGGTCTACCTGTTTCAGCATTCATTTCCCAAAAGAATCAGATAACTCTGGTTAATACTGTCTTCAATTCTAGGCACCACAACAAAAAGATGTTAACAAGCTGGAGTATGTCCAGAGGAGGGCAAGTAAAATGTTGATGAAAGTTCTGGAAACCATGCCCTATAAGGAGCAACTTAGAAGCCAGATATGTTTAGCCTGGAGAAGAGAAGATTAAGAAGTGATATGATAGCCATGTTTAAATATTTGAAGGGTTTTGTTATACTGAAGGTGGAGCAAGTTTGTTTTCTGCAGTTCCAGGGAACAGTACCTAGAGCAACAAATTCAAGCTATAGGAAAAGAGATCTCATTTGAACATTAGGAAGAACTTCCTGATAGTAAGAGCTGTTCAACAGTGGAATATGCTGTCTCTGAGTGTGGTGGAATCTGCTTCAGAGGTTTATAAACAGAGGTCGATTGGCCATCTGTTACGGATGCTTTCATTGTGTGTTCCTGCATGGCAGGGGCTTGGACTGGATGGTCCTTGTGGTCTCTTCCAACCCTATGATTCTGTAATTCTATGACTTAATAGATAGGCTAAGAAGTGATTACAACCCCACTCTTTTTGTATTCCCTGCTGCTCAGAAGTGTTCTGGTTTTGTATGCAAAAGATCCACATAGTTATTATGCAAGGTGGAAGAACTATTCCCTAGTTTGTGGCCAATATGCACAATTATGGTAACTATATGCATTCAAGAGAATCAGTGTGGCATAGTGTTTTGAGCACTGGACAATGACTCTGGAGACCAGGGTTCAATTCCTGCTCAGCCATGCAACCAGTGGGTGACCTTGGGCAAATCACATGCTTTCAGCCTTAGAGGAAGACAATGGAAAGCCTCTCTATGCACAAATTTTGCCAAGAAAACCCCATAAATCATAAGCAACTTGAAGTCACATAACACACATACACCTACATATTCAAAATCAGTTTTTCATATCATAGTCTGAGCCAGCCAAGATTGAAGTGGAAATGTAGTGTTGTAAAGGTGAAACTGCAGCACAGTGGTGTAAAGATTAGGAAGGTAAAGAATACTTGCAAATTTTCTCATCTTTTAGAATAAAGGGTGCCTTAACACAACTCACTCAGAAAAAGATCAACTGCCATGAGACTGTTCACATGTAGGGACATATTTTGTTAAAAAAAATGTACAAATAACTTGGCTTCCCTCCTCCTGAGAGAAAATTGTCTTTTGAGGGATATACTATTTTCTATGCCCCCACCCACCCAAAGGCATTTCTACAAAAGCCAAGTTGGGTGCACAAACTGATCACTAAAAAAATCCTAGACTGGAAAATAATCAACAAAAAGGCACAAAATCTCTCATAATCTCCCTAGCATGGCAGAACTAGAAACATAAGCCAGACAGAGAAAGACCACATGAGAGGTATAATTTACAGATATATCTGTGTTAGTCTGTAGAATTAATATATAGAGAGATTTTGTAGCATTTTGTTAGTCTTAAAAGTGCTACAAAATATCTCTCTATATCACTTGAGAGGTGTTATCCCAACAAAGGTCAAGCAGAAATTGAGAGTATTTACGATTGTACAACTCATCCATCCACTTCTGGAAGAAAAAAATAGACCTGGTGCCCACTTTGCTTGACTAGACCCATTCTACTCAGTAGTTTGGCTCCCTCTGCAGCCTGGCAAATAGTCATCCAATGGTTCTGTTTCTGCCAACGGGGCTACTTCTGTCTCAGCAATTGGCACATTTTCGGTGGGGTCTGAGATTCTGGATCTGTAATGTGGCCTAGGGAGGGGTTTGAGACATTTGAGTGATTAGTGAGCTGGCCACCTTCATAGACACTTTAAATCTGTGGAATCTCAAGCCTAAGAACAGAAAAAAAAGTCTAAAAATATTCACAAAATGGTTGAAAAATGTGTTTCTTGAGTTTCAAGAAACTCTTTTGAGAAGAATCCTGGATGGGCCAAGAGTCTTTGAAGCTTAGTGTTTATTCATTGGTTTTTTTGTGTGTGTATGTGTGTGTGCTGAAAGAAGATATATTTGCACAAGAAACATCATTTTATGCACAGGAAAATAATATTTCTGCAAAGAGATTTTCCGTGCAGAAATTGTTGTGCCTTGTGCAAAAAAAAATCTCATGTAAATTTGGTGTAAAGTAAGTGCTCATATAGCATATACTGTGCAGAAAATAGCATTTTTTCTTCAAAAAATAGTTTTGCACAAAAACATCACTACTTTTGCAGAATGTGCTACTTCCTGTGCAATAAATTCAGGTTTTGGCACAAAAAACGACATTTGCACAGAATTATTCCACACCTACATGATTTTTTGAACAGAAATAATCCCCCTCCCCCCCCCCAAATTATTTTCTGTATATAAAATGCTGTCTCCGATGCTGTTTCAAAGATTTTCTGGCAGAAGGAAGAAGACTACTTAAATTAACTGCTCAGATTAACACAGAACAATGGATTCAAGCTAGAGGAAAAGAGATTCCACCTCAACATTAGGAGGAACTTCCTGACAGTAAGAGCTTCCGATAATGGAACACACTCCCCTGGAGAGTGGTGGAATCTCCTTCTTTGGAGGTCTTTAAACAGAGGCTGGATGGCCATCTGTCAGGAATGCTTTGATTATGTGTTCCTGCATGGTAGGAGGTTGGACTGGGTGGCCTTTGGGGTCTCTTCCAACTCTATGATTCTATGATTCTGTGTTGATTCTATTGAGAACCAAGGGCACAGTTACAATCACCAGAATACTCCAGGCTGGTCCTGGAGTATTCTGGCCCCAGAGTTCCCCTGAATCCCACCCACCCTGTTACCCAGGCACTCTGGAGTGACACTAGGCAAATGTCTACACATATGTCCCTCTGTGTCACCTGGTGGTGCTGCTGCTGCTGGTGGTGCAACTGGCTCCCTCTGTAGTCAGAAACAAGGCACCCAACTTCAATTTCATGGCTGGGCACCTTGTTGTGACCTAGAGGGAAAGACTTCCATGACCAGAGGTGGTGCCAGGCAGCAGAGCTGGAGGCATGTTACCCGGCGTTACTCTAGAGTACATCTTTTAAATCCATTTTGTTTGTTGTTTGTTTATATCCTGCCTTTCTCCCAATTTGAGATTCAAGGTGGATAAACAGGATTCAAGGTGGTTTAAGGGAGAGATGGCCCACATTTGGTGAAGAACTGGCCTCACATCCTGAAGACAATCCACCCTTGAATTGAAGCACTGTGAAGAAAAGACACAGCAAGTGTGGGGGAAAACCAGTTTAAACTGGACATGCTCCAGATTAGTGAAGAATTGCATCCCCTACTCAACCCTACTGCTCAGATGATGTTATGCCGAGTCCAGCTCGTATTGGCTTCTGAGGTTATTTATTGTATATGGTCACTCATACTTTCAAATCCATCTGTTGTTTTCTCATACCTGTTTGGCATGCCATTTTGGTATAGTACCATGAAGGAGGAACATCATGGGTATGACTTTGTACTTTTATGTCCTTAAAAAAAAAAAAAAAACCAAACCTTTGCCTGTTATTGAACTCATCTCTTGCAATTTCTTTTGAAAGCTGCTTTTCCACTGCTGCAGAGAAGAGACATTCATATCAGCAAACAGATGGCAGCTGAGGCATGTAGCATAAAATATATTTATCAAGGCAAACAGCTGTAGCCCATTGCATTCTGAAGATTTCTGTTAAAGGTTCTCTGGAGCCACAGGCAGAATCAAGCCAAAGGGGCAAATGGCTCTCAGAGAGATTTCTTTCTTTCTAAAAATCCTCTTTTCCTCCAAAGGAACAATCTGGCTGCACCTGGCTGCATTCATGCTGCTGAAACTTGATAGGAGAGAAAGAGGAATCTGATGAAAACAAAAAGTATCCCCTAGTAGGTTGGACCTTGAAACCTGTAGCCAAAAGATTATTATATTTTTATGTTAATTCTAAATTGCTTGATCAAACATTATATGAGAAGTAGCCTCAGTAGCAACTGTGGATCTGAGTGATCTCTCTTTCACACATATACACACGAACCATTCAGTCACTGAGAGAGCTACAAGGTCTGAAGGTTTAGATCCAGAAGAAATGTTATGTGAACCAGTGTGGTGTAGTGGTTTGAATGTTAGACTACAACTCTTGAGGCAGGAATTCAAATTCCCCCTTGACCATGGAAATCCACTGGGTGGCCTTGGGCAAGTCACACTCTTTCAGCCTCAGAGGAAGGCAAAAGCAACTCCTCTGTGAACAAATATTCCCAAGAAAACTCTGAGATAGGTTTGCATTCAAGTTACCATAAGTCAGAAACAATATGAAGGAGCATAGTAACAATAAATGTTGTGTACTTTTTACTGGTACAGGGAGGTTTTAATAAAGGGGAAGCTTTCAAGTATGTAATCCAAGAGTGTAGCTATATGTGTATGGTGAGCAAAATGGTGGCATTGTCCCCAAATAAGAATTCTAACCCCAAATGAAATTTTCCTTCATTCTCCAAATTTCTAGCATTTTATCTTAAGAGAAAGGTGGGGGATAGAGAGAGAGAGAGAAGAAACATTAGTTGAGTAGTTAAAATGCAATTTAGTTAGCAGTGGAATGCAGACATAACAAATATAAGAGTTTTAGATGTGAATGGTTTTCAGCATTTCATTTTCTCTAAAGCTAGAGATTTGCAGATGGAAGGATAAATTTATTGGAGAGGGGGCAGAAGTTTTGTTTTGTGGCATTTTGTCCTTCTCACAGCTACAGTCCCGAATCTGTTAACTGTAGTTATCTCACCCTTCCAAGCGTCCATAGTTCAGCTGGCATCAGGTCTGACATACCAGCTACCTCTGGTACCAGCTCTCAAAGATCAAAATATGAAAGAAATAAGGGAAGTCAGGTTGGCTTTAACTCCTAGCTCAGCAAAATTGGTGGGGCACTTATGTGTACAAAACCATCCATTACAATACACTCCAAAGCCTAAAGATCTCACTACATTGGAAGATATTTGCAGGTTGTCCTTAAACTTAACCTCTTTGCTGCAAAAGGAAACACTCTAGCCATAGGGAGGTCCTCTACAGTAAACTTTCATCCAAAATATGGTAAACCTCCACTGGGGTCACTACCTTCTGCAATTTTCACTATCCACGGTAAGTCTGGGAATGTATTCCCCGTGGATACAGGGATTATACTGTAGCATAAAATTGCTATAGCCATATGCTGTTGATATACTTTGTAAAGTATTCAAGGAAGGGCTGAGACATCTTAATAATAATAATAATAATAATAATAACAACAATACTTTATTTATACCCCACCCCTCTTCCAAGCAATCGGGGCGGCTTACAATATTAAAATCCAACAAATTACAACATACATAAAACCTGAATATCCCCAAACCCATCTACCCCTTTAAAAAGTATCAAACACCTAATGTATTAAAACATGTAGACCATATTAAAACAGCTCGGGCAGCTCGGGCTGCCTATAACAAACAAACAGCAGTGGCAGTTCTAACCAAAGTGAGGAGGAAAAGGGGCACTTCGAGCCGGGAATCTAATCAGGAAAGGCCTGCTGGAAGAAATCTGTCTTAACAGTTTTTAAAGCTGGTTAAGGATGTGATCTGAGAGATCCCTTCTGTCAGGCCTTTCCATAGTCTGGGAGCAGTTGCCGAGAAGGCCCTCTGGGAGGTTGTCGACAGCCTAGTTTTTATCAGCTGCAGCAGATTCCTCCTAGAGGATTGAAGGGTCCACCCCCCTGATGGGGTGGGTCATGGCTCTTAGTACTGCCTTGATATGTCTGTGACAATGCAGTGGTTTTAATAACCTCTGCCCACGGATATTCCTGTTCTGACTAAAGACTGCATCGAGGGTATGACCTGCACAATGTGTGGGCCTGATGACCAATTGGGATAGGCCCATGTTTGTCATGGATTCCATGAACTCCTGAGCTGCACCAGTAAGATTCAACACACTGGTCTTGAGTGGGATATTAAAGCAACTCTTGAGACCAGCTGTGTCAGCTCGGTTAGGGAGTCAGCTAGACAATGGGGTGGTCAGTATACTAGCAGAATCCTTAAACTATCCTTGGTCCTCAGGCTTAGATACATACACTCAAAGTGGATTGTGTTCCAGACAGGCATCCTGGTCAAACTCAGATTGCTCTTATGTACCAGAGCCACTCTACCCCCCTGCCCACTTCCCCTTACCTGCTCATTAACAGATTACCCGGCTAGGAGGGCCTGCACCCACATAATAGTGCTATCCTCTCCCAGCCAGGTCTCTGTGAAGCAAGCCAGGTTAACATCCTCATCCATGAGGAGATCATATATAATATGGGTTTTATTCTTACACTTGATCTTAGCCAAAAAGCTGAGAAGTGATCATTTCTCGGTTTTATTCTTGACCAACCTGACATTGCAGAGGAGCAGAGTAAGGTTTTGTGGAATGGTTGGTATGCTCTCCAATCCATTCTGGGAAACAGAGTGAACTGAAGGTGGGATAGCTGTCAATTCCCGCTCCCAGATCATTCCTGGCTATTATTGGGGGGAGATGTAAACACAGCCAGATAACCTCTTGACCCAACAGCGCAGACTTTCTCTGTAAGAACATAGGAACCTGTCTCAATAGT
>CM034702.1:18754772-18793150 GCA_020142125.1 Phrynosoma platyrhinos
CTCCTTCGGGGTGGTCTGTTTTGCCCCATACTCCATTCCATCTTGAGATTTGAAGGTCTGTGATATGGGTCATTGCTGAAGTTAAATGGTAGACTATGGATGTTAAATGGCTGAAATTAAATAGTCAGAATGTTAAGAAGATAATGTGTGAGGCCTACCATGAGCTTTAGAAGTCCTGAAGTGAAACTTTGATCTTTAGCTACATCCCCTCTGAAAGATGCTGCTGTTACTAAAAGTGATCATGCCCTCTTTCCTTTGGGGTTGCCAAGGCTTCTTTGGTTACCACTTGGCAAGTGGTAGGATGCCATTTTTTTTTTTTTATCGTAGAATGTTATGAGGAGGAATCCTCAGAGCTGGAGAGCAGCAGTACATTTTTGGTTAAAGTAGGCATGTGAAGATCTTATTCTGATGCTCCCCTTCTGAATGGGATGTTCCCAGCTGGGCCAATGGTTGCCGAGATCATTCTGGAACTGGTCCCTGTACTCTGCTTTCCTCATTACCATTTCATCATGGACCATGTGTCAAGTCATGATTATCTGTGCCTTGTACAGGTTATTTAGTATGTGTGTCATGCTATGATTAAAGCAATGATAAATCTGATGATTTCTGAAATGTGCTCTTTGGTTATATATTTAAAAGACAATATTATTAATATACTGTACATGTCAGGGAAAAAAGAATCAAGTACTCATGGCTCTTCAACAGGAATCTTTAACAGGGCATCCTAAGGCCTTATTTATTAGACCAATGTAACAACTTAATAGAAGAAGGAGCTGCTACCATCCTATATATTGCACTTCACCATTAGCACCACAGATGATGTTACAACTTTCAGCTCAACAAGGGTGAAGTGACACAGAAGCCTGTAGGATTCCACCTGACCCTAACACTTCTGATGCTGACCTGGCTCCATAATCTGAGCGGTTTCCATGTCTGGGCACAGACCAAGCAGTTCTTTCATTGCTAGCCCTGACAATCAGGTGCTAAGCACAGCCTTCTACATCAGTTCTTTGACCCCTCTTCCTTTAATTGCTTTGTGAACCACATCTTTAAACATTCCTTTTAAGTGAGATAAGTGGTTGACAAGGCACAGCAGTGAGGAAAATTTACTCAAGGTATTTATCCTTCCCTAGAGGAGGCTGTATCTCTCCCAGGTACCCTATTATCTCATTACACCTCTAGTAAACAGCTCGGCTTCTTGAAAAATGCACCCTGCTGTTGTATGTGTGTCTCACAGGCTGGCAGAAGGCATTAGGTCATCCTAGATGTTCAGCAAAAACAAGGTAGCTGTTAGTTGCTGCCTGCGGTACAAGGTCTTTCTTCCCTTACATGTATAATGATGAGGGGTAGATGACTATTCCCAGGACTCTATTGACTTGATTTGATATGATTTGTAAAAAAAAGGTGATGATTGTGAGCTTGCAAGTTTCTCTTGAAACATTACCTGCTTATGCTTATCAAAAGAGTGCAGAAGCATGCGTGCATGCAGAAGGATGAATACAGAGCAGGAACCATATGTATAGGCTTCAAATGGGATGTGTACAAACTGCATATTCATCGTTATTGTCATATTTTAAATGATTTTATATTGTTTTAAAATATTGAAGTTTTAATATGGTAGTTTATTCAATTATTTATTATTATTATTATTAGGTCTTGATTCCTGCTGTTGTTATACAACTTGTAAGTCATTTCTGATTTAGGGAGACCTTAAGGCAAACTTATCATGGGGTATATGTTTTCTGAGGCTCAGAGAGTGTGGCATGCCCTGGTCTTCCTGAGTCCTAGTCCAACTTTCAGATCACTATACCATGCTGGCTCTCTTCATTCATGTACCTTGTTTTAGTTCAGGTACCAGCTGAGTGTTACTTATCTGGAATTCCAAAATCTGAACTATTCCAAAATCCAAAATTATCCACAAGGGTGGCTGAAATAGTCGTTTCTTTCTTGTCAGACACATCCCATAAAATAAATAAATAATGAATAAATAAAATAGAGAATTGAAAATGAAAGGGTATATGCATTCTAATACATATCTTCCTCACACATCTCATGCAAATGAAGGAAATATGTATTTATTTTGTTATAAACTATATGGAGTGGGTCTGAGAGCAGAGGACAGTAACACCTCTTTGTCATAGCAAGATTGATAGCACCCTCGAATGCTCATTAGTGCAAATGAATTTATATCTGACTTCAAAGGGGGGAAAAGTGTTATGAAAGGGAATTCAGATATCAGGAATACAAGGGCAAACCTGGAAATGTTACTAGTGCTGCTATTATTGTATGTAATGCTATCAATGTCTCTCATATCATGTAAAGTAAGAGTATCCCTATACAAACTAAGGGCCTTTGCAAACTGCCAGAAATAGTGCACATTAAATTGAGGTACTGCCCTGGCTCAGTGCTAGGGAATCATGGGAATTGTATTTTTTTCTGAGTCATTGAGCCTTCTCTGTCAGAGAGCTCTGGTGCCACATAAATTACAGTTCCCATGATTCCCTAGCACTGAACTAGGGCAGTGCCTCAATTTAATGTGCACTATTTCTGGCAGTCTGCAAAGGCCCTAAGTCTGTTTTACAAATCTAGCCCCAGAATGTGATGGGATATTACAAGAAGATCAAACTGATCATTGTCAATGAGAGAGCCAGACTTTTAATGACTATGACTGATGCTGGGGCTAGACTTTGTAGAGATAGTAATCATTTCTTCCAAAATTCAAAATGCAGCCAACATTTCAAAGTCTGAATTCAGTCAATTGTTGATTTTGAATGGCAATGTGGAGGACTACTTTTAAAATGTTGCATGTTTACTTTGGTTGATGATTTTAAGTATTATAAGAGATCCAAACTTTTAATGAGGATGACAAATGTCTTCATGAATATCAATGAGAACAGATCTGATCCATGTCTTCCAGATTGTTGTGTGGATTGGTACTTAGTTATCCCTCAGATTTTATATTTCTCAAAAACTACACTGTGTGATGAGAGACAGCATGGTCATGTCATTAAGCCAGATACGGCAAAACATCAACCACAGATACACAGAATATGCCATTCAAATACAAAACCTATAAAAAAAAGTCTAACAAATGAGGAATATAAATATAGAAACACTTTTCAAGGCATGGTCTTGCCCTGATATTCCTCCCCTCCCCCAATGGACTGGAGAAGAAAGTCCAGGACCTAGAAAACATGCTTTTGTATATGTGTATTTCAAAAATATGTACTCTGAAATTAAGCATGGAGAAGGCATTGTGGAAGAAGATGGACTAAATACAATGTTAATCCCAACTGGAGTACATCCATTGAAATGAATGTTAGTCCCTACTTATAAATTGATTTTAATGGGGTTTGTTGTCTCAATGGGGATTCAAACCCTAGTCCAACACTGAAACCATTGTACCATGTTGTCTGTAAACACACACATCTACATTGTAAAAACTCCTTGCCTCTCAATCCATACTGAAAGCAAATCTAATAAAACTATCCTGGAATTACGAATCATCCTAATTACATTTCTAAAACCACAGTGCTGTGGTTCAATTACACACACATGCACACACACTGAATTGAAGCTATTTTCTAATGTTTTGTCCAATTTGTAGTTTGTATAGCCTGTGTGGTTTATGTAGTCTAGATTTGGAGTCTGTTTTAATTAACATGCTGCATAGCTAAGCCTGTGCAGGATCTCAGCATTGGAGAAACATTTCACACTGTGGGCAGACCATTATCTTGCTTAGCCTAATCGCCACTAATGTTCCTCAGGAAAATTAAATGAAGACATTAAGACTGTGTAATACTTGAGGTAAAACCGATTACAGCGAAAAACAAAATATAAGGCTGTTGCTGAAAACCTAAAATCAAAGGGAGGCAGATCATAATGGGATTTTCTTTTGGCCAAAAAAAAAAAAAAAAAAAAAAAAAAAAAAAAAAAAAGTAGCTAGAAATGGCAGGCTTTGTTTTGAGTTATCTTGTTCCTGCTTTTGAATCTTTTGCAATAAAGCAGCCTCATGGAAAGGGGACTTGAAATGATGCTTTCATGAGTGTCTGCATAAGGAACAGCTTCTATACAGAATTGGTGCTTGAAGAAAAAAAAAAAGAGTTCAGTAAACATGAAGGGTCCCAACAAGAACTTGTGGACCAGCTTCTTTAACTGTCAAGTTAAAGAAGATGAGACAAAAATCTAGCTGTAAACAGTCATATTAGAGCAAAGATGGAGTCAACTGTTGTTAGACTTAGGAGCTTATCACATTACCTTTTAAATTGATTGCAGCCTAACGGGATGCACCCAAAATGTGGCATGGAGGCGAGAATTATTACACTGTAATTCAACACTGAATCTGCCAGATGACTGCAGCCCAGGTCCTAGCCGCACTCAGTTGGAGGCCATTAAAATTTGGGAGCTTTCAGTTTTTGAAAAAGGGCTGTCTGAGCATGCTGGGACCCAGGCTGCAGTCACCTGGTGGATTTGGTTGCGAATTACAGTGCAATAATTCCCACCTACATGCCGCGTCCTGGTTCATCTTGTTAGGCTGCAGTCGACTTAAAAGGTAATGTGATAAGCTCCTTAGCAATTTTTTTAATCTGTAAGATTTTAAAAATATTTTAATTATTAAAACACATAATCAAATTAAAAACATACAAACAAAACATATAAAAACAGGACAGAAGCAATTACATCTATACAAATACTGTCAAAGTATACCACCCATTTATATTTTCCTTATACAAACACCAAACATATGAAATAAAATGACTTCCTTCCCTCTTTGATACTTAAACAGCTTGTTTTTAATTTAATATTATTTTCCTATACAAATTTATATTTGTATTTGTGTCCATTTTGTACACAATTTATATAAGATTTCATCTTCTACCCGACATATACTTTGCTCTCCCCATATTAATTGTAACCTTAACCAGTCTTATTTATATCTACCCATTGGTTCATTTCTAATCATATACAATCGACCCTTGACATTCATGGGGGTTAGGGGTGCAAGACCACTGCAAAACTAAAAATCCACAAATAAAGCAGAGGGGTGAGAGCAGTGTGCATGTACACCCCTGTCTCACTTTCAAAGCCTCAAACAGCTCTAGCAAGCTCCCTGAAGTGCTGAAAGGGCCCTTCCATTCCAAGGATTGTTTCCCAAAATCCCTTCCCAAGGCAGAGAGCTTCTTGGGGAAAGAGGCATCTCTCCATCCCGGGCTTTTCCCTCCTGGGCTTTCCCGGGCTTTTCCCTCCTGGGCTTTTTCCCTCCCCAAGAAAAAGCCTGGGAGGGAGGAGGAGGAGGAGGAGGAGCAGCAACCTTGACCTCACAAATAATCGAAACCGTGAGAATCAAAGCCACAAATGTCAAGGGACAACTGCAGTTAAGTTTCTCTTTTCCATAAAATCATATAATTTAAGCACCCATTCCATCAAATCCAGCTCATCTTTTACTTTCTATTTTTTTTTGGGGGGGGGGGCAAATATTATTCTAGCTGTTATTATCATATAAAATAACAGGTTGCCATGATTTCTTTCCAATTCTTCTTCAGCTATTCCCAGCAAGTACAACTTTGGCTCAAATGTCATATTTTCATACTTGTACTCATTAATTGATATTTGGAATTTTAAATGGCTTCCTGTTTTGTTTGCTTCAACTACACCTACTTTTTTCCTGCATCCCACTAATGTGCAGCAATTTTCTCTTCTGCTTTCTAAATAAGGCCTTGTTGACTATGCAGAAGTAGTCTGTAAGTAAAGCTACTTGTATCTGTTTTACAGGAAAAACTAAGCTTATTTCTTTTCTGTTGAGACTAGTGGGCAGATGTCCTGTTCTGTTGAGACCTGGTGGGGTCAGGGTGACCAGATGTCATAATTACAAAGGAGGATCAGACATCCCAAGATGTAGGATGTTTAAGCAAAATGAAGGACATTACAAAATCAAAGCTAAAAACACTAATATAAATACAAATTCATGCTTCTTAGTTGTGTTCAAAATAGAAGACATTTTGAAATTCCTCCTGGGCAGAAGATTGAAATGTACGACATGTCCTGGAAAAATAGGACATGTGGTCAACTTGGGTAGAGTGGATTTGAGATTGATGATTGTTTTGTAGAAACTTTGCCAATTTAATTACTCTGCTCGATAATTTCACTATTATCCCTCACATTTCCCAACAAGTTTAGGTGAAGACATAAGAATGCATTGTCAGACAATCTGCAGTGACTTTAGCTAGGAAATTCTGAGGTGGGACCTAGTTTTACTGAGATTCCATAGAATGGAACTAGTTTTACTGTGGATGGTTAAAGGCCTTTTTAAATGCAGGAGCAGTGGTACACAGTGGTGGTACACAGTCATTAGATCCCATTTGACAGGCAGCATAAAACCTGCACTGAGCCTAGGCCTTCCTTTTCTTGTTCACATAATTTCTCCTGGATTAGGGGCTAGTCACACATTATTATTATGTTTTTGCACAATTATGTGAATAAACTCACTGATGCATTTCCGGTTTGTTATTCACACTATGGAACCACATCTATGCAAATTCAGTTGCTCACATATGTCAGCACTTGAATAAAGATGGAGTCAATAATGCAGATTCATTCAAAGTATGTTCAAGGCATGCAAAGTTTCATCCCATTGTATTCTGGGTCTGTTAACATCAGTTATTCACACAGGCAAGAATCTGAATCTTTTAGGAAAACTAAAAACAAAACAAAACAAAAAAAACAACAACAACCTGAGCTCAATTATCCTGTGCTAAATTGTTTTTTTGGCAGCCCCCCTCAAAACAAACAAACAAAAACAAAAACAAAAACAAAAACAAAAACAAAAACAAAAACAAAAAACAAAACAAAAACAAAAGCTTAATCAGTTGCATATGAAATGCATGCGAACAACAAAGATTCAACCCAGATTCTGCTTGGATTATTTTCACCACCTGAATAACCCCTTAGAATCAATGTGAGGTTTTACTTCCAGACCTTACTTTCAGATGAGAATGGCCCTAGCTATACATGCTATTTCTATTCAGCCTCAAGCTTCAAAATGCTAATGAAATGGGGTGGACAATGTGCACTTCTAGATGTTGTTGGACTGCAACTCCCATGATCCCACACCACTGGATATGCTGATTTGAGTTGCCAGACAATCCAATCTGACACGGAGGGACACAGTTGCCCTGAAGCCCTTTCATACTGCAAAATTATAGTGCTATGATACCACTTTAATTGTCCATGCTGCTTCCTATGGAATCATGATGAGGCATAGGAAGGCACTATAACTCTGGGGATGAGAATTCTATTTTTTTCTGCCTTAAACTGCAAATCTTGAGATTCCATAGAATGGAACTATGACAATTAAAGTGAAAGAATAGGGCTATAAATGAAAAATAGAAATGGCCCATGGTCTATGGCATTAGTTTAGCCCATTATTCCCACCATCCCTGGAATCTTGGGACTCCAAGAAAGCAGAGTGTGATAATATAAAACAATAATATTAAAAGTGAAATAACTAGAATCATTTGAACATTGCTGGAGATCAGAGTGAATGAATCAATTAATGGTTTCAGGCCTTTTTTGTGGGGAAGGGATTCTGCAGATTAAAGCACACCACTTATTGCTTAATAACTGCAATTTTGTGTTTCTAATGGATGGATGGATGGATATACTTATTTTTACAAGAAAGTCAGGTATAATTTTTGTCAGCTTTAGCCTCTAGTCAAATTAGGTCAAGTTGGGTCATCCTGATTCAGTTTTTGGGCCTGAAGACAGCAAATGATGGAAATTTCATCTGGCACAGGTATGCACCCTGATCAAAATTGCCTCAGTGACCATCAACAGAAGGAAAAGGTAGATCAAGCAAAGGAGAAAATACAGATAATTCTTTATTGTTTGATCAGCCCACAGAAACCTAGTTACTAATCATCAGTGGTCCCTAAATCACAGTTTGAGAACTTCCATTATAGGTTGTAGCAAACTATGCTGATGTCAGTGAAGGGTGAGAGAACATGGATTTTCCAGGATTACCAACTTGTACATTGTAGCAAAATCAAAAAGGAATATTCCTTTTGTCATGCTGTTACATGCTACACCTCTTTAAAAATCACAGTCTTAATGCAGTCTGGAGGAGCAGCTCTTCTCAAACCAGGGGTGGGCAAATGCATGGGCACAAGGGACCAGTTTCTCCCCAGACAATTTCCTTCCCATTCCAAACTCAAATAATCTGTTTTCCTCTGTAGACCTTTTGTAAAATAGTGATAGAAAGTGAAGATGCCTCTCTTCCTGTCACCATTTTGAGAGTGATTGCAGACAAAAATGGAGGTATTTGGATGTAGTTCTAGGATGCTGGTGGGGATGCAATGGGGGTATTTTTGTAAGTTTTCATGATTTGGGGGGCTTTCTGAGTGATTTCAGTGCAAAAATTACTTGAAAATCAAGCTATTTATTTATTTATTTATTTATTGGTTTTGTAAAGTTGACAAGTCTTGGTGGAGGGCTTCAAGGACCACAAAAGTGGGGACCAGATGCTGCATTAGAACCTGGTACTGGACTTTGCCCACCCCATCCAATACCAACCTGTCCACATATTGAGATCTTGTGAGATCTTTCTTCAATCACCTTTCTCATAGGTATTTGCAGAGGCAGGCAAAGGAAAGCATTTGCTCAGCATGGACAACCTGACAATGGGACCTCTTCTTTGCAATGTAGGGCTAGGCATAGGCAATCTGGAGCCCTTTCAGTTGAGCTGAGCTGCTCTTTCCGTCAACCCTCACCACAGGATATGTTGGCTGTGGCTTATTGGAGTTTTGTTCCATGAACAACTGAGGGCACTGGGATGCCTATCTACCTCTGCTGGTTGGTGCTACTGAACCTCTCAGTGGCCTTTGACACAACAGACCATGACATCCTCTTGGAACACCTGAGAAAATTAGGAATCGGAGGCATTGCACTGCAATGGTTCCGTTCCTTCCTCTCGGACAGATTCCAGAGGGTGCTGCTCGGGGACAGCTGTTCTGCAAAAAAAGATCTTACATGGGGAACTGCATGCAGGCCATGGGCTACATTTTATCCTTCCTCATTTTAAATCATTTAGTAGACAAGTAATGAAAATGTTCCATCCTCTAAGAATCTACTAAACATATGGAACACATGGACTTCTGATCATGCCCTCTTAAAACACCATTTAGTTTCAAAAGCCTCTGGAAGTTTTAAAGATCCTTGTTTTAGTGTACAGCAAAATTGCCCTTATGTTGGGTGTGAAGATTGCCTTTCAGATGTTGTTGGACTGCAAGTATCTGTAGCTCCCACTGGCACAGCATTCCTCAATGGTGAGGAATGCTGGCAGTTGTACAAACAATAAATTTTGTAGTTCATGACTTACTATGCACCCAAAATGCATGTGGGTGTTTTTATAAAAATGGTGTTGTTTTCTGAGCTGAAAACAAGTTGCTTCTACAAAAACCAGCATTTCCTATGCAGAAAATACTGACTTCTGTGCCAAAGCCCTGTATGCATTTTTAGCACAGAATAAGATTCAGACAGTAAATAGTATTCAAAAACTCTGCAATTTTCAGTGATTTTCTTTCCATAAGGAGAAACATAGTAAAATACTCATTCCTGCCTGAGATAACAAAATTTACAAAGATTTCCAATTCTAATTATATCGATTTCTCTACAGTTAGGAGCCATGTATATCCAAGGCATGTTTCACCTCATTGCCAATTCTTTCTCCAACAAAGAAGCCATTATGAGAAGTGTTTAATTGTTGTGGCTTCCCTGGTGGCCGTCTAAACAATTAGCAGGCCACTTTGATTCTGTCACATATGATTTCAACATTGTTTATTTGCAGGTCATCTTTTTGTTGCCATTTCCCTAACCATTTTGTTGGGTCTTGCTTCCTAGAACCCTTTCTTCCAGCTCTCTGGCATCTAAGTAAAAGTGGAATCAGCAGTATGACACCTGTAACTTTGCATGCTATCCTCCCTTTCTTTTCTCTCTTGAAGACATTAATGACACATATGTAATTATGATAGATGACAGATCCCATCCACTGGGTGTCATTACCCAGAGAAGACCCCATTAATGCTCTGTTTCCCATCCCATCCACTCTCCATTTTCCATCCACAAAAGAGAGGAGTCTCGCCACATCAAGCTTGCTGTCAAACACACCAGCAGAAATAAAGAGGTGCGAATGCAACACAGCCTGGAACTAGGAAAAAAAGATTAAAGGCAAGCACTATAGAGCTCAGGGCTTGTGGGAAAGGAGTGGGGGTGGGGTGGGAGGAAGAGAACAAGGTTGGTTGCCTGCAAGAAAAGCTGACAGATACAAGCCTTTGAGGTTGGTTAAAATAAGAACCTTCATTACATCATGCTGTTATAATGAACGCAAGCTTGGCGGGTTCTTTAATTTGGACTAGAAGTTTAATTTTTATTTGGCTGTCGGAGGCCAAGCTTGGCAAGTCGGCAGGTACACGATGTGTGCTTTGTGGCTTAGAGGTCTTAATTTGCTGTGGGTAGGTAGGTCATTATTTTTCTCAGAGTTTGGAAGGGCAATGAGCAATATCTTTCATATGGACTGGCAGGTTGGTTAAGCTCATTAAATGAGCTCTGTGGTTACATTTTTTTAAAAAAAACACCTAGGAGCCATCTACATTACTTCCAAGTTAAATTTTGTGAGGGTTATTATCTGCTTTTGAAAGCTGCTTTTAACTTCAAACCCTTGGACAAAACACATGTCCCAATAGATTACTCTGACAAATGATTCTGCTAATTCTCTTCCTCACTGACACACAGAGCTTAAAAAGTTGCTTTACAGAAGAATGCAGGGTGGAGCTATGGAGGAAAAAGAGCATTGTTCTACCAATGCTCAGTCATGGATGGATCTGATCATCACTCTTCTTAAAAATTATTTCCTCAGCTTTGTCTTGGGACAAATGAATAACCCAAATAATAAGGGGGTGATCAAAGACATTAAAATGTTTTCCAATCAGGTTTAATTTCTCATATTTTACAATAACATATCTCAAATTAACTCCAGGTTGCTTTGGTGTCTCCATATTAAGATGCATTTGGGACATTCAAAAAAGAAGTGTGACCAGTGGTGACTTCAGTGTCAGTGGGGTGAGGAATCTGCTCTTGATTAGGGATGAAAAGAACAGTAAAAAAAATTGCACAATGGTCAAAACAGTGGTTTCTCACCTGCATTCCCTATCAAAGTGTAGTTTGTCTTTGTCACTGGGCATAGGATGTGGATATTTCTCCAAAGACTAAACACTATACAATTGTTTGATATATACCAGAATTTTGGTATGAGCAGCTGACTGTTTTAATTATTGAGAAGTGTTTCTTTATGCAGAGCATATATTTGTAGCTACAAATGTGGGATTTGTCAATCCAACCAGAAATAAAGAAGCTAAGGTCGTTATCACACGGGGGAAATCTGCTGGTTAATCCACACAAAATCCAGACAGAAACTGGATTAGTGCCCCATGTTTTCACACAATGTCGCACAGAAACTGGACAGAAAGTGGACAGAAACTGGTGTTAACTGAGATCTTTTGAAATTCAGTTCTTTGGAGGAAATGCAAATGCGCCATGAAGGTAATTGCACATTTACCGTAATGTAATAACCAAATGCACATTTAGAAGGGGGATTTGGAAGAGGGTCGCATTTAGAAGAGGGTCGGCACTCCGAGGAGGTCCCCCTTGGAAAGCCGGCTCTCCGAGGAGGTCCTCCTCAGAGAGCTGGCTTTCGCAGGGCTGGCGCTCCAAGGAGGAACTCCTCAGAGAACACTGCGGCAGGAGGTCCTCCTCAGAGAACCGGCCGTGCAGAGGGCTGGCTGCTCCGGGGATGACCTGGGGAAGGGATGACAGCCGCGGCTGTAGTGCACATGTGCTAGAAGATCATTTCTAGTATATGTACAGGATTTTCTCACTTGTGTGTGAACGTTAAATGGAGTTTCAGGGGGAGCTTTCCTTAATTGTGCAATTAAGGTAATTACGTGTTAAAACCATTTGCGGAATCAAGGTTTATTTTCGGTTTATTTTTGGAATTTGTCATTTCCAATTTATTATCACTTTGTGGGCCGCGTGTGATAACGTCCTAAGACTCAAGTGATGAGGTGAAATAAGACCACTGCATTATTAAATATGATAACAACCAAAATCTGCATCTTCAGAAGATCCAGCATGAGTGCCTGTCTGAATCTCTTCTTCAGACTTCAAGTGGGCAAGCAACCCCATTCTACTCCTAAGGAGTATGTACTCCTAACAAAGAAAGGTGATCCCTCCCTGAAAGTCTCATGATTCACAAGGGCTGGAAATCATATGCATAATCAATGAACGTCCCTTTAACTATTCATGTGCCCCAGAACCAAAGGATGTCTGTTCGTAGGCAGGTGCAACCCTCTGGAATAGTCTGTCTACTCCAAGGTCAAAGGGATAGACAACTCAGTCCCAATCTAAAAAAAGCCAATGCAGATGCATATTTAAGGATGCAGTAACACCAAGAGTCAAAGGCAAAAATAAGCCCAGAGTAACTAAAATTTAGCATAATCACAAAACAGGCTGCATAGTTTGGCTGACAAAATCCGAGCCAAAATACAGTCAGCCCTCCTTATGTATGGATTTTTTTATCCAAGGATTCAAGCATCCACAGCTTGAAGATAATTTAAAAAATATAAAAATTCCCATAGGCAAACCTTGATTTTGCCCTTTTATATAAGGGGCACCATTTTACTGTGCCATTATATTTAATGGGACTTGAACATCCATGGATTTTGGTATTCCCGGGGGGGGGGGATTCCTGAAACCAAACCCCAGTGGATACAAGGGCCCACTGTAGATGTTTTAAACAGCTAGAATTGAGACTTTTGTCCTGATCTGTCTTGGATCCCACACAAAATTCAGAAGCAAGAGCCCTGATTTTTAGGAGGCCCCCACTCCTAATGTATCTTACTTATAGACAGATATTTCATCAGGTCATCTCTAGCCTTGTTTGTGTTTTGATTCTGTATTGCTATTTTGGGTTGGGAAGAGTCCTCATCTGCTGACTCCTTATTTGGGCACCCTGCCTCTGGATGTATAAGTCCAGGGTCTTAGTCTATACCTCCATGCCATTTTGCTGTGGAGGCTCTAGATCCTTTTCCAAACAGGATCACTCCAGAAGGTGCAAGATAGATATATGGTCAGTTGTAAGAATTTGCATTACAGTTTGTTAATTGTCCCAGAGTTGTCTCTAGGTATCTACCCAGCTTGTATGTGCCTTCAAGTCACTTGTTAGCTTATGGCAACACCATGATTTTCACAGGGTTTTCTTAGTCAAGGAATACTCATAGATGGTTTGGGCAGTTCCTTCCTCTGAAATATAGCCTATATATATATATAGCGCCTGGTATTGCTGCCAGTCTCCCATCCAAGTAGTAACTAAAGCTGATAGTGATTAGCTTCCAAGCAAATAGGATCTGGTGCCTTTAGGGTATTTAGGCCAGCTTTCTCCAAGTTTATATGAATGTTATTCCTGCCATACTATCCATCTATGTTGACCACCCCATTAAGATTGTTTTGCTCTATCCAGTCTTCTCATTACTCTTGTGCTTCATTAGTACAAAGTAGGCAAAAATATGTGTCTTTTCTAACATTATTCTCCCCACACACCAATGCAAATCAGAGAAGTGTAACATTTTTTTTTCTATCTTGCCCTTAAACAACTAGCTAAGCCTACACTGGGAAAGGAAGAAGAAAGTCTCAATATTGAAAAGGCAAGCTGGTGGGTTGTTGTCTGAACCTAGAACCTTCTAGGTTCAGACCCTCCCCCTTTCTTTGAGTGTCCTCTGATCCCTAGAACAATTTGTTGGGGCTCTAATGCGAGCAATGTGTGGGACAGTAGTAGATGGAGGCAGGTGGGGAAAGTGAATCAATTTCTCTTCTCTCCCACTCTGCCATCCCTTTCTTTATCCCTTTCCACCTAACATATTTCTGGAAAACATATTTTTGGGTTATAACATATTTCTGGATCGTTGTTCTGGAGGCTTGAACTGATCATTTACAGAAGGCTTTTGAAATTAGGATGAGGGCCACATGATATCAAATTAAGAGTTCCAGGTTGACCCTCCTTGGATGCATCCCACTGGTAATGTACATATTCTTCTTGGGACTTTTTCCTAATAAAATAATATTTGGAATGTATTTTTGTTTGGAAGAACTGGAATAGAAAATTTGAGAAGGGCAAACACTGATTGTTAACTGGGTTCCATGTGACATATTGTTTCGAGAAGTATAAATTTGCTAAGCTCTTATCAAGAGGGGAACTGAATGAAATTATATTCCTGTATCTAGAGAAGTCATTTGTTCTGACTCATGACTCTTGCAATTTTCTTCTTCAGTCTAGAAATCAAACATCTGGACTCATACTGGGCTTGGTATATGTACTTCCCACATCCAGTGAAGTACCTTCTGTCTTCTGCTTCTGGTGTTTCATTTTGTCTTAGTAAGATGTTCAGTATTCATTCAGGTCACTTCCAACTTCTTTGTGTTGATGGAGAAAATTTGCCATAATGGTGTAATTGTGTACAAGTGAATGTAATTATGAAGCTGTAAGAGACTGCGACCTCTGCCTCATCAGGACTTCTAATCTCACAGAACTCTCTAACCATCATGTCTACCTGAATGTGACTGTAAGGCTATAGCAGAATGCAATTCAGTGGTACAATGAACTTATGGCTAAAAGATAAGCAATTACACTAGACACTTGTACAGTGGGTCCTTGGTATCCAGTGGGGTTTGATTCCAGGATCCCACAAGGATATAAAAATCGGTGGATGCTCAAGTCCCACTAAATACAATGGCATAATGAAATTGTGTCTCTTATATCAAATGGCAAAATCAAGATTTGCTATTTAGAATTTATATATTTTAAAAATATTTTCAAGCCATGGATGATTAAATCTGTGGATAAAGAATCCATGGATATGGAGGGCTGACTGTAATAGGATAAAAAAGGAAGAAGGTGCTTATTTTCTCAGGAAAGCCCTGGTGTTACAGAAACCCCTAAATCTAGTTTTGTAATTGGCAGTCATTACTGGGGTAAAGACCTCATGTGAGGTTGTCCCTTCTCTAATAAGAGAAGGACAAAGACTAACTTCTTTTGAAGAAGGAGAAAGTGATCCAAGTGTAGCAATCTGCATATCAGTTGCTGGAAAGGTTAAGATGACCAGGCACCTAGCTCACCTGTCTATCACCCCAAGAGCATCACATCTTTATTCTTTTCTGACAGTGGTTATAAAACCATTTAAGGCCTCTCCTATCTGTTAAGTAGACAAGCTAAAGTTGGAGACTCCTACTGGGGCTTGAATGTCTGTCCCAGTTACCTTTCATACTGAGAAAAATTCAGTACACAAAGAGGGTTCAAATCACAGACAATACCTGAGAGCTGGAGACAGGTGCAGGGAGGGTTTGCTGAGCTGAATGTATCTCTTCCTTAAATTTCCTGCACATCACACTTTCATGGATGCAGGTTGCAAAGGCAGTGTGACAGCAGGGGGACAGACAGGCCATTTAAAAAACAGCACAGGGCATACAGTGGAGTGCTATCTCTCTACCACCAGCCTTTGAAACAGAGAATAAGAGTAATTTCTCTCCTTCTAGTTGTCATCAGGAGGCACAGTTCTCTTTGTTCAAGCAGCTAAGATTATTTAAACTCACAGCTCCCAATTAGTTTTTATTTCCCCAATTCCCCCCCTTTTTTTCCCCACACAGTTATGGGACCTCAGACGGGCAGAGATTAACAGTCCGTTCTGCTCCTGTCCATTCCTGTGAGGAGCAGAGTTTTCTGTTTATCTCTTGAAAGCAGACACTTTGGATTCAGTCCTTAGGGGGATTTAGCAAGATGTCCTGAATTTGACTCTCTTTCTATCTCTCTCCTCCCCACTCTCCCCAACAAGTTCATCTCAGTTGGACCTACATACATAGAAAACTGTGTCTCTGTACATACTGGGAAAAGGCTGTATGCACAAAGCTATATTTACCCTTTCCTGCTTCAAGCCACAGAATCATAGTCTTACCATTGGAGGTACCACAAAGAGTATCTAGTGCAACACTCTGCCATGAAGAAGTGTACTACCAAAGCACTCTTGAAATATGTACATCCAAATTTTGTTTAGAGCTCTCCAATGATAGAGAGTCCACCACACTCTGGGGTAGTTTATTCTACTGTCAAAAAGTTCTTAACAATATTTTCCCCCTAATATTTAGGTGGAATCCCTTTTCTTGTCATCTGAATCAATTGGTTTGTGTTCTGGTCTCCGGAGCAGCAACACCAGAACAATCTTAAGACAGTGGGAGGGGTGTGTGGTAGTAGAAGGTCCTGCATTCGTCAGTTTGGCAGAAGCTCTCTTGCTTATAGAAACAAGCATGGCTAGAAGTATTAACTTCTCCTTTCATAATAGTTTCTCTTTATGTTGGGTTATAGCAGGGGTAGGCAACCTTTCCCCTTTAAGGGCTGAGGGACTTCAGCTCCCAGAATCCCAGGAGCTATTGGCCAACATGGGACTATTGGCTAACATGGCTGAGGCTTCTGGGAGCTGAAGTCCCTTGGCCCTTAAAGGGGAAAGGTTGCCTACCCCTGGTTTATAGCATGGATGGGTATAGTATTGTAGCTCATTGAAGCTGAGTAAGGATGGAAAGAATATTTGAAAATATTTCAAACAAAGGGTAAAACACATACATACATGTTTTTCAAGTATCGAGAAATTCTGATGGAAAGAATCTGGAATGATGAGAATTTTCACACTTGTTTTACATAAAATTTGCACATGGGTGATTTGTAGAGAAAAAAGAATTTTCTGAACAGAAAATGATACTCTGACAAATGAATATTTCCTTTGCAGAAAAAGCAGTTCCTTGTGCAGGAAAATGAACTACCTAGGGACTTATTATGCAATAATAATAATAATAATAATAATAATAATAATAATAATAATTGGCACATTTACTTAAAAGCAGCAATTTCTGTCCAGAAACATTTTCTGCCTAAGAAAACCCTAGGAAATTAATGAGATAACCATAAACCAACAAACAACCTAAAAGCATATACACAGAGAAATTCAACAGTGAACTCTCTTAAGTTCATGGACATGACCTGACTCCACACCAATGGCTTAATCATTTTTGCTATAAGGCCCTCTGGAGACATTTCAAAAGAGTTGCTCTTCTTCCTGTCAGCTTTCTTCTGGCAGCCACAGTTGTCCACTCCTAATTTAGAGAAAAATCTGTGACAGTGAGACTCAGATTTTCTTACATTCCCTAACATAAATCATAATTTGCCAAGTCCTAGCAAATCATGCACACCTGGTTTGAACAGAACTGCAAGAATTGATAATTTAATATCCCAAAGGGAGAGGGCAAAACTGGAAAATGGCATCTCTTTATCAAGTAATAAGAACATTCTCTACTGATTATAGTCTCCCCAGCTCTCATATAGTGTCTTAATATCCTCCATCCTTGTTTTAAACTTTCAGGACATTATTTGCCCCTATTCTTTCTTTCCTCTCTCCAGTTCCAACATCCTCAGCAAATCTGTCTGTTGCTGGCAGCATCTTTCAGCTACCTCTTTCCTTTGTACTCTTGCTGGGAGATAATGTTCAGAGTGCCATTCAGGCACAGAATTTCACAGTTAACTGATCTGTAATGAGATCCCCCCCCAAAAAAAGTTACTTTCCTGCCTTTGGTTCTGATTATCAGAGGCAAATCCTGCACTGCATGTTAATGGGCTTGCATGACACCTCATCCCCTGTGTCAGCTGAGATCAGTTGCTGCTCACTCAGCCCCTCGAAACAGCTGGAGGCTGGAAGCAGGACAGTCAGCTAAAGGAAGTGCTTAGCAGGCTGCAGAGCTTCTGAAATCTTTCAGACATGATGGAAGCCACATTTTATCCTCTAAGGCTAGGATTTTCAAAGTGTCAGCTGCTGCTGCTTGCTACAGGGATTTTCTTCATGTCACTCTGTGTCCTTAAACTTTTTTGGCTGACCTCCATTTCCACCTCTTTCCCATATTCATGGTTTCACCTTTACCCAAGCAAACAACTCCAGGATTTATTGCTGCTCTAAATTTCTGACTTTTGTCTGTACTGGATAAGTCTGGAACTGTAGGATTGTTGGATCACAGCTCACAAAGTAGTTTATGTGGATGGTCCGTTCTATTGATTTTTTGTGGGACTGACAGTGTGCGGCTCTCTACTCTAAAGCTGTTAGATCAAAGCTTTTCCACAGCAATGTAGGGTCAATCTATCTACCCCAAGAAATATAGAAGTCTCACCTCTAATTACTTCTAATGTTACTAATTTATTTCTTCCTCTTTTAATTAGTATTTCATATTGTTATTCATTTTATATTATCACTGTTTTTAGTTTGCTTCTTTTTTATGATTGGGAGGGGTTTGGGGTAGGTGATTATTTAGAAATGTGGATTTTAACTGTATATTTTATTTTATTCCTATTTGTTATAACCTGCATCGATCCAGAGGAAGAGGTGAGCTATAAATAAAATGTATTATTATTATTATTATTATTATTATTATCACCATGAGTTTCTCTGGGACTGATAGTTCTCAGTGGGGAGGAAAAGAAGGCTCCCATTGGCTGAGATTCTACATTAAGTTTGTGTCACATACATCTCCAAATGTGGTGTTACACATTAACTGTTTAGACAACCCTTGTGTTGAATCGAAACATTGTACAACTGAGCCAGGAGACCAAATGGGCAACTGAATGCACAGCCAAAGGAACACATGAATCCATGCACAATAGACAATGCAATCCATGTACAATGTCTTACTGTATGAACACTGACACTGCATGCACTTCTGTAATCTTAAGGGATGTGGATATATTGAATCAGACAAAAATGTGCAACTGCTTCCATAATGGACATGTGTAAGATACCAAAAAGATTCTGGCCATTGAGATTTACCTCAGGAGGGGCTAATTTGTGTTCTTTGGGTCAGAGGGGGTCTCCAACTGAATTCATTTTACTTCAGTAAATGAATCTCTGCTTAGAAGTATTTACTTCTAGAGTTTTTATTTGGTTTATTTATTTGTATATCCCACCTTTCTCCTACACAAAATCCAAGGTGGTTTAAAACAGAATACAGTTAAAAATCTATTATAGTATTTAAAAACTGTTTAAAGAGCTATATTTCAAAATAGTGCTGAATTTAAAACATTTTTGAAAGCATTTAAAAATAATAAAGGTAGGAGAGAAAAGTGCAGCATCTTCCTTTAAAGGGCCTTTTAACATTCACCAAGTAATGCCCCAGAACTCATCTAAATAAAAAGGTCTTTATCTGCTGGCTGAAGAACACAAGTCATTTAATGTCTGAGGTATGATGTGGCTGACTTATTGTGTTTCTTCTGTAATGTAAGGTACAATTTCAGCAACAGGATGAATCATGAGGAGACAGACATTGGTTCATCCTTGTTGGCCATCATATAGAAAAAAAAATCTGTGCTAGAACATATTGGAAATGGTAGTCCAGTTCTTTGGCCAAACATGTCTACCATCTGCATTGTGGAGGCAACAAGAGGGTCCACTATTTTAGATGTGATCCTAACCAAGAGGGATGACCTGGTTAATGGAGTGCAAGTGGTGGGATACTTAGGTAGGAGTGATCATGTTCTTCTGGAGTTTGTTGAAAAGAGTGGAAAAGAGAAACTAGGCATAAAAGAGAAGCTAGGCATAGTCAAACACTCATTCTAGACTTTAGGAGAGCATGTGTATAAATTCAACACTAGCTGCTTGTCTTATTTCCACATAGCATTCTGCAAAAGATACTCCTGTCCTGACATCACAATGTGATCCACTTCTTTACCTTCATATAGACATTGATTTTGGCTAGCAAGACATCCAATTGCATGATATCAAATCAGGGATAGATGGCAATAGGTGGGAAGCAGGGAATTAAGACACAGTACTGCCCTTTTCAGTAGGAAATATGCCACAGGGCACCATCATGCCATAGGGCACTGTCTACTTTAGTAGACAGTGTAAATTGCCTTTGGGCCTCTATAAACATAATGTAATCTCCAGGCTTTTGTTTTTAGGCAAAAAAAAATCCCTTCCTTCCTTCCTTCCTTCTTAAAGACATGAGAAGTAGCTAGCCAGTTAATGGTTCTGGAATTCATAGGGTTCTGGGATTCATAGGGTGGGAGAGGGTTCACATTTCTCTGGGGAGAAATGTGAACTCTAGAGTCACTTTGTCCTTCCCATTCTAATTGTAGCATTGTTAACAAAAGACATTTGACCTGCACAACTTGGATAATAGGAAGGGACCAAAATTAAAATGGCCTAAACTTCTTTGGGCCACAGATAGGTTTTAATTAAATATGAATTAATCAACTATATTAATTATTATTCATATAATATATTATTATATATTATTAAATATTAAATATATTAAATATTATTAATATTAAACCCATCCTCTTCCTCCTCTGTCTAGCCCTTTCTCCATCCTCCTACTCTGCTGCCTCATCTCTTCCTCAGAAGAAAGCCAGTTGCTCAGCAAGCATTTGCCTATTCTCCTCCTCCGCTATCTGGCCTTCTCCTCAGGAGAAAGCTGAGCAACAGAGGAGCCATGCAGGCTGAATGTTTGCCCTTCCTTCTCCTCCTCCACATAGCCCACTCTTCAGGAGAAGGCCAAGCAGCAGAGGAGCCTTGAAGTCATTTCACATCTTTGTGGGCCACCAGAATTCTGTTTGCAGGCTGCATGGGCCCCCAGGCCATATGTTGTGCAAGCCTGGTCTATTGAAAGGCCCATGATGTATCCCTTGGTTGTTTCTGGAGTATTAGCATCAATGCTTGTGTATAGCTTATGTTATTTTCCTTGAGAAGGGGTGGTCTGCTCTACACAGGAACACTGATTTATCTCTATGGTCATTTGGTCAGTGTGTCTGTGAAGAGGTCACTACCCCTACCCTTCCTGGGATTCTTACTGGGGGTAATTAAGATTTATGATTCTTTGTTTGGTAGCCATATTTTCCTGCCTGCTTTTATCAAGCATGTATGCAAAAACCAGGTTTTGCTCCTAAAGATGTTTTTCTTGCTACTTGCACACATGGAGGTCAGCTATCTAGTGACCTCTGAAACAAAGTATATTTTTTCTCGACAGATTACTTATTTTTGTAGAACCTAGATGTAACAATAAAATAAGTTTCTTTTTTACCTTCCAATGTATTCTCCTTATTTACCAGAAGCTCAGATTGTTTTTACCAAATATCTGTGGAGCACACGCTTGTTGCTGTTGCTATGTTGTTGCTGCAAAAATGATTTAACCACAAATTACCTAAAACATAATTTTAACAGGTTATGGGTCAGATAATCTCCACAAGGTAATTTTTTTAAGAGTTGTGGCTTTGGAAGCCAGAGATTTTGGATTTTGGGCACAAGTGAGGTTGCCAGTCTATTTTTGTTTTATCTGAGCCAGGGGTAGGCAACCTTTTCCTCCTTCCTAATTTGTAAAAACAAACAAACAAAAAACCAAAAAAACCAAATTGTTTTATCATTATGACCTCCTGGATGCATGAAGATGATGACCAACTGGTTTACCGGATAAGATATTGGTTTTAATTATAGGGATTATGGGGTTTTACTGTTGGGGGGGATATTGTTGATATAATTTTATTATATATTTTATGTTCTGTATTTTTATATTGTAATCCCGCTTTGATCTGCAGGGAGAGACAGGAAAATACAAATAAAAATTATTATTATTATTATTATTATTATTATTATTATTATTATTATTATTATTCCCCTTTAAGGGCCGAGGTACTTCAGCTCCCAGAAGCCTCAGCCATGTTGACCAATAGTCCCATTTTGGCCAATAGCTCCTGGGATTCTGGGATCTGAAGTCCCTCAGCCCTTAAAGGGGAAAGGTTGCCTACCTCTGATCTGAGCTTTATAAACAGGGGGTTTTGTTTTGTGAAAGCAGAAATGGCTCAAGCATCAGTGGCATATGCTGGTCTCTGATACCTAAACTAACTGAAAATAATTTTAATATTTGGCTTCAATTAATGAAATTTCAGATGGATGAAGAAGGAATCTATATATCCTGGAAATGGAATGTCCAGAAGGAGAAAGGGACAGATGTGGGAAAAGAATCACGTGAAAATGAAATGTTTTACATTCACAAACTTGCACAAACTTTGGGAGATTATCAACATATTCATGTAAAAGATGAAACTGATTCTAAGAAAATGATTAAAAACTTTAAAAAAATGACTATGGTAAAGCATTAAACATCAAGAAGATTACTAGAGATACATTTGTTTGCATTGTAGTTTCCCTGTCGTGGGAATTATTTGAAGCATATTCAAACCATGAAAATGTTCCTAGATAAACTTTATATAGCTGATGAAAATGTTGACAATCAACAGAAAATAGCAATGCTATTGGGATCTTTGCCACAGGAATTTGGTCCTTTTATTTCCAAGATTGTAACTTTGTAGCAATCGATGCAAGAAAATCTGATGTTTGATGAAGGATTCTGTAGATTTAAGTCAGAAACAGAGCAGATTCAGTTTACAGAGAAAGGGAGACAATAACAACTTCTCTCATTCAGATCTGCACTCTGGATCAAATTTCACTGCTAGAGCTCAGCAGAGGCAGACATTTGCATTTAAAACACCAAATGGCTCATTAAAAAGAAAGGGTCAGAGGGCATTTTCAAAGAGACTGTAAGGCCAATCAGAAATCACCAAATTCAGCTAATGGTAACTCTTCTCAATTTACAAGCCAGCAAAAACAAGAACAGAGAACAAATGATTTTAAGCATATTAAGAATCATATGAGTTTGCTAGCAACTGTGAACAAGCCAAATAATGTTATTCTTATATATTCTGGAGCAAGTAAACATAAGGCAGGAAATTCAGTTTTGTTAAATAAATCATAATGAGGTTGTGAAAACTGCAAGTGGGACATTTTTGCAAGCCATGTCTGAAGGATACAGACAATGAGACAAATTTAATCAGAGCCAATAATATTTTATTTGTACCAGGGTAAAGTGAAACCATGCTATGTTTATCAGTCATAATAGACAAAGGATATGATGTGCATTTCAGTGGCAATTTATGCACAATAACTTGTGATGAAGAACTGTGTGCCAGAGCATTAAGAAAAATGGTGTTTATGTACTGGACTCTATCAGAGAGCAAGTCAACATGCTAAGATCCTGTGCAAATGCAAATACAGACTGTTCTCACTTATGGCACAGAAGGTTAGGTCATTTTAACATGAATGGGATAAGAAGTCTGAAGAGAGATGATTTGACTAAAGGTTTGAAATTGCAATAATGTAAATTTGATATTTCAAGATGTGTGCATTGCATAAAGGGAAAAGGTACCAGACCTTCCATCCCAAAAAATCAGTGAGAACAAAACTTCAAGGATTCTACAGATTTACGTGGACCAATCCAAACTGTATCTAGAGCTGGAAATCACTATTTCTTGTTCTTTATGGATGATTATTCCAGATATAGTGTGGCATACTTATTAAAAGAAAAGAGTCAGGACTGCGGACTACTGAAGCAATATGTAGTACGGTTAGTACCAGATTTGGAAATTGATCCAAGGCTATATAAACAGACAATGCTGCATAATATCTTTCACATGAAGTACAGACATACTTGAGAGAATAGGGAATTGAACATGGATATTGCATTCCTTATATGCATGAACACAATAGGATTGCTGAGAGAAAGAGCAAATCCCTGATAGAGATAGTCAGATGAATGCTGCTCGATGCTAGACTTCCAACCAATATTGGGGAGAGGCTGCAATGGCCAACCAAAATGCACAGTATACTTGTTGCAAGCTTTGGAAGCTCCATGGACTTCATCAAGCAAGATGTTATAAACCAAACAGGAGAAAAACAATTGGAGATGTTAGTCAGATGCCTACATGTTGTTTCAATCAAGATGGTATATAGTGGGGAGGATATCTTTTGTAGGCAGGATCCTCCTCCTTCTGGCCCTGTGACTAAAGGGAGATTTGCAAAGTTCTGGAAATTTAAAATCCATTTGCATCTCAACAAGGACCTGTCTAAAAAGGAGTTCAAAAGCTTTGAAAGCTTGCAACAAGTATATTGTGCATTTTAGTTGGCCAATAAAGATATCACTGATAGATTCATGTCCACATTGTTAGTGTTTTGCCTAATGTACAGAAGTTGGAGTCAACTGGACAGGTTTCATGGAGTGTTAATAGTTGCATGGGAGAGAAAAAATGGTAGTTTCAGTGAAACACTAGGACTGAGTTGAATTTTCTGAGAAAACGTCTGAGAAATTTTTTTTGTCTTTGTTCTTCCATGGAAAAAGAGGACTGCTAGATATTTTGTGTCCTTTGGAGGGGATGGCAGCTATTTTCCCCACCCGCAACAATGCCCTAGAAATATGCTAAGTCCAGGCAATTATGGAGGAAATAAATGGCAGTATGAGCTAAATGACCAAGTCAAACCAAGCTAAACAATTTGACTTGAAACATCTCAACGTCTTTAAGGTAGAGGATGGAGTGAGATCTTGCAATTTCATTCAAATTAAAAGAAAGGACATTCTGGAAATGCCTGATGTTAAGAGTTGTTTGGACATAAAAATGACTACCTTTGGAGGTAAGAGATGGTAGATTTTCTTTTGTTCAAAGTTTTTAAAAAGAAGCCAGATGGATTCCTCACAGGTGTGCTTTAGTCGTAACAAGAGCATCACTAGAGGAAGTGGGGTGCATGGACTGCACCAGGTGACATTCTAAAAGGGGGGGTGACACCACTGCTCCCTAAACATCTGCCTTTAGGCAGAAAATGGCTGTGGCATTCACCTGCATCTTTAAAATGTTGGCAATGGTGTGAGTGAAGTGAGAGTGGGAGGATAAAGGAGTGGCCTCAGATTTTCAATATTTAAAAATATTGAAATAGAAAATGTTTTAAAATATATTCTTTTATTTTTCCCCCTTTAAATGCATCACATTTTACCAGATTTTCATTTTAACCACATGGAGCTATGTACATGTAAATACATTTAGGCTGTGTGTATGATATTGCAATTTAGAGGTATAATTTTTAATTTTGCTAGTTGTTAATGTCACAATTATTATCCTTGGGTTCAGTGATATACCAGAATTACAATTTATGGGTAACATGAGTACAAAAAACATTACGAAGGAGTCTTTATGGTGTGGTATGGGAAAAGGGTGGGGTGGGGTGAGGTGGCGGGCTGACACTATGAGTTACTGCACCAGATAACACCAACCCTATTGACACTACTGAGTGGTACATCGCTGTATTGGCAGAGGTTGGGCTAGGTTCCTCCCAATTCTACAATTCTAAAAAAGAAGCCAAACTACTTCCAATGATAATGATCTCCCACCTCCCCTTTCCAAGAAACTGTGAGAGAATTTCTCTTCCTTTAGGAAAAACATGGTAGAGAGGTTTCCAAATTTATATTCAGCTAAAAACCAAAAGTGGACTTCCAGACATTTTTTTATTTCAAAAATGTTTGCATTTTTAGTGGGAATAGTGTGGCCCAGAGTGGATCTGAGGGGAAGAGTATTGCCCCCATGTTCATGGATCTCAGAAATTTGTTAATCTCTACTCTAGTGGTAGTAATGAAAGTGTCCTTATTAAAATAAATAATAACTGCAAGGTTTTTATGAATAGGAATAGCTTTTTTTTTTTTTGATAGCACATGCTTTTTGCCAGCCCAGCAAAATTGAGAGAGAGAGAGAGAGAGAGAGATTATTATTTGCATGTGACTAAAACTTAAAGGAGAAAATATTTATTTATATCACATAGTACATTTGTCTCCATTACCAAACAAAGAAGGAAAAATATACTCTAGATGCTAATTGGACCTATTTCCTTGAATGTGCGATCAAATTTGCAAATTTATTACAAATTATTGATAGAATATCGCAGAGGCTATAATGATCACAGCTCTTCCTTGAAAAGTTTTATTAAAATCCTTGGGTGTCCAACTTATTATTCCAAAGTGAAAGCAAAGTATAGAATGCAAAGGCAACCCCCCCCCAAAAAAAAACACAACAGCACAAATCTACTTAATGCTGCTCTAAATCTGTTCTATGTTGGGACAGTGTAAGAAGTACTGAACAGACTAGCATTAACAAAGTCCTTACTTAATATTAGTGAGGTGCTGTTACATTTGTTGTAATAAGAATTGTGTTTGTGTCTGTGGGTACACACATGGATACACACATACATACACACACACAGGTGCAAGAGAGGAAAAAAGTGTGGAACCCACGAACTGACAGAATAAAGGGACTCATCAAAGGCATTCTGCCCAGATTTTCTGCAAATCTTGAGTCGTGCCTGGTCAGATGGAATAATCCCAACCCCTTGCAGGGAGACCTTCAATACTGAAGTAACCTCTTAACCTCCTTCCCTTTCTCTGCACTTTCAAATAGTTCCTCTGCCTCAATGAGAAGAGTACAAGGATGAGGAAGGTGACTGAAACTCACTTGAAATGTTAAGGAAGATCTCTGTGATAGGATGATAAAAAGATAGGTTGGCCAAATGTCCTACTTTAGGGAGGACATCACAGTATTTGAAGTATAGTCAGAAGTGAACTTCTCTGTTTGCAGGTGTCCTCTGTTTTAGTCTAGTCTGGTCCAACCCAAATTTTGCTTAAAGATAAAAGACCATAGTATGGGGGAAGGTATGAATCTTGTTTCTTCACCTTAGATAACTGATTGAGAAGGCACAGAAGTCCTTTAATTATCATCTTCCTGAACACAGTGAGAAGCTTTTAATTGAAATGTTTGTGTTCTATCTGTATTTCTACATTAATACATTCTACATAAATAAATTTCTAGATTCTGCATAAATGAATTACAAACAAAGTGGAAGTAAGAACGTGTACAAAAATATTGTGCTCTTTTTGTTTGCAAAAGTGACTATGTTTTGAGTAAACATGAGTGAAAGCAACGGACAGAAGAAATGGACACATTTTGAGGTTATGCTGGAGTTGGTAGTAATATGGAAAATACTACATAGTGGTATGGAAAGGCTAAATATTCAAAAGGCATAAACATGTGTAGCAGGGGTGTGCATACACTGAGAAATCCAAAAGTCACATCACTCCATTTTTGACCTTTTGGAGCTCCAGAGGAACATACACCATCACAACAGGTGCATGTTCAGAAACTGGGGGTGATAATATATCATGTCTCTTCGCCTTCTGAATCTTTTTTTTTTTTTTTTTTTGGTTTGGTTTGGTTTGGTTTGGGTTGGGTTTTTTAGGGATGGGGAGTCACTTGAAACATCATTTCATAGTCCCACAAATGTTTTTTTTAAAAAAAATTTTTTACAAATTTTCATTTTGTGTGCCTTTTGTGAGGTGTGGAGATCCCAAAGGAAGACTCAAAAGGTCCATTGTGTTCTCTGGTTTGTACAGTTACCATCTGTTGTATATTGATCATATTAAATTGAAATGTGGCTAAAGCCACAGCTTGGAAGTTCATCTAGAGCTGGCTGATATTTTGGGAGTTGTGGTCCAAAAAAGGAATTTTTTTTCTTCTTCAATTTGGCTGAAGAGCATATTCTTGCGTTTGTGGATGTTCTCCCTCTCTCTTTCTCTCCTTTCTGACTCCCTCCATCCCTTGCTCTCTGCCATGTTTTCTTCTCCATTTTTTTTAATCAGTGTGGCATGGCTACACTCCACTTGAATAGAGACTGTAGACTGCTGACTGCTTCATATTAATCTAACTACTTTGGGAGAAGCTCCTTTTTTTACAGGTAATTTTGTTGTGGAGCTTAGTAGTTCTATCCTCCCTGCCTTTTTTTTTTAATGGAGATGCTGTTGTTTCTAAGAATTATCTGATAGTTACAACTCTCACCCATGTGGGAGGGAGCCCTCCCTTTATGCACACTGCTATTCCAAAGGTGGGATGGGCAGAAAACACTGGGAGCTATATCTGAAGAAGAAGGAAAAAAATGAGTTGACTGAGAAATTTCTGAGATAGGATAAAGAATATTGATATAGACAATATCTCATCCTTCCTATGCCCCTGTCAGTTATCAGAACACTTAAAGGCTATCAGATTTGTATTCAGTGCTTGAGATATTTTTATCGGTTGAAGAGGAAACAGAAATGTTAAGTGTATCTATTGCTGAGAAGAAGCCATGATAAATTTAATATTGGATTCCCCATGTTTCAACTACATTCCAGCCATCTGACTGTGGCAATGGCACACAACCAAAATGAGATCCTGGTTGGCCTAATGATGATGATTTCATTCCATTTCTATCTTCCTACTAGGCACAAAGCAAATTCTGAAATGATAATTTGGGATCCACAAATGCAAATATCTTACCAGTGTCCTATTTCAGTTACTAGGAATGATCAAATTTGCTTGAGAGTGCTTTGGAGAGAATTTGGTTTAGGCATGACCCTATCAGTAGTTAGGGTGAGGTGATCACTTCAGATAGCAAAGGGTGGTGGGACAGTACTGGTAACTTGCCAGGTCTTCCTCCTGATCCCTGCAGGATCCTTTGTTGGAGGACAAGGCCAGATAACCTTTACATGTATACCCCTGTTAACAAAGTAGATGTCTTCCTGGGCCTAACTTCTTTAAGAGAAACTTTGGTACAACATATGTGATCAACTACTGTGGAGACTGCCTGGATATCTCAAAGTACAGAATATTATGCAACATTGTAAGAAGAAGAGCCCTCTCTCCAGCCCATCTGCAATGGCTTTGGCCTTAGAGGGAGAGAAGAACCAATGAACTTGATCCCTTCCCCATGGCCATTCCCTTCTCCTTTTGTGTCATATCTTTTTATATTGTAAGCTCGGGGAACTGTCTAATAAAAAAAAAGTAAGCTGCTATTAAAGCCTTTGTGGCTGAAAAGTGATGTATAAATACTCAAAATGAATGAATGAATGAATGAATGAATAAATGAATATTGCCACAGGGCACCAACTCCTTCTCGGCTCTGCTACCACCACAGATACTGTTTCTAATTTTTATAGATATAGCATTCCTGGAAGCAAAAAATGTGTGATACAAACCCAGTGCTTTATTAACAGAAGTATGACATTACAGAACAAATTAATTATTTTAAATATATTTAAAACAAGCATTTCACTCTCACTCTTCTCCTAGATTACTCAGACTCTTAAATATCATTCATTAATTCCTAAACCTGACTAAGGGCCTTTGCAGACTGCCAGAAATAATGCAGCTTGAGTCCCCTTTAACTGCCCTGGCTCAGTGCTAGGAAATCATGGGAACGGTAGGTTTTTTTCTGAGACATTGAGACTTCTCTGTCAGAGAGCTCTGGTGCCATAATAAACTACAGTTCCCATGATTCCTTAGCACTGAGCCAGGGCAGTTAAAGTGGACTCAAGCTTCATTATTTCTGGAAGTCTGCAAAGGCCATTACTCTCTCAACCCAAATCTTCACTCATTAACTCCACACTTCTCTCTCTGATTTACTATACCAACTGTCTTTACTATACCACACTTATTTCAATCTCTCATAAATTCCACTAATCACTACTCAGTAGGGATAAAATTTCCAGTCCAAATTCTCTAGAGAAGGGTTGGAAATATATTTACTGTTCCTACCATAAGTGAAGTGTAAGAAAATTAAAATGTTTTGTCTCTCACACAGGACTGAGCTCACCCATTCCAACTGGGGGTGGGAGTTTCCATTTGAAATTTGATGTTCTGGATGGTTTTATGGTTTTATTGCTTGAATACGAAATTGAGAAGTTAACCAGCAAAGGTGCATTTGAATCTCTCTCTCTTGTATAGTGTTGTTGTTGTTGCTATTGTGTGCCTTCAAGTCATTTCTGATTTAAGGCAATGCTAAGGCAAACTTACCACATAGATGTCCTGGCAAGATTTGTTCAGAGAGGCTTTGCTTCTACCTTCCTCTGAGGCTGAGAGAGTGTGACTTGCCCAAGGTCACCCAGTGAGTTTCTATGGTATAGCTTGCCTGGTGCTTTTGGGGGTCATATTAGATCATAATAAATAAAAGCAGACTAGTACAAATATATTGGTAATGAGATGTTGAAATTCTGTATTGTTTTGCAAATGGCTGGATTCAAATTTGTCAGTCCTAAAACAGAAAATGTCACACAAGGAAGGAGGAGGTATTTTGGGATAGTTTATGAGAATATAGTGATGACAACTGGGATCAGTATTCCATTTCAGCTCCTTGTGTCTTGCATTCCCACCAAAATGATCTGTTGAAGAAGCACTTAGGTTATCAAGTCCAACCCCCTGCCATGCAGGAATACATAAGCAAAGCACCCCAACAGGTTGCCTTCCAGCATCTGTTTTAAAAACTTCCAAAGAAGGAGACTCCACCACACTTCGAGGGAGTGTGTTCCACTATCAAACAGTTCTTACTGTTCTGATGTTTTTCCTAAGGTTGAGGTGGAATTTATTTTCCTTTTGTTTGCATCCATGTCCTAATCTCTGGAGCAGCAGAAAACAAACTTGCTCCATCCTCATGATGACATCCCTTCAAATATTTAAATAGGCTTTTTTTAGATGATGCATCACTCTGCAGACTTATGTTGAGCTTGTGGTCTACTAGGACTCCTAGATCCCTTTCACATGTATTGTTGTCAAGCCAGATGTTTCCCATCCTGTATTTGTGCATTTCATTATTTTCTGCCTAAGTGCAATATCTAGTGTTTATTCCTGTTAACATTCATTTTATTAGTCTTGGCCCACTTTCTAATCTGTTAAGGTCATTTTGTTTTTTTATATCCTCTGGGGTATTAGCCACTCCTCCTAATTTGGAGTCATCTGAAAATGTGATAAGCATACCTTCAATTCCTTCATCCAAGTCATTGATAAAGATGTTGAATAGTTCTGAATGTACTGATCCTTATCTGTCAGAGCTTGTAAATATTGTCTTTGTTGGACTACAGCTCCCATAGCTGGGTGGGGGAATCATAGGAACTGCAGTCCACAACTTTTCCAAGCTCCAAATTTCTCCCCCCCCCCCCCCCGCACTATCTCCAGTGCATACTGTAATGTCTAATTTATTTGGATCAGTTCACAAACAGAGAAAACACAGTCGAGTGTAGTGGTTAGCATGTTGGACTTTAGATAGAAAGATTTGGGTTCCCATTCTTGATATAAATTAAAGCAATCAGTGTCAGTGTTTAAGGTCTTACAAGGTTATTATTATCATGATATGTGGGTGTATAGGACTTAATCCAAGCCTCTAGCTCAATGGAAGATAGAGATGCTCCATTAAATTATACAGCTATTCTTTTTAAAGACAAATGGGACTCATTTTAAGTTACTTTTGGGCCACTGTGACACTTTATCATAACTTTGTTGGATTACAAGTCCTAGCATTCCCTAGCTGGTGTAGCCAATGCTGAGAAATGCCGAGAGCTGCAGTCCAACAATATCCAGATCATGAAAGATTTGCTACTTGAAGGCAGACACATATATACTTTGCAATCTCTGCAGTCTATGAAGCTTATGACTTAAGATGGCCCCCAAAACACCAGACAATCTAGACCACAGAAACCCACTGGGTGACCTTGGACATGTCAAACTCTCTCAGCCCTAGAGGAAGGCAAAGGCAAACCCCTTTGAAAAACTCTTCCCAATAAAACCCTATGATAGGTTTGCCTTAAGATTGCCATATGTCAGAAATGACTTGATGGCACACAACAACAACAACACTACACCTGTGTGAGAGACAGACTCAATTGCACCCCTGCTCAACTTAGTATAGAGGCAATAATGGCATCAACCATCACATATCTCCAAATTTCAAATGGACATTCTTGTCCTGTTAGTGTTTTTACATGCAAACCACCTGAAGATTCTCACACCTGGCCTGAGAAAGCGGCAAATTTCTCAGTTTGTAAATAAAAATGTAAAGAGGGCAAGAAAACAAAAATCTGTATGTTTACCAAACTGCAAAGAATGATCTTCAGATCTCTAATGCTCTTTTCTCTCACCCTCCTATCAGTTTCTTGCCTTCTTACCATAATATCTAATATATAAAACATTTTGCAAAAAAGATCTGTGACAGCTCATTCACCTTCCCAAATGGTGGCAAATAGTGCTGCTGAATTTTGGTGACAACAGCAGCAACAAAAGTCTATTGAAATCAATTTTTTTCTTCATTTTAAATAGACTTGCAAATGCTACAAGCCATTTAAATGCATTTAAAGCAATGCTTTCGTTTAATTGATTCTTTTTCTAGTTGTCGCTGAAATTTGGCATAGCACTTTTCCATTGAATTCTGTTGGACATTTTCAGGAATTCACTGGGGTGGGGGTGTTCATGCACACATTGCTGTTGTTCTTATCCACCCTTGAGTTGATCTCTACCCATGGTGATCCTGTAAATGAGACACCTCCAGGAAACATGCACACATACTTGAGCAAAAATAGACCTGGGTACTCCAAACAGCCAAGCCCCACTCCTAGATTAAACTATATGTCCCTCAGGGTTAAGACTATTTGCCCATGCTATCTGTTCTGTTTGGCAGCACTTCCTCAGGATCTCTGAGACAGATATTCTCTGCTGCCCATTACCTGAAATTTTGTACTGAAGATTACTACAAAGCATGTTCTCTATTAAGTAACAGTGGTCCCTGCTCAGCAAAGAGATATAGATGATCACTCAGAACTATAAATTGAAATATATATAGAGAGAGAAGGGGGGGTTAAAGGTAGAGGTATTTACTGTAGGGGACAGTGCTCATCTCCATTACTAAGTCAAAGAGCCAGCATTTGTCAGAGACTACTCTGCGATCATGTTGCCAGCATGATTGCACAGAACACTGTTTACCTTCCTACCAAAGTGGTATCCGTTGATCTACTTGCATTTGGATGCTTTCAAACTGCTAGGTTGGCAGAAGCTGGGACTAGTGATTGGAGCTCATCCCATCATGCAGCAATCAGGCCTCAAACTGCCAACCTGCTAATCTTACAGTCAACAGAGTCAGCATCTTAACCACTTGAGCCACAGCATGGATGAGAAACTACCCATAGTACAAAATCTCCCCTGATTCACTTTATAATCTAGATAATTCAGTTGCAGATACAGCCCTGGTGCCAATGCCCTCTCAAAAATATGATAGCAATTAAACCAGATCTAAATGTGGTCTAAACAAAGATCTAAACAAAGGAAACAATAATTTCCCATCATCTTGAAATACCAGTGGTGTACCCTCCAATTGTCCCAAATTTTGCCCTTCCTAGTAGACCCAAACTTTTGTAGTTTTTCCTAGCTTATGTGTTCTTTCTCACATATAACTTTCGACATCTTGACTACACTGTGAACTTCTTTGGCAGGATGTATTTCCAATTTCAGCTATGAAATGTTGGAAGGTATACAATAGGGACCTCTCAGAAGTTTGGCATTCCTTGTCAACAACTCATAGTTGGCCTTACCCATTTTGCTAACACAAGTGGGTATTATCTTAGCAGTATCCAAAGCAATGTGCCCCATCATCAAGCTCTCACATCTCTCTTGAAGTGAAAATCCCAGACAATTACACTGAAGCCTAAGGGAGCCTCCTGCAGGCCCAATAACTGCTTTGCAGTCTGCGGGAACCTCTTCTGTTTTGCAGAGTGATGAACACTTCTGTCTTCTTAATGCTGGCATAGACCCGTTCATTTGCCATTTGTCATTCCTATCTGCAGTTCCCTCTGGCAGAATTATAGCAAACTGCTTGATCTCAAAGCATATCATCCTAAACATCTGCCCTGTTTTAAGTTCAACTGATAGGCAGCATGAGTACTTTCAAAGCACATAGATTTCAGTACTTTATACTCTCACTTTCCTGTCTAGTGCACTTTCCACAACAGCACTATGATTCCCCTTTAATTAACATGGCTACATCCTATGGAATCCTGGGATTTTTAGTGCAGTGAGGCACTAGAAATCTCTGTCTGAAAAATCTAATGCTCCCCCCGCTCTAAATTGCAAATCTGTAAGATGTTGTCATGGCATTTACAGTGGAATCATAATGCTATAATTATGTAGTGTGAAAGGGCTCCTAGAATCTAAAGCAACTGAGAGAAGCGAAGCAAAGTTCACACAGATGCCCAAACTCTGGCTTATTTAAACAGATGTGGAAAGTGAAGAGTCTTGAACTCACATAGTACCTCTTCCACTTTCCTCCAGTCATTTTAGACAGAATAGCAAACTATGTTTTGCCATAACTTGGAGTAGCATCTTCTCAGAGGAAGTGAGGGGGGAAGAGACACAGGTCTGAAGCTCACTGCAACTTATTGATAATCCTCCAAACCTTATTGTTGGGTCATGAAGCCTTCACTGAGTCACATGGAATTGCTATGTAAATACCACAAGGAATCCTGTTCAATGAAAGTCACCATGCTTTACTTATCTGTCTATCCACATACACAGGAATATGCTTTTTAATGCCAATGTATACATCCTTCCACATATTCATACCTCTCTTTTACATGCAGATCAAGCATAATAACTACAAAGCTCTGTTATTTTAAAAGGAGTAAACACAATGATAGATAGCACAACATCCTACCACTGTTCACTTGCAATTGGCTTCATTATATAATATTTGTTCTTCCTCAGTCTAGCATTGCAAGTTGTGTAGTAACAGGCAATTCAAAGTACATGCTGTCAGAACATGTGTGGACATCAGGCTAGATTGTTGTTTCTGAAATCAGCATATTACAATGAGAGGCTGTGTCTAAGAGGACAGGGGTTATCTGACACCACACAATCAGTTTATGAGTGATTGAAAAAGAGAATTAATTTCTGAAAATTGAGGAAATTTCTTGTACATGGCTAACAGCTGAAAGACTCACTTGTCCCCACTCTACCACATCATAAAATTAGGTGGGGGGAAAACCATAAGGTTTCAAGACTAAGCTCCCCCTACCTACTCACATGTGTGATGGCTATGCAATCCTTGGGCAGGAATGTTTCCCTGACCTCTGTGAATTCAGTCAGCATAGGAAAGAACTCCATTCATGTATTCTGAAACATGCACAGCACTTCTCTGCTCAGGCAAGAATTACAATAAGGGTAGATCCTTCTTACATAAAAGAGATTATTTCATGTACATTGGAATAGGAATTAGGTGGTTCTTTGGATGTTGCTGGACTGCAAGTTCGAGATGTCTTAGTCAACTCACCCAATAGTGAGGAATGCTCAACAACATATAGGGACAGCAAGCTTCCTACTCTTGATGTACATTAATTTATGTACAGAGCACTTTCCCATGTACAGATGGCAGGAAACGTTTCCATTGCAGATGAGGTGTGCCTATGTCTGTGTGTGAGAGAGATAGGGATGCAAGCAATATTTGAAAATATGAAAAAAAATGTCAAAAATATGTTTTTCAAATGCCAGGGAAACCTTAACAAGTTGAATCCTAGACTGGTAAGAATCTTTGTAGTTCTGGACTTATTTGTAAAATAAGCTATGCAAAATAGTTTTAGGTGGAAAATAGCATTTATTTCCTGCCCAGGAAATAAATAGATATAAAAACAAACAAAAAAAATCAACTAGGAAATATTGTTTCCTGCATATAAAATGGTACAGTTGGAGAATTATGGTCATAATTAGTATACTTCTTTGCACAGAAAACATAATTTTCTGCACAAGAGGTTGCATTTTCTGTGCAGAAAATAGTATTTCTTCACAAATGTATTATTTTCTGTGCAGAAAATACCGTAATAAAGCCACATGCAATGTTTGTGCCAGAGATCCAAACTGTAAATACTCTTCAAAGATTGCACAGTTTTGGAAGACTTTCTTACAGTAGGATGAAAATTACTAAAATTACATGTTGCATCCTTTGAGAAAAAAATAGTCAAGAATTACATCCCCTGCATGTGTTTTGGGGGCACATCAGTAGTAGAATCTACACAGGCCCATCATTTCCTTTCTTGTTTTAATAGGGGAATGTCATCTGCATTCCCCTGCTATTAGCTACTTTTCTGTCCCAGCTTAGACAGATCTAAGCACTTAAAACTACAAAATGTAAGACAGTCCAAAGGAACCATCTTCAGAAGTTGCCTGCCTCTCATGGCAGTGAAGTGGGTCCCTGATTGCTTAGTTATTTTGAAACTGCATAATTTAGTAGATAAAGTTATCAGCTTGAAATGCACTGCAGCTTTCCTTCAGCATCCCTGAATGTAGCTTGACATAAGGAATCTTGACACTGCATGTAAGAAGCTTCTTCTCCACACAAACCCCAAATTGGATTTAATATGAGGCCTCCTGACTTTGCACTTCTCTTCCAACTGTCAATACCACTTTTTATTTGAACATACAACAGATATGGTAGTGAAAGCCAGAGAAAATCCACAGAATTATGCAGTGGAATAGGGGAATTTTGATATTAAAAAGAAAATAATAACCATGGCTGAGATTCTAGATCAGCTACCTCCTAACATCTGCTGGTCCATCCTGCCCCCACCCTAACTTACCAAGCAACAGCCACTGCAAGCAATGGGAATCTGTTCTCCTGTCAATCAGGACACAGCATACAGACATTTCCACTTCCCTTCTGTGGCTACAAGGAGTTGTGTCAGGGATTCTGCCTCTGAGTATCACACTAGACACTGCTCAAAAGGAAGAGGGGTGTCAATAAGCTATGCCCTGGTGAACAGGAGAACAGTTGCTCAGAGTGGCTGCTATCTGGTATATCAGGATTTGAGGAATTTTATCATCCCTATGTATTCACTACACCAGTGATGGAGAACCTTTTAGGAGCTGAATGCCAAAACGTAAAAGGCCTTTCAGCACCAGGTCTTACCTGGTGCTAGGGGCAGGACTTCTGACCTCTGGGGGTGAGACTTCTGGGAGGGACCTCTTCCCCTCCCAGGCATCTGAAGACCGGGGGGGTGGTGGTTGGGGAAGGAGGAGGAACATGTGCATCCTCTTCCTCCTTCTTCCCCTGCACTGTGCTCGGCCTTCAGTTGCCTCCAGAAAGGCAATTGAAGACTGGGAAGGGTCTGGAAGGTGGAGGAACAGACATGCACCTCTTCCTCCTCCTTCCCCCAGCCTTCAACAGCCTCTGGAGAGGCAGTTGAAGATCAGGAAGGATCTGAAAGGATGAGGAACAGGCAAGCACTTCTTCCTACTCTTCTCCACCCTCTGTGTGCCGGAGGAAATGGCTTCATGTGCCATAGATTTGTCATCATGGCTTTACACTATTCCATTTTGGGTTTCTACTCAAGGGGCTTTATCTCAAACAGATAAAAAAAAACTCATGAAAAATAGGTTATGTACAAAATTTAATAAAATGGGATAATTATGATGTTACATTCAAAAGGAGGAACTTGTTAACGATGGACTTGACTTCCACTGGTATCATTATAAACAATTGGTGGAAATAAATAAACTTGATATAAAGTTTGATTTTGAAAGAGAAATAATGAATTTGAATTGAATTTATGTACTGATTATGAATGTTGGATTGGGAAAATATATAAGAGCTTTATTGCATGACAAAAGAAAGCCAAGATATGAGAGAGAAACTGCTTTCGCCTTGCCTCTCCACATGCTGTTGTAATAGTTCCATTCACCAGATAGAGACAGTAATACAAGCATGCCTTTTGCCAAATGGATTTTTCCAATGGAACCAAAGATATGATTTTACACATCCCTCAGAAAAAGAATGGCAGTGTTTTGATGGCATATGGAGGAGTAAGGAGAAAGCTGATTCTCTTTCAATGCATCTTGGCTTTCTTTTGTCATATGATGAGACTCAAAGTTGTTGTTAAGAGGAGGACTTGAAGATGACCAAGTTAAGGAATGTATGGGTTAAATGAGCTCAACATTTTGTATATAATATTGAACTGGAGGTTTGGTAATAAATGTGGACTAATGGTTTAAAAGACATTGATTTTAGAGGGGAAAAAACTACAATATCATGTACAGATGGTATTTGACTCCAGCTAGATTCTCTAGGATGTAGAAAAGACTAAAAAAAAATACATGTTGGAAATTCAATGTACATGAAGATATATTCTATTACATGTGGTGATCTGTTGGGAACAATGTTCCTTTAAGACAGTGTAAAATAGTTTGTGTGGCTGTAAATGAGAAGTAACACTTGGTTTCAACCCTTAGTCATCACCAATGTATATAAGTGCTCTAAAACTCAAAGCAGTTGTGGGTTGATGAATATAGTGTTTTGTACAGTGAATTGCTGTATATCAGACAATGAATGTTGGAGATAGTTACAGGACAGTTTGTATATAACTTGTACATATTGCAACAAGTGATAAAAGCCTCCAAGGACTTTTGGAAGAATCCAACTGTGTTTGTGCATCATTGCACAGTTTTGGAAGTCTTAGGGCCTTTGCAGACTGCCAGAAATAGTGCAAATTGAGTC
>CM034702.1:18822530-18839242 GCA_020142125.1 Phrynosoma platyrhinos
CAGGGGGCCACATCTGGCCCCCGGGCCTTAGGTTGCCTACCCCTGGTCGATACTATGGTGGTCATATATCCAGCATGACTACATTGAATACTGTTTACCTTCTCACTGAAGTGGTACCTATTCATCTACTTGCATTTGCATGCTTTTGAACTGCTAGGTTGACAGAAGCTGGGACTAGTGATAGGGGCTCACCCCATCATGCAGCACTTGGGCCTTTAACTGCCGACCTTCTGATCTTCCAATCATCAGAATTGGTGTCTTAACCACTAAGCCAACACAATCGCATATGTGCATATACGGTTTTAAATTGTAATCGTGTTTGCCATATTCAATAATAATTGGTCCCACAAAACCAGAAAGAGGTACACTAGGTACTACCAACCCCTATAGTATGTCTTGATGGCAGCAGAGAGAGAATCTTCTGAAAGTTCTTCTTAATCAGGCTTGAGAAGTATTAACTTGGTTTGTTGTTCTTAGTCAGTATAACATGGAATGAAAGAATCATAGAGTTGGAACAGACCAGAAGGGCCCTCCTATGCAGGAATAATAACGAAAGAAATAAAATAAAAATTGAAGAATTTTAATTTAAAATTATCTAATTGTTGGCAAGAACAGGTGTCAAAATGACTATAATTCTGATGATAACATATGCTGGTGTAATTTTGGGAACTCTTTTTGCATCATCATCATCATCATCATCATTGCACAAAAGACTTGGTTTTTTTCCACAGAATCCCAAATTTGTTACAGAAAGCAGGCTTTTATTTAAAAGGGGAGGGAACAAAACCAATGTGTTTTATGCAAACAATTGTTTTGTCAAAAAAGTCTCCAAGTATTTTCAAAAAACACCACTTCATAGAAATTCTGGCAATCTCATCCAATGGAAAGTAAACCTTTGAAATACTTTGTGCTTGTCTGTGAGGATGAAATATGCAAAGATTTATATTCTTAAGAGCACACAACTACAACATCTAGAGCTCCTGCCATTACTACCATTCCCAGAGATGGTCTTTCTGTTCTACTATCAAACAATCCTTGCCATTCCAAGGTTTCTTGTAATGTTTTGGCTTTAATTAGCTCCCCTGTAATTTCTATCCTTTCATTCTAGTTCATTGGAGGAAAAGAAAACAAGTCTGCTCTCCAGATATTTTAGTTCTCAATAAACATGCATAGTATTGTAAAGCACATGTTTTCACAGTAAACACAACTTGCTTTCTGCAAGCAGATGGACATGTTTCTTGATGCTTCTGCATAGTCTGTTCCCCTATATGAACCTGCTTGAAAATGTAAAGGGAGAATTCCCAGAGGTCATCATGGCATCCTGTGAGCATTTCATCCTTGGATTGCTCCTCACTGGATTGCTGCCCATTGTCATGAGATAAATTAAATCTTTAGAAGGAAGGAGAACATAAAATATCCACATTTCAGGTATTTCTTATTTCTTGTAGACAGGATGTCTTGAACTACTTGCATGTGCAAATTCAAATTTCTATATATTACAAAAAAAAAAAGTGTGTGTGTGTATCTTCAAGTCATATGTTGACTTATTGTGATTCCATTAATTTCCTAGGATTCTCAAAGACAGGAATACTCAGAGGTGCTTTTACCAGTTTCTTCCTCTAAAATATAGCCTACAGCACTTGGTGGGCAGTGATGGGCTCCCATCCAAGTACTAATGAGAAGTGCCCTGTTTAACTTCCATAGCGGGGCTATGGTATCTTTAGAATATTTAGACCTGAGCAAACATGGTAATTTTTTAGGGGGTAGGAGAGACTGGAAGACCTTGAGCAAGTCACACACAGTCAACCCTAGAAAACCCCATGATAGAGTTGCCATAAGTTGGAATCAACTTGTACACACACAATGATAGGACCAACTATCTACAGAGGTGAGCAGCTTCAATGGCTATGGAGGCAAGTTTCACTTTATTCTTGAAACTACTGGAAATGTTACTTTCTTCCTGAAACAACAATGAAACAACAATAATATACTTTTAGTTTAAAATGCATTTCATGTGGAATGCATTCCTTGTTTTAAAGAACTGCACTTTCAGGAATCTTCTTTGAATCCTAAATCAGGAACTGGGATATAAAATCTATCTATCTATCTATCTATCTATCTATCTATCTATCTATCTATCTATCTATCTATCTATGGTCTCTTTTAAAGGAAGAATTTAAGTCCCCTTTTTAGATTAATTTCTCAAAAACAAAACAAAAACATTCTGCTGAATTTAGCAGAAAAGGCAGGTGCTCCATAGTAGGGTTGAGGTTGCCTGTTGAAGTAAAAGATAGGGTTTCTGTACCTTTTAAAGTTGTGTGGGAAAGGGAATTTCAGCAAGGTAGTTACATTTGGCCTGTGGGCTGCATATTGTCCATCCTTAATATAAAATAATATGTAACCTGATTTCTACCACTGGGATGGGAAGGAATGGGAACTGAAATACAGCAGGCTGGATTTTCTAACAAATGTTTTAACTGAAGAGTATAATGATAACTATAAGATAAAATTGAAACTTGATTATATCACTATCAGGTGAAGCATGATTTATACCAAAGCCACTAAAGCCCGCTGGAGTTTTAAGCATTTATTTCATGATGATTGGTGGCACAAGCTCTGTTCACCAACATACGATGTTATTTCAAGGTTAAATTGCTGAATTGAACTTGCTGTGTTTGTTCACAGACCTTCACTTTCTTGTTTCAGTCAACCAGTCCTAGTCATGCTGGCATTGTTTCATTTCCTTCACTGTCACCTCAGTTCATGCTGTGTGTTTATGAAGCTTTCAAAGTTAGATTTGTCTCAGGAAGTGGCTGTAGTGGAGACTTGAACTTGCATATCCAGTATCCTACCTGCTACATCACAGGGACTCAATGAGGGAGTACGTATGGCCCAATCTAGCAAGGTAGCAATGTATGTATGAAAGCAGGCTTAGAAATATGGGGAAATAGTATCAAAAGCACTATTGGGTGCTGTGCAAAGCTTTCCTCACCTGATCCATCATTCAGGATTCTGACCATGTAGTGAAAGTCTAAACTCCAATAATTAGCTGTTCAGGGTGAAGAACATAGGAACTGGGCTAGCACCAGCAAGACTGACACAAGTCTTCCTGAGGCAGATGCCAGAACCCTGAGCTGTCCATTTAATATTTCATGATGCCCTCAATTTAGTATCCCTTTACAGCAATGCAGAAAATTATAAGTCTTGTCAGATCCAACCACTTAACCAAGTAAATTCACCAGAACAAGCTGGGGTTTCTTGAAACCCAGACATGCAAACTCAGGGAGGCTCAAAAGCCTGCCCAACCACCACTACCCCCCAGCAGCACGGTGGTGGGGCTGGGAGAAGCCCAGGCGAAGGCTCAGAGGCTTAAAGGCCCACTCAACCACCACCACCATCTGGCAGTGCAGTGTCTGCAGCGGAGGCAGAGCTGAGAGAGGCCCGTATGGAGGCTTAAAGGCCTGCTCAACTGCCACCACCACCTGGCAGTGTGGGGGCAGCAGTGACAGTGGGACCGGTGGAGGCTTGGAGGCTTAAAGGACCATCTAACCACCACCACCACCAGGCGGCACGGTGGCTACAGTGGTGGTGGGGCCAAAAGAGGCCTGGACAGAGGCTTAAAGGCCCACACAACCACCACTACCATCACCTGGCAGTGTAGCAGCAGAGCGGCAGCAGCAGGGCCAGGAAAGGCCCGGGTGAAGGCTCAGAGGCTTAAAGGCCCACCCAACCACCAGCACCACCCCGCGGCATGGTCGGGGAGCGGTGGTGGTGGGGCTGGGAGAAGCCTTTTAGCCCACTCAATTTTCATCACCACTTGGCAGTGTGGCAGTAGCAGTGGCAGCGGGGCCAAGAGAGACCCTAGCGAAGGCTATCTAGCCTGCCCTATCCCCTTGCCTCAACAGGGGTGGCAGTGGTGAGCCCGAGAGCCAGGTTCTGGGTATGAGTTTCCATCCAGCCTGCTCACATTTCCCCTGTTGTGTCCTCTGCTCCATTTTCCTCAGGTTGAACACCCTTTTCCTTTTGTGAGAAAACTGAGGCAAAGAAAGTGTTGAGTAGTTCTGCCCTTTCTCTGTCCCCTGTTAGAATTTCTCCATCTTCTCTGCGCAGTGGTCCTACCATTTCCTTCTTCTTTCTTTTTCTATGGGCATACCCCAAAAAGGCATTTTTATTGTCCTTAACCCTTCTAACAAGCCTAAACACATTCTGTGCTTTGGCTTTCCTGACTTTAGCCCTACATATGCTAGCTATTTGTCTGAATTCCTCTTTAGTGATTTCTCCCCTTTTCCATTTCTTATATATCTCCCATTTAAAACCTAATTCAGTTGAAAGTTCTTTTGTCATCCAACAGCTCCAAAACTAGGTATTAGAATACAATCTCCAGTCCTGGATGAGGTCACACTCTCCGCTAAGGACTGTGTTCGTATTCTGGAGGTGCTCCTGGATTCGTTGCTCCAGATGACTAATCAAGTAAATGTGAAAATCAGGAGTGCCTGTTATCAGCTTTGGCTGATATGCTAACTGCACCCTTTCCTGGAAGTAAGGGATATTGAAACTGTGATGCATGCATTGGCAACTTCTCATCTTGTTTTCTGTAATGTGCTCTACATGGGGCTACCCTCGTGCTTAGTCTGGAAACTTCAACTAGTACAGAACATGGCAGCCAGGCTGGCCTTGGGTACATCAAGGAGAGACCATATAACATCTATCTTAAAATCAGTTTCCAGGCTCAGTACAAGGTGTTGGTTATTACCTTTAAAGCCCTAAATGGCTTGGGTCCAACCTATCTTTGGGACCGCCTCCTTCCATATAATCGACCCCATGCACTCTGGTCCTCTAGGAAGAATTTGCTTCAGCCTATAAAAACTAGGCTGTCTGCAACCTCCCAGAGGGCTTTCTTGACAACCGCTCCCAGATTATGGAATCGCCTGCTGGACGAGATCCATCACATTACCAGTTTAAATAGCTTTTAAAAGATGTGAAGATGGATCTCTTCCAACATGACTTTCCTGATTAGATCTCCTGGCCTTAAGAGCTAGTCTGTCCTTTCTACTCTTTGTCACATTTGTTGATGGCTCTCCGCTCTACCATTGTGATGGTAGCTGTTAGCTGTTCAACTGTTAGCTGTTCAACTGTTTATTGTTTTGTTGCTGTTTTTGACTCTCGGTTGTTTAATACTATTTTAAGGGTTGGGTGGGTTTTGAGATTGTATATTTATGCTGTTTTATTGTTGTAAGCCGTTCCGATTGCATCTGCAGAGGGGCAGGATGTAAATAAATTTTATTATTATTATTATTATTATTATTATTATTATTATTATTATTAGAATCATAGAATCATAGAGTTGGAAGAGACCACAAGGGCCATCCAGTCCAACCCCCTGCCATGCAGGAACTCCCAATCAAAGCATCCCTGACAGATGGCCATCCAGCCTCTGCTTAAAGACCTCCAAGGAAGGAGACTCCATCACTCTCCGAGGGAGTGTGTTCCACTGTTGAACCGCCCTTACTGTCAGGAAGTTCCCCCTAATATTGAGGTGGAATCTCTTTTCTTATTACTATTAGGGATTGGGATGGTGTGAGCAACCTTGTAAAAGAAAGCTCTCTCATGTGATTATTTGCAAACAGGGATACTCAGCTTGACTCTTAAGTCCTCCTCTCCACAGGAGACATCTTGCCCTTACCCTGAGCACTCAACATATCTAGGATAGAAGAAGAATGGCAATGGAACTCCATCTTTTCAGAAGGCTGTCCTTCCCACTGAAGGCAGCAATGGTACTATAGTTCCCAGCAATAGTACTGTAGTTCCCAGCATCTTTGGCAGGAAAGGGATGTTTCACTTTTGTGGAAATTGATACTGAGATGCATCTTTTCTCTTTGTGTTGCCTGAGAAGGCTACAATTTGTATTTAAGATGTTTTATTTTCTTTCACATAAAAGGATATTCTTCCAAGAAACTGGACCATCTGACTTCTCCCTCTTCTAGCCTAGGTAAAATTGGGGGGGGGAGAGAAGGGGAAATGCTGTGTGACTACAGAAGCAGTGGCAAGGGCTTAAATAGTCACAAGTGTTTTGTACAAGCATAAAATAAAACAATTTTTGTGTGCATTTATTTAGATTGTGTGCAAAGAGCTAAGGGGCTGAACAGACTGCCCTGTCCTGCCACCCCTTTCCTTGCCAGATCAGGGCTGCAGCAACTGTATGTCATGGCCCCAATCCAGTGGTTTGCTGCAGTGGTGGCTTTTTGCCATTTCTTTGGTGCAGTGTGTCTAAACACTGAGCCAAAGACATGCCCTTTCACTGCCTGCCATGTGGTTGGGTGGGTGGCTTGACTGCAGCATCGGGGTGGAGTTGAGGTGGCCGAAGTGCAGTCGCCATATCCCCACTCCTATTTGGAAGGATAGAATTTCGTTATTTCATCTGCTCTCCCCTGCAACAAACCTTCAGTGCTATTATGAGAGTGTGGTTATGGTTATGCACAAATGGAACCAGATCATGGACACAGTTGTGAAGTTACAATCATAATGAAAACAGAGTTTGAAATCAATTACCCAATGGACCCAGAAATCTACTTATTGAATATGCTGTATCTCTGGACACTCAAGTGGCAAAGAAATTTTGGGGAGTATTATTATATATGATTTTGGCCATGAGAATGGTATATGCTAACAAATGGATGATCCCAGGAATTCCATCAGAAGAAGATTGGCTTTTAAAATTATACAAAATGGCTGAAATAGACAAATTAATTATTATGCTAGGTAATAAAACGTTGATGATTATAAGGTTGGAAAGTTGGCAGTTTGGGCCCCAGGTGTCATGTGATGTGGTAGGCTCCGATCACTAGCCCCAGCCTCTGCCAATCTAGCAGTTCAAAAGCATGCAAATGCAAGTGGATAAATAGGGTGGGAAGGTAACAGCATTCTGTGCAGTCATGCTGTCCACATGGCAGGCGGAGTCATCTTCGGACAAAGCTGGCTCTTCTGCTTAGGAACAGAGATGAGCATCTCCTCCTACATTCATGTCAAGGGAAAACCTTTACCTTTACCTAATACCACTATGGGGGAAAATGGTGTATCTAGCTTATCACTAGAATAACCATTTTATGTTTATTAGTAATTAGTTTAATATTTTATTGGTAGCATCATTAGTATCAATTAGGAATAATATTATTATGGGAATGTTTACTAGTGGATATATGGAGAAGTTTACCTGAGATTTGTAAGAATATATAAGATTGTTAATAAAAATAATAATAAAACAAACAAAACAAAATGAAAATAGATAAACCTGTTCTGGGGCTGCTGTCTTATTTCTCTTCTGTTGTTATTATTAATGATTTGATGTCTAATTAATGTTTCTCATAGTATCATTGTGCCATGAACACGGGATAAAATCTTACTTTGAATGCATACATTAGCCTCTTAACTATCTTATTTCTAATGATTTTGAGGAATACCTTGGAGACAGTTGCTGGGTGAGCCTTTCTGTCACAGCCAAATGTCTTCTCCTCTTCCTTCATTGACTTCTGCCTACATGCTATTGAAAATCAGCCTTATGGTCTGGAAACAGGATACATCAGATTCTTTTGGCATTCTTGTCTTTCAGGCAATCAGGGTACCTCCTCCTTTCTACTCCTAAGAGGTGTTTCTTTTCTGGTAGCTCCTCCTGATAGGTGTTGTCATTCTGAAAAACTACTCAGGGAGGCAAATGTAATGCTTTCTCAGATTCCATCATAGCTCCACCAACCAGCAAGCCAAAACATTAATTGACTTAAATATATATGTTTCTTTGCTGGAAAGGAAATTTTCAAGCGCTCAGCACCTAAATACCCCCAAAGGCAGCAAATTTTGTCTGATCTTGGAAACTAAGCAGGGTCAGCCCACTTGATGGGAGACTGGCATTGTAGACCAGGTGATGATGGTAATATTTCAGAGGGAGGAACTGACAAAACCACTTCTGAGTATTTCTTGCCTGAGAAAACCTCATGAAATTCATAGGGTCACCATAAGTTGGCAGGTGACTTGGAGGCACATACACACTCACACACATGGTTGAGATCCTGTAGTGTAATAGTTCTTCATGTGGACCTAAGCTAACTGACCTCTCAACACCCCCTGGACTCACTCTTGAGCTGTTGCAGTACCCACAACCAATTCTGTGGCAGATAGGGAGGCAGATATACACTCACCACCTATACTGTGAGTGCCAGTGATTTAGTGGTTTGAATGTTGGAGCAGGACTGTTGGAAATCAGGGTTGAAATGTTTGCTCAGCCTTGAAAACCCACTGAGTGTCCTTAGGCAAGCCACACAGTCTCAGCCTAAGAGGAATATGGTGGCAATTTAAAAATAAATAAAAGAAAATTCTAGGATAAGTCAGCATAAATCAGAATTGAATAAGTCAGACATCACCATCACACTCCACCCATAACCCCCTCAGCACCTACATTCCAAGGACATGAGGCTATGTGAGACAACCATTGCAAGGAACAGGTGCCAGGGAGGGGGCATCAGTATCTTGTCTTCCAAAGCTCCTCAACCACTCTCTTCTGTTGGATGTCAGAGCTACCCATATTGCCAGGCCTGACCTGCACTCCAAAATTAGCCTTCTGCTTTCAGGACACTCCCATATCAACATTATTGAAGTACCATTCACCTAGCAGACCAATTACAACAATTCTCAAACTTTGGTTCTCTGGATGTTTTGGACTTCAACTCCCAGAAATCCCAGCCACCTTGACCAATCATCAGGAATTATGAGATCTGAAGTCCCAAACACCTGGAGGAACAATGTTTAGGAATCACTGGGTTACAGTATTGAAATGAGAGAGGGAACACCTCATGGAGCAAAAATAGGGGAGGAAGTTTCCTCTGTACACTCACCAGTTTTTGTGCCCATATCAGTCTCCCACCTGCCTGCCCTAGATTTCTGCTTTGCATAATTTGGGATGGACATTATGTGGGCTTCCACCTGTTTTAGAACTGCAACACACCATGCTTGCTAGACTACCTGGGTGATGCATTTCTACCACAACTGAAGGACTACACAATTTTTATCCCTGCGGTACAATACTGTCCTCATTTTCTGGTTCTTTTCTCTCTTTTTATCCCCTGGATTTTGTGCCCTTTGTGTCTCTGGCTTTCTACACCCCTGCACTCCTACAGAAGTTCCTTTTCAAACTAGTCCCACGACTTTAGTGAGCCTTTTCCTCTTCTCTGTCATAGCAGGAGGGACAGCATTGTGCAGATATCTCTGCCAAGGTAATGGTAGATCAGGTAGCTCACATCCAGGAGCAAAAGATGACAGGGAAGAGAGACCAAAAATAATGAAAGAAGTAAATAAAATACAGGCATTAGATGGCCTAATAGCTGAGTAATCGTAATAATAATACATTATGTCAACAGCAGTGACAAAGGAAACAACACTTGGGGTATTTATAGAGTTTTCTGAAACGACAGATCCAGGTGCCACATTTTGACTCTGCACCACCTTCTCTGTTGGGTTTTTCTTCTGTCTGAGGATTATTTTAGAAAGAGCTATTATTATCCATGATTTATCACTCTGCACTAGGGGGAACTCTTACTTTCCACCAAGACAATTACGGAATCCTTGCTGAGAGCCACTTAAAGGAACAGTTGCCTATTTTTCAGGTGCCAATTGAAGGAAGGCAATTTAACTTCTCCTGTTTGTCTTTTCAAGTAAGTTGCACATTCTTACCAAGTAAAGTTTCAGACTGGCTGGGAAAACAAACTCCAGACTTAGCATGCCCTGCTGCTCCTAGTATGCAGAAATATGCAGAAGCCTTTGTTAACATGGAGGTAAGCTTAATTGTCTGCAAATAGCTTCACTCCTGTCATTTGGGCCACTCCACTGGAAAATCAAGCAATTTATTTGGGATATAATCATTAAAGGTGAGAGAAAATTTTGTTGCACTTATTTTTTTAAAAAATTATAATTTAGCAAAATGTACAAAATTCAGATGTGGGAGAAACCAATACTGACAGATTTGCCTCTCCCTTCTCATGAGCTTTGGACAACCCTCAGGAGTGAAACAAACTAGTGGAGATCAGGGTAAAACCAAACTTCACTGCACCCCTTTCCTTGCCAGTCTTTAATCAGACTGTTAAAATGCTAACAGCTCTATGATCCAGAAGTCATATCTTTACATTATAGCAATAGCAAGTTCATTTCTATAGCACTTATCAGTGAACTAGCACTCCCTAAGCAGTTTATAATGTGTAAGCCAATTGTCCCCCCAAAAGCTGGGTACTCATTTTATTGACCTATGAAAGGAATGAAGTCTGAGTCAACTTTGGAGCCCTCCAAGATTGAACTTACAATGTTGTGGCTGTAGGATTGGCATTTAACCACTGTGCCACTAAGGTTCCTTTTTAAAAACAATTAAAACAATAAAACAATTAATTTAGTCACAAGACCAAACAGCACATCCACTTGTGTTATGGTTGTGTTTTCCCATCTCTGCTTGCACAGTCTTGAAGTAGATATGGCTGTTGTTTAAAAAAGTAATTCTTCAATCTTATGTTAGTATATGTCACCAATAGGATTCTGACCCTTGACAGATTCAGACCATTGAGGCTCCTCCACACTTGCTGTAGGGGAACACCTGACCTTCTAGGGAAGAGATGTGAATTTTTAATCTTTATCAGGGGCCCTTTCACACTATATAATTATAGTACTATGATTCCACTATGACACCCAAGGTTACATCCTGTGATGTCCTGGGATTTGTAGTGGGGAGTATTTAGAATTCCCAACAAGAGAGCTCTGGTAGCTCTCCAAAATAAATTGAAGCCCCCCCCCCTCAGGATTCCATGAGATGAATAGGACAAAAGGAAAGGCTATGATCTAATTCACAAGATAAACAGAAAGAGTTAGGATATGGGATATGGGTGTTGTGGTGCCAGAGCTCTCTGAAATAGAAAGCTAAATATCTCACAAAATTACCTATTCGAGAATGCCACAGCAAGAAGACATGGCAGTTAAGTGGTTCAAACTGCATTATTTCTGCAGTGCACATTCGACTTTCTTTAGCAGCCAATGAAAATCTTATCTTGCCCAATATTTCCTCCAGACAAAAAGCAATAGTAGAGTATAGATTTATACAGAATAAAATGTCTCTTCTCTTTCACTCCCCACAGTGGAAAGTGTGGTGAGTTAATTTGAGTAATTAATTATTGTAGAGATTACTTATATTTATTATACACCTATATACACAGACACAGACACTCTTTATATTCATATTCTAACTCTTTCTGTTTATCTTCCCATGGTACCAGGAAATGAACACACCCAGCAGCTGACCCTGGCTTCTAGGCCTCTTCACCCATGGTGCTAAATCACACCATCAGGAGACAAAGCCTTAGCACCTTTAGATCATTTTAATTAATCAGAATTAATTCTTCTGATTAATTCTGTTATCTTTGAATTTGGTCACTCTAATTCAGTCATGGCTTCAATTTATGAAGGGATGGTGAGCCTGAAATCAACATACAGGATGACTTTACTGTCTGTTTTAGGATATGAATTAGAGCAGAAATGACAGAGACTTTCCTTTACAATACCACCTCTCCCCACAGATTCATGAATATGCGGAGATAGGAAATGTGTCATGAATGTGTCCTGTCTTCACCTTCAAAGATGCCATCCCTGCTATCTCCATCCACCTATACCCCCAAAATAAGATCCCCCCCCAAAAAAGCTTGCTTTTCACAAAATATTTTCCCCCTCTGTGTTTTAGCACAAAACCCGTTAGTTTGCATGAAATGCAGAATTGTTTTTTTTGTCTGCACAAAATATTTCCAGAAAATGATGATTTTTGTACAAAACAAGGATTTTGACCATTTTTTCAGAAAAAAATAAACAAAAAACTCACAATCTTGCCTAGCTGCATGCAAGATCAAAATAAGAAAATGTTTACCTCCTCATGCCTTCAGTAAGGTAATCTGAGTATCTATTATCTGTTTCCCAAAAGTCATTTGTTTCCCAGTCAGTATTTGAAGCCAGAGATGAAATGGAATTTTCTCCACATGTCCCTGCTCATTTTTTATGGATTTTCCCATCAATCCTGGTGGATATTTTCTTTCTTAACATTTTCTGGCTGTGTTTATTTTACTTTCAAGTCCTGCAGGCACACTGACTGTGGTCTCTGCTCCTTTCTACATCTTAGGTAAAGCAAAACTATCTTTAAACTAAATCTATCTCTATTATTCCCTCAAAATCATGTTACTTGTTTCAAAATTAAATTCTTGTTGCAAGCCCTATAATACTGTGCCCTCTGGCCTTGCATCCAGTGCCTTGAGATCAAGGCTGTGCCAATCGTTTGCACTTTAAAAAATGGAAGAGCTACACTAAAGCTTTCTAAGTAAAAGAACAAGTTCCTTCTATTTATGTTGTTGATATGTGTCTTCAGGTCATTTCCACCTTATGGCAACCCTAAGGCAGACCTATCACGGGGTTTTCGTGAAAGATTTGCTCAGAGGGATTTTGTCATTGCCTTCTTCGGAGACTGAGAGTGTGTGACTTGCTCAAAGCCACCCAGTAGCTCTCAAAGTCCAAATGTGGATTTGAACTCTGATCTCCAGAGTCCCAGTCCAACAGTCAAACCATTACCCATGCTGGCTCCCTCTGTAACTCATTCTGCTTTGTAATTCATGATATCAAATTAAGAATGACTGTGCTGGAATGGATCTGGATGATAAAGACTAAACCCCATAGTCCATTAAAAGAGACAGCATCTGAACAAGAATAAAAGAGGATCCCTAGTGGATCCTCTGGTGGAACAAATGAAAGGCATGTGCAAACCAGTTGGTCATATAGTGACAACCAAAGGCCTAAAGGAAGCCCACAACCAAGATGTGAAGGCAATAGCACCCTCCTGCTTTTCTTAACCAGCATTAATAAAGAGAGACACACTGCTTCCAATACTGAATATAATCTATATCCATCCTCACTACTGGACATAGACCCATTTATTTACTCCAAATGGTATAATTCCTTTCTAAAACTGTCCACATTGTTCATCACCAGAACATATATGCTAGCAAATCCCACAGTTTAACTATGTGGTTTGTGAAGAAGACCTCTATTTATCTGTCCTCAATTTCCCACTATTTAACATATTTGTGTGACCCTGGGTTCTTGTATTATGTTCCTCCTGATTCATTTCTGGGATGTTCACAAGTTCATCTCTCATTCAATTCACTTTGTTCGGGGAAAGAGAAGGAGCAAACCTCTGGTTTCCACAGAAGGCCACCAAATTATAGTAACCCCTCTCTCATAAATTCTTTTTACACTCATTTTACACTTTTCTTTTTTGAAATATTTATTGTATCACTCCCTTAGGAAAACAAAACAAAACAAAAATCTTAAACTCCCAGGCATGACAAAGTGTAACAAAAGATGAATTTTTATAAACATAAACAACAACAACAAAAAGCAACCAGAAGTTGGTGAATGTTGTTGCTATTTTTGTGGAAACCATGAAGAACATCTAAGAAGGGTAATACTTGGAGATGAACATGTGCTCAACACTACTTTACACAGGATAGAGGCAAGGCTCATAAATCCTTCCTTCCATGCTTTGCTGGAAGAGGATAACAAACACCTACTGCATCCACTTCAGACCTTCTTGAGGTCCGCATTAATTTTCTCTTCCCTCCCTTTACAAGGGCAAGTCAAGTTTTTCTTCCTTCACCAGTCAAAAGTACATGGGCTGCTTAACCTCTCAGGGGAATGATTCACCCTCTCATGGACCTTTGGAGAGAAGCAATACAGTTATCCAATTTCCTTCTAATTGCACTAACAAGGATGAATTAGGACTTTCATCAACAGGCGCGAGTGATCAGTTTGAAGTCAGCCATGGGCAACGGAGCTGCAGATTAAACAAAACTACCATGTTAACGTCTAATAATACAACAGCGAGTGGAAATTAACTGCAAGACAAATATGTCGTGCCAACGACATTGGAGAGTTTGTTCTTTAAACACCACGTTCTTTTAAAAGCTGAGACTGTTATTAGGGCCATATAACTTAATTTCAAAGGCATAATAGAAAAGTAAATGTGTTCCAGTGGTGCTTTAAAAAAAAAAGAAGAAAAGAAAGAAAAAGAGGTCTATGGGATTTTTAAAGAAACAATCATGGCTGAATAATTCTTTGATATATGCTAATTAACCCCCAAATGTAACAGAGTAATTTATTCTAAACTGTAGAGTGCTTCTTAAACAGGAAAAAAAGCACCTATAAATTTCTCTGGTAGAAATCAAGACAGTCTATATTCACTCTGTATCTTTGACTTGGGATTCACACTGTCATACCCTTACTAGACGAGTCCTTATTATATCAGGACTCAGGGTTCCCAGAAAGAAGTCTGACCAAGACATCCAACTTAATCCAGTTGCCTGAGAAATCTTTGAAGCCTAGTTGTAAAATTCATAGGAAGCTAAAAGGATGGATACCAGTCAAGAGGCTCATCACATTTCTTGGATATTTAAGACTCATAGTTATAGTGTCATAGAGTTGGAAGAGACCTCAAGGGCCATCCAGTCCAACCCCCTGCCATGCAGGAACACATAACCAAAGCATCTCCAACAGATGGCCATCCAGCCTCTGTTTAAAAACTTCTGTGCTTGGAAAGCCATGGATAGACTTAGGTTGCAGATGAGTGAATGTGGTAAGATCTGTCTTTAAAGTTAAATGTATGTTTATCCCATCAGGAAAACAACAGGATAAAAGCCCATGTGATAATCTCCAGACATGTTGATTCCAGCTGATCCTGGTACTTTCACCAAAACCTATCAAGATGCTGCTTAATACCCATCACAAGGCCAATCAGGAGCTACTAGTTGAAGGCCTCTCTTGCAGCCTTGCACTCTTTCCAAGTAGAACCATTCTACCTGCTTCTAAGCATCACTTTTCTCAGCAACATGGGAGCAGCTCTGATTCTGATTTTTTTTCCACAGAACTCATCTGTGAGGAAGCTGATCTTCAACTAGTCCATCTTGAAAACCTTGGCCACTTGTCAACTAAAGCAATAGTAGATACCTGCTGACTTAAAGAGAAAGCTACACAGTACATGTTCTTAAGCTTCAAGACTAATTCTAAAGAAAACAGGCTACCTAGCTCAGTATAGCCTATGCAGACTAGGAACATCCCTTCAAACTTTCTGCAGAAGCTCCCCCCCCCCCCAGCAAGCATCTTGCTAGAGATGTCAGCAGCTGAACCTTGGACTCAATAACTGTGAAGCAATTGTTCCTCTGAGCCAAGACTCCTCTGCAGTAGGCTTAACTCCAATTGACTTGACTTTTATTTGAAGCTCCAGGATATTTCCAGAGCACACTCCCTCCCATCACTTGTTCATAGCCATATGTTGGCAATTGTTAGAGGGAGTCACAGTCTACTAAACAGATATTATCATAGAACATTTATCATAGGGCCAACATATGGCACAGGTTTCCAGATGATGTGAATGGGAAGAAACTCAACTGCTTCAATACAGATGCCCCAATATATTTACATGCATATTTAAATTTGCCTGAAAATATTTAGTTGATTTTGAATGTGAACTGACTGCTAGAAGACTGTTTATATTTTTTTGCTTGTTATCCCACTTTTTTCTCTCTCAAAATGGACCATACTCAAATGAATTAACTAAAATAATCAAACATAAAACAGTTAAGGAACACAAAGTAACAAAAGTAAAAGTACAAACCCTGGATGGGTTCAGATTAGAAGAAAACAAAGTCTAATTGGAATTAAGAGTGGGGGAATTTGTCAGTTTCATTTCCTATGTTTGAATTTTGTGAAATTTGGTAAATTCCAATAAAAAAATAGACATGAAATTAAATTCTCACTCATCCTTGGCAGCCCAAATCCTATTATTCCTCTCAAAGAGAGTAGATCTATCAAATCAATGAGATTTACCTATATGTTGATTCATCATTCAATAATTAATTTCATACATTTACTTTATTTGGGACTAAACAGTAGGATTCAAGTCAAGGTTTTTGGTTAGTGGTGAAAAGCACACTACCCTTTCATATCCCAAGGCATGGAGTATTAAAGCCCAAAGTGTTATTATGAAGAAACACAAACCAAACAAATCAATGAACACAAGAAGAAGAGGTTCTTGAAGCTATCCAATTTTATTTGTGCCTGATGTGTTCCAGAAAGGTCTTTCTCCTCTTCTTTCTTTCTTTCCTTCCTCCTTCCTTCCTCTGAATTTTCCTGGCTCGTCTTCTTTTTCTCTGTAGTTCCAAATGAGGGAAAATGAGGTACTGCAGTTGGATTCTCATTCTCATAATCCTTAATAGTGATATTAAGGATAATGCTTAACAGTTAGAAGGGACGATACATAAATCTTCCCCCTTTCCTTTTTACAAAACAAACAAACAAACTCACACCTAAAAACACACAACTGATATCCTGGCATGAATTTTGTATGTTGATAATACTCACAGAAGTGAATGGACTGGACAAAACTTTAGCATTCTTAGGTAGATCCCTTACAATGAGTAAAACCCATGTTAGTGGACTTATGATGAAAATAACCTATTAGCATTGAGTGGCTTTTCAAAGCATGGGCAAATCTGGATTCAATACACTGTAAAGTTCTTGCAGTAATTTGGTGTAGATTATTCTTGAATTCATTTTCATTTTATTACAGCCATTAGGCCAGTATAAAAACACATGTATAA
>CM034702.1:18845046-18871973 GCA_020142125.1 Phrynosoma platyrhinos
ATTTATTTATTTCCCACCTTTCTCCCAATATAGGGACTCAACCAGCTAAAAGCATTAAAAAACAAATTAAAAGCAATACAGAAACATTTAAAAAGTATAAATGTAACATTTAAAAACAATTTATAAAGATAAAACATTAAATATTAAAGTAGTAAATGTATTTTTTAAAAAAAAAAATTATAAAAACCTTAAAATCTTAAATGCACAGCACTTGAAAGCCCAACCCTTATCACTTAAAAAAAAAAGCCCTATGGCACAAAAATGCTTTTACCTGATGCTGAAATGAGCGGAGGGATGGGGCCATCCTTGCCTTTGGGGGAGAGGGGAGTGTCAAAGTCTGGGAACAGCAACTGAGAAGACCCTCTTTCTTATTACTACCAAATGAGCCTAAAAGGTATTCCCAGTGTAAAGATAAAAGGGGATCATATCCTACCTACCCATCATGGATATTGGTATTAAAGATAAGGGACCCATTCATACTACATGATTAGAATGGTATAGTTTCACTTTAACTGCCATAGCAATCTTGTTATGGCATCCTGCAGATTGTGGTTGCTGGATACTAGAGCTCTCTGGCCAAAAATTCAGAATATTTTCCCCTAAAAGTAAAATCACAGAACTCCATAGGATGGAACCATGACAGTTATAATGGAATCACAGTGTTATAATTGTTGGAATATTTGGTATCCATATAAGCAGACTGTGGCAGGGCAAAATCAGCCTATACTAGAAATAAGATTAATTACTCAGGATGCTCTTGCAAGGTGAAAACAAAACAAAAATACTTGTGTTTATTATCTCAGGAAACCAATCGTAGAAAGGGGGCAGATAAAAGAAGTTGAGCTATAATTGGTTACAAGATCTCCTAAAATTTGGCTGTCATGTGTAGAGTTAAGCAAGTAGCCATCACTAGAGTTGGATCCCCAAGGATGCTTGCTTTCTAGACAAAGGGAACAAGAGACTACCTAACTTCTGGAAAAGGGGGAAAGTGAGCTCATAAGAAAGAAGCAAAAAGCGTGAGTACATAGACCAAAGAAAGATACCCAGATGTGAAAGAGAGTAGACATTACCTAGATTCCCCTTTATCACTAATCACTTTATTCAAGAATTGATGCCTCTTTCTTTCCAGTAATAATTAAGTAGTGCAAATGGGCTCAAGGAAACAGTGGAAGATAAAGGGCCTTTACATACTGCCAGAAATAATGCAGCTTGAGGCCACTTTAACTGCCCTGGTTCAGTGTGAAGGAATCATGGGAACTGTAGTTTATTACAACACCAGAGCTCTCTGACAGAGAAGGCTTAATGTCCTAGAAAAAAATACAGTTCCCATGATTCCCTAGCACTGAGCCAGGACAGTTAAAATGGCCTCAAGCTGCATTATTTCTGGTAGTATGTAAAGGCCCAAAGTTGAGTGGCAATAGCAACTCTAATACAGCATGACAAACATGGTGGAATACAAACAGATTCAAGACTACATATTGAGAGCTAAGCATTCTGTGTTTTCTGCTAGGTGGCCTGACTTACAATTTTGCTTTCTCCCACATTCGTTTTCCCCTTCAAATCAATTTCTTTCTGTTAAAGTTATAAAACAAATTGGGGGGTAACTGGCCCAGAGGCCGGTTTCCTGCCATTGGTCTTCTGAGCCTATGCTGAGTGCCAAGAAAGCTTTAAAAATCAAGCAAGAAGTGATCAGAAGTCTATATCTGGTGGTGATTTCTGGTATACTTGCAACCTATTTAGAAGGAGAACTGCCATTCCTGATTACTCACAGGGCAGACACTCTTTTTTGGAGAGAGAAAAAGAGTGAGTTGGGGAGCCTGGAGGAGTTGAAAACCAGAAAACAGCTTGGGTGGGCACATGTGGCCTGGGGTTACACCACCCCTGTTCTAAAAGACTTTATGAATTCAACAGGTTATAGTCAAAACATTTGAAGCAAACAGCATTCCCTTTCATCCCAGGTTATGTGCTATAATATCAAGGTGAAGCATGCAAGAAGGTTAATAGGAAAGGTCTCACAATCCAAAGCTGTTCTGCTGATTTGCATAGGATTGGGGAGGAGGGCTATACCATTATGTGGCTAAGAAAAAATGTAAAAATCTCTCAGTCTTGATTTCTTGTACTTCTCACTCCCAACTGCCCCCCCCCGCCCCATTTTCTGGTTGTGAGACTTTGATGTCTGTCTCACTACAACAAATACTTTTGTATATACTGGCACACATTATTTTTCCTGATTAACTGGCACACTTAATTATGGATTTGATACAATGTACTGATTTTTTTCCACTAAATAAAATTGGATTATGGATATTTTGTCCACATTTTCAGCTATTCACATACATTTTCTAAAGAATACATTGATTTGGGAATGCTTTATTTCTCCAAATGAACTTGTAAACCTGACAAATATGTTAATCCTCAAAGGGAGATGTATTTCTTCTTGAAATGAGTTTTTTTAAATTTATATTTTATTAACATATACTATTCAAACATATCTATAAAGTTGACACACCAATTTCTTTTTCAATAATTATATACAAATATTTACAATTGACTTCCAAAGTATCTCCAGTTTGTACTCAACCTTAGTTCAATGTTCACTCATTGTCTTCATATATATGTAATTTTAAATATTGAATCCACTGTGTGTTATAACAATAGCTTTAATTATCTTGATCTTTAATAGTCACTTTTCACCTTTTATTTAGTCAGTTTACTAATTTAGGGTAACCCATCAGTCTATATCTCTATTCAATTAAATTTTCTCTTTTACAGTATTGCAGTATCGGAGTCCAGTCTTTTTCAGTACTCTCTACATTTTGTTTATTCAGTCTAGCTGTGAGTATATCCTTGAAATGAGTTTTTGGAGGTCAAAGGAGCTTTGTTGTTGTTGTTACTATTATTATTGTTGCTATTGATACTACTAGTAGTACATTCACAGGTTTTTAGGTGTTACTGACTGGAGATTTGGACTATCAATGATTCAGAATCTATCTAAGAATCTAGGAATCAATGAAATATTGTTGGGTAACGGGGCATATTCCAATCAGTGTCACTTTTTAAAACTGTCCTACTGTGATTCTGTCTATGATTATTTCATTTCATTCAGATGTTTTATTAGTCCATTTGGAATTGCTTCCAGAACCTCTATCACTACTGGAACCACAGTTGTTTGTATCTCTTCCTCCTCCTCCTCCTCCTGTCAAGACTGTCAAATCCAATGACATTCTTCTCTATTTCTAGGTTATGTGACAACCCCCCCCCCATCAGGCTAAAATGAGGCTGTCATACTTTGGGCACATCATGAGAAGGCAGGACTCACTAGAAAAGACAGTAATGCTAGGAAAGGTGGAGGGCAAATGGATAGACTCAATCAAAGAGATCATGGTCCTAGCCTTCAGGCCTTGAGTAGAGCAATTGAGGATAGAGGGGCTTGGAGACATCTCATTCATGGGGTTGCCATGAGCTGAACTTGACTTGAAGGCAGCTAACAAGAACAACATGTGGCTAAACCCACTCCCCATCACAATTTACTTTTTGACCCTTCCTTTCGCATTTTCCAGATTTATGTTGACTGACACAAGACACTGCCATAGTCCCTCAAATCTCCTTTCTGGGTATACCATAGACCTCATTTCTGCTTCCCTTTCTGCTACTTTATGTATTGCTTAGACTAAATGGCTTCATTCCAGTCTATTTGACAGTGTCTGTTCCTTCATGTTCCTATTGATTGTTTTTTTTGGGGGGGTGGGGGTGGGGAGGTACTGTTTACAATGATGTCATGGCTGTTAAAGGAAAAATAAGCAATTCCAAGAGGTGTCCAAAAGCATCCCCATTAGTAGAATTTAGGTGACAAGCTAAGCTCTTCATCTTCTTGTAGGCATTCAGTCTTTGATTTTATTGATGATTTTACTCTTTCGGTTTTATTGCTGTCTCTTAACAACATTTTAATATCTTAATATTCAAATATTTTAACATCTTGATTTTGATGTTTTGACTGCTTTACTTTACGGTAATGTCTGTGATTTTATTGACTTTCCCTTTTTAAAAACATCCAAGTTAATTTCCAGATGGGAAGTATGTAAGCATTTTAAATAAACTGAATAAATAAAATAGACTAAGGGGGGTTGCAGACTGCCAGAAATAGTGTGAATTCAGTCCACTTTTAGGGTTAGGGTTAGTGCTAGGGAATCATGGGAACTGTTATTTTCCTGAGACATTGAGCCTTCTCTGTCAGACAACTCTGGTGCCACAATAAAATACAGTTCCCATGGTTCCCTAACTCTAACCCTAACCCTAAAAGTGGACTGAATTCACACTATTTCTGGCAGTCTGCAACCCCCCTAAGTAGAAATTCATCAGTGTCCACAGTACATGAAGAATACCGTGTGGTTCAGAGGTAAAGGTACCAATTAGATCAATGAAACCACATAAAAATTAATTTGTTATTTTGTTAATTTTGTATTTTAGCATGTTTTGTAAGAAGATGTGTTCAAATGTATTATTGAGTAAATTTTTCATACAGATTAAAAATAGTAACAGATAGTAGCAGAAACACAAAAAAGAATTATAGAATCATAGAATTGGAAGAGACCACAAGGGCCATCCAGTCCAACCCCCTGCCATGCAGTAGTACACAATCAAAGCACCTCCAACAGATGGCCACCCAGTCTCTGTTTAAAAACCTCCAAAGAAGGAGACGCCATACTACAAGTGCATGTGTTCCACTGTCGAACAGCTCTTACTGTCAAGAAGTTCTTCCTAATGTGGAAGTGTTTTTTCCCTCTAGTTTGAATCCACTGCTCCAGGTCCTATTCTCTAAAGCTATAGAAAATGAACTTGCTCCATCTTCAGTATGGCATCCTTTCAAATATTTAAACAGGGCTATCATATTACCTCTTAACATTCTTTTCTCCAAGATAAACATACTCCCTAAGTCTCTCCTCACAGGGCATGGTTTCCAGTCCCCTCACTATTTTAGTTGCCCTCCTCTGGACATGTTCCAGCTTCTCAACATCCTATTTGAATTGTGTTGCCCAGACCTAGATCCAGTATTCCAAATGATGCCTGACCAAAGCAGAATAGAGTGGCACTATTACTTCCCTTGATCTAGACACTATACTTCCATTGATGCAGCTTAGCATCACATTGCTAACTCATGTTCAACTTGTGGTCTACTAGGACTCCTAGATCCTTTTCATATGTACTATTGTCAAGCCAGGTGTCCCTCATCCTATATCTGTGCATTTCATTTTTTTCTGCCTAAGTGTAGTACTTTACATTTCTTCCTGTTGAAATTCATTTTTTTTAAAGTTTTGGCCCAGCTTTCTGATATATTATATATATTAAAGTCATTTTGAATTTTGATTAGAAGTTAAAGTATCTATCTCTGTGTAACTGCTGCTCTAGATTTGAGTACAAAGGCCTTCTAATCTTGTTTGGCATAGACATTCTGTTTTATCTGGTTTCCTGGTCTCCCTCCCTTCCTCCCTCCCTCTCACACACACATATGCTAAGCTGTTCCCAAACCATATCCCTTTCTGTCTCGTTGACAGTAAAATGTTCACTTCCCTCTTTGCTACATCTAAGAGTTCATATTAAATGGAATATAAAATTCCTTTCTGAAAACCCAAGAGAAGGCTCTATTGACTGTCCTTTAAATAGAATTAAAACTGACTTCAGACACATCTGCAAATCTATTGAGTTAAATAATCAATGGCATAGCTACAGTTGGCATTTTAAGAGGACAGAAAATATCTTAGTTCCAGAATGATTTGGACAATATATAGGATATGGGTTACTAGATCCAACCGAGGCTCAGTTTCTGAAAACCTCCGTCCTTCCGGGCACTCATAGCATCTGATATGGGATTATTCCAGTTTGGGATTATCCTAATCCTAAATGGGGCTGGCAGTGATGAAGTTATGTGAATATGGTCAGAGGAACACTCTTGTATGTTCTGATTCAGGAGGAAGTTATTGAAAAGAAACTATGGAGCTGATCCTTGGATCAAATTAAGAATAGGGTCAAGTCTGTTGTTTCATAACATTTACCAAAAACAAACAAACAAACAAACAAAACAAACAAAAAAAATTTGAGACTCTGGACCTAAATCCAGTGGTTAGTCTCAACCAGAGGAGACTTAATAAATCAATGGAACTTACATTAGTGTTGACTTCTCAAGTTTCATTGATTCCAAGCATCTCAAATAGTAGGCTTTTATGTTTATTCTATTCTCTTAAGTTATATCTGTCCCGAAGGCTTGGGGCCTTTGCAGACTGCCAGAAATGGTGCACATTAAATTGAGGCACTGCCCTGGCTCAGTGCTAGGGAGTCATGGGAATTGTATTATTTTCTGGGACATTGAGCCTTCTCTGTCAGAGAGCTCTGGTGCCACAATAAATTACAGTTCCCATGATTCCCCAGCACTGAGCCAGGGCAGTGCCTCAATTTAATGTGCACTATTTCTGGCAGTCTGCGTGAATGTGAAAATGGAGTCATTAATTTCTCCTTCCTGTTTATTTCATTGATGACTTGACTTTTCCTTAACTGAGACCCAGTTTCTCCCTCTAGGCGTCTCACTGGTACTCATGTCTGGAGATGGCAAAATAGGTTAAAATGGCATTTGAAGAGGAAAATATGAATGTTAGGGAAAGAAATCTGCCTATAAATCTAGCTAGCTAGCATCTATTCTGGATCCAGCGTCTTGCAAAACACCATAAAAATGTCTTTCCCTCTGTTGACCTTGTGCCAGCAGGCAAAGACCTTTTTATTCAGGTAGACTTTTACCAACTGTCTAGCTGTTGTGAAAGGAATTTTTAATAGCTCTGCTTTGTACTTTTTTAGTTTGGGTTTTTCCTCCCAAGATTTATTTTAATGTAATAGTGTTTTCATTAAAGAGAACCAGCATGGTGTAGTAGTTTGAGCATTGGACTAGGACTCTGGAGACCAGGTCTGAATCCCTCCATGGACATGGAAACCCATGGGATGACCTTGGGCAAGCCACACTTTCTCAGCCTTAGGGCAAGGCGAAGGCAAAAACCCCATCTGAATAAAATTTGTCAAGAAAATACTGTGATAGGTTCTCCTCAGGGTCATCATAAGCCAGAAACAACGTAAAGGCACACAACAACAGCAAAAATGTTTTATTTCGTGTTTGAATAATTTTTAAACTATTGATGTTAAAAATAGTTTGAATAGTCTTTCCATTTGTGTCTGTTTTTATCTGTCTGTGCCACCTATTACTTGAGCTGGGACTGGTAATTTGATCTAGATGCCAGAGCTACCTCTGTAGCCTTCTTATAGACTTTTCAGAGGTGTTCGGATGGTCTTCCCAGATACAGAATGTGGAATTGGATGGATTCCTGTTTCAATCCCACTTTCATAAGACTAGAACCTATGGTTGTAGTAGTTTGTTTATTTAACACCCTTCTCTTGAATGTGACTCAAGTTAGCTCACACATGAATTAAAACAAGATACATAAATTAAAAATTGATACTAAAAAAATTAAAAACAATTAAGATCTAAGACTGGACTAAAATGAAGTATTTTTCTTTCTCTCTCAAACAGCTTGTAATGACTATAATGATGGAATTTGCTTCCATAGGATATAGTAATGATGGCTTGGATGATAAGAAGAGATTAGACAAATCCACTGAGGATAATGCTAATTCAGAGGCAACTCATTCTTGCTTACCTCCAATTAAGAGACAGTATACTCCTTGCTACACTGTTTCCTGGAGAAATTTGAATGGGAGAAAACTATTGTATTTAGGTTCTTCTTCTGGTCATCTCTTAGGCAGAGCTTGGAAGGTTATTTTAAATAAATGATTAGTAAAAGGTTATGGTTCCTGTCTCCCTCCCCTAGGTATTTAGTTGCCATTGTATTTACAATTCCTTAAAAGTAACTCCTCAGTTTTCAGTTTCTCAAAAGCAGCTCCCTCCATGCATTGACATTTAGTGACACATCTCACCACCACTCTGTAGCATGCTAATCTGATCCAGCAAGACAGTTCTTACCTCCTCCTTATGTTCCTAGTGATGAAACATACAAATTTGGGGCTATGCTATGGTACAAATTAAGCCCTGCTGTATAGCCTGCTTAGCACTTTCTTACAAGCAACAGGACATTCTTTGCTCTGTATTCTGCTCCAAGCCAGATCTGCTTCTTTTCTGGGCAACTTTTATGTAGCAAAATGTGTTGCAAACTAGTCCCACTATTAACCTTGTTGCTGTAGATGAGCAGGGAGAGGGAAATCTATGTAATTGCCTGATAATTCTTTTAAACTTTTGAATGGCATTTATGCATATTGTGCCGGAATCCACAGCTGTCTATCTATAGGCTGCTTAATAAGCTCCATTGGGACATTGTATCATATTCTGCAAATCAGGAAGCCTGAAAACACTCAGAGTATGAGTGGCATTTTTGTTCCATTCCCCCCCCCACCCAAAAAAACCCCAAAACCTTCACCCTGATTGGAGTTAACTGAAGAAGTCCCTTTGGAACCTGTTAGCTATTCTATTCAGACCCCTATAGACAAAATAATGATAATATGCATCTTGATTTTAGGGGTGGCTTTTTTAATGTTAAAAATGTCTAGAGGGCATTTTGTACTATTCAAGGTTCCATCATGCAAGAAGAACCTTTCTACCATCTCCAGTCATGGGCAAGACCCAAATATATGGGTTCTCTCACTTTAGAAAATGAACTATGATTGCCCTTGTTTTCCTTTCTCAGCTCTAGTAGAGGAGGATATCCTGCTTTATTTCAGTATATACCATTATGTTACTGAGGCTAATAGTTCCCCCCCCCCAAACTTTGATTTAGACATCCCATTCCAAGGAATCAGAGCAAAAGCCAAGATAAAGGGTGGGAGTAGTATGGCCCACAAGTCACATACAACTCCTAAAGCTCCTCACCAGTCCCCTAAACCCCCAACTCCTCCCCAATTTTGGCATGATGTGCAGCCCCCTTTTTGACCACAATGTACACAGAAAGCCCCCCAAACATGTGAAGACATATGAAAATACCCATTCTACATGTATACTACCACTAAATACTTCTCTTTTCTTCTGCAGTCATCTCAAAATGATGACTGGAAGTGAAGCAACCTCACTTTGGCTGCATCTGCACTGCAGAATATACTACAAGCCACTTTAACTTCTAGGGCTCAATGCTATGGAGTTCTAGGAATTGCAGTTTATTGAGGCACCAGAGTGGAGCTGTGTGTGGAACTGACACACTTGTCAGTTCCATACACACCATACACTGTAACTTTTCTGTTTCAACCAAAGTAATGCTTCTCCCTGAACTGTTCCCATCATTGTCAAGTCCCCTAAATCCAGATCCAAGCATCTCTGGTGGTACAGTGGTTAAATGCTGGTACTATAGCCACAAGGTTGTGAGTTCGATCCCAGGGGCTCCAAGGTTGACTCAGCTTTCCATCCTTTCTCAAGTTCGTAAAATGAGTTCCCAGCTTCTTGGAGGCAATTAGTTTACAAACTGTAAACCACTTAGAGAGTGCTGAGTTCACTAATAAGCAGTATAGAAATGTACATGCTAGTGCTATTTCCTTCTATTAGCACTCACACTCTATTATTGACTCCCTAATTCTATTTCAGAGCCATCAAATATCCTAAAGTCACCAGATCCCATCTGATATTGGAAGCTAAGCAGGCCCAGAATTAGTTAGTATTTGGATGGGAGACCAACTATGAATACCAGGGGCTGTAGGCTATGTTTCAGAGGAAGGAACTGGCAAAACCGCCTCTGAGTATTTCTTGCCTAAGGAAACTCAATGAAATTCACAGGGTCATCATAAATCAACAGATAACTTGAAGGCACACAAGTCTCTTTCATCCCACCCCCTCTCTCTTTAATTCATAGCATTTTGTAGACTGTGCTTGTCTGGCTCTAATGGTTTGCCCAGCTTCTCATTTCACACACAGCTGCTTGGGCCAGATTCTTCCTTGAGAATCTGTTCCTAAACTGGTCCTTGCTGCTCTTCTTAAATCCATGTCTGTGTGTGTGTGTGTGTGTGTGTGTGTGTGTGTGTGTGAGACAGCCATTCCTTTTTATGACACTTTAGGTCCCAAAATGTTTGTGTATGAATTGTTATTTCCTTTTATGACCCTAGATAATGTGTTCTCATGTTAAAATATTTCAAATAAATACATAAATAAATAAAATGCATTGAGTACGACAAATATTACTGTATATTACAAAAGAGAAAAAAGAGCCAGAACCTGGAAAAGAGAAATGGTGGCATTTTGTGATTCGCAGAAAACAAAACATTTGTCCTCCCTCAGCCTTCATTTTTCCCTTTGAGCTTAGTTGCAATTCTCAAAGTAGTTGAGAGTGGGTTTTTCCAATAGCAATTAAGGATGGAAAGCAATTTATTGGGTTCAGTAGTTTTGACAAAAGTAGCTTTTTCACACCTCTTGAGACTCTTGTAAAAAGAAACACACCTTTCCTCAAGAGTTCACACATTTGTGAAGCTTACAAGGAAGTCTGGAGCAAGAAAGTGGATCAAAAATATTGCACACATTATAAAATGACAATAGCTGGAAAGCACAGGATTTTTGCTGCTTTTAACTGCCTTCATGTCAATCTCGACTCATGGCAACCCTGCTGATGAGACATCTTCAGGCCCCCCTGTCCTGTACTGTACTGCCCACCTCCTGCCAACTCAGATTCATGGTCTCTTTAATAAAGTCCATCTCTTTCTGCTTCCTTCTTACCTTTTCTAACATTATTGTTTTCCCCCCCAGTTATTCATACCTTCTCATGATATGTCTGAAGTACAACAGTCTAAGTTTTGTCATCTTGGCTTCTAGGGATATTTCTAGCTTGATCTGCTCTGGGACCCATTTGTTTGTCCTTTTGGCTGCGCATGGGATCCTTAGCACTCTTGTCCAGCACCACATCTTAAATGAGTTGATTTTTCTCCTATCTTCTTTCTTAACTGTCCAGTTCTCACATCCATACATGGTAATAGGGAATACAATGGCTTGCATGATTCTAACTTTTGTGCTGAGTTGTATGTCTTTGCATTTTAGGATCTTTTCTAGTTCTTTCATAGCCACCCTCTTCATTCTTAAACTTCTTCTGATTTCCTGACTGCAGTCACTGTTCTGATCAATGTTTGATCCCCAATATGAATGAGAACTCTTTTACAATTTCTATTTCATAATTGTCTAGTTTGAATGTGTGTAGGTTCTGTGTGGTCATTATTTTTGTTTTCTTTATACTTTGCACTTTCTTCTTTGATCTTCCTTAGTAGGTGTTCCAGGGCTGTGAGGTTTTCTACTAGTATTATGGTGTTGTCAGCATATCTCAGACTGTTGATATTACTTCCTCCTATTTTCACTCCTCTCTCTTCCATGTCTAAGCCTGCTTTCCTTACAATATGTTTTGCATATAAGTTGAATAGGTAGGGTGAAAGTATGCAGGCTTGTCTGACCCCTTTTTCCAATTGAGAACCATTAATTTTCTCCATGTTCTGTTCTGACAGTAGACTCTTGTCCAGCGTACACATTCCTCATTGGGACTATCAGATATGTTGGCACTCTCATGTCTTTAAGGGTGTTCCATAGCCTTTCATGATCTATACACTCAAAAGCTTTGCTATAGTCTATAAAGCACAGGCTGATTTTCTTTTGGAATTCCCTGCTGTGCTCCATTAGTCATTGTATATTTGTGATGCATAATTTTGCTTGCATGGGAGATTAGTGCTATGGTCCTATAGTTGCTGCAGTCTCTTGTATCTCCTTTTCTGTGGATGTATATTGATCACTTCCAATCTGTTGGCCATCTTTTTGTTTTCATATTTGTTGACATATGTTGGCTAAAACTCGAGTTGACTCTGTCAATGTGGATTGTTCTATTTGAATATCAGCCATTCCTGGAGACTTGTTTTTTTTTTTTTTTTGCCTTTTCTTTTATTGTAGCTTCCACCTCAGCTTTTAGAACTTGGGATTCATTTCATACGGCTTGTCATTCCATTTGTCCTTCATGTTGTCATCTCTTTTGTATAACTCTTCTGTGTATTGTATTGTCTTTTTTATTCTTTCTTGGTCTTGAATTATGTTATTTTTATCGCCATAGAGTGTCTTAGTCCTTGGTTTGAACTTTCCTTTGATTTCTCTAATCTTGTGGAATAGGTCTCTTATTCATTCCTTTTTGTTGTTGTCTTCTATTTCTGTGTATTGGTTGTTGTAGTAATTTTCCTTATCTTTGCGCACTAACCATTGTACTCTTGTGTACATGGTTCTTAGTTTATTCCTATATCTGTTCAGTTTAGTTTAGTTTTGATTTTAGAAATACTCAAATATGTCTTAGTCATGGGAGGGGGATTGGCTAAATTAGGTAAAATTATGTAGAAATACACACATTTGAATAGTATGTTTAGAAATCTGCATAGATTACTAATTTATAACATACACACCTAAATACTGTTGTTAGTCTTGACTAGAGTAGAAGCATTCAATCAACAGGATTTACCTATGTGTTGACCAATATATCAATTCAGCCATTGAGTAAATGCGTCAATATAGTTGGGACTAACCAACAGGATATCAATCATTTTATCAACCCAATAAAAAAAAAAAAAGACTGAGTAAACTGCAGAACAGATTTGGAGGAACACACAACAAGATTGAGCCTGACAGGTTTGAAAATCCAGTATGGACCAATCCAGTGCCAGGGGTATCCTTGTACATGTCATTATGAGGAGTGCTATAATGACCACCCAAATTTTGGAATCTCCCACTATGCCATTTATTTATTCATTTATTTTAAAAACAAAGAAACATTCCAGAAGTCCCTAGAATAGTGTGCTTGATATATCAGTCAGAATAGACCCACCACTAAAAATATCACTAATCTAATTAGCCACATATTGTGGATGCTTGTGGGGTTTATTTAGGCTAAAACAAGATAAAACTAAAAAAAAACCAATAATAAAATGTGTAAAAACAATTAAATAAGTTATCACAAGTTATCAGTATAAAACAAATAAAAATCATTTTTAAAAATCAATAAAGTTAAAAATATGATGCACACATCCTATTAAAAATACTCTTTGCAACCAATTAATCATTAAATGCTTGTTATTTTTTTTTCAAAGTTGTTTGCCTGCTACAGAAAAAAAAAATCAGAGAAGGGGCTAACCTATCCTCCTTTGGAAGAGCATTCCAAAATTTGGGAGAAAAAGGTGAGAAGATTCTTCCCCAAATCATCATCTGATGGGCCTGTCATGGTGGTGGAACTGAGAAAAAAACTTACATTAAGGATTTTAAGACTCTAATAGGTTCTTATAGGGATTATGATATATATTGCTCTTAAGCATTTATGCTGTCTTTAAAAGTACTGAGCCTTTGCCCTATTTCACATCACACTTGCGTCTGTATACATAACCTAGCTATTTCCATTTTGAATGGATTCTAGCCTTGAGAGTTTCCTCCTCCTTTCCTTTTTGGCATTTGATTAATAAATACGCACATGAATCATCCTTTGTATTTTTTGTTCCTCTTTCTGTCTTATTAACAGCTCCATAGGGGTAGAAGGGTTGGATGGGGGAGAAACTGCTCTACATATGATATCGGTTCTTCCAGGAAAAAGGCATTTCTACATGTTCTTCTTCTTTAAAAAGCTGTGCAAGATGCTTTCAGAAATCCTCTTTCAATTTCCTTTCTGTATTTTCCCCTCTTTTCTAGTATTCAGTGAAGATCATTCATCTTTGTAGTACAAAACAGCGCTCCTTAAGATTCAGAACTTGCCAAGTGTTGGATAAGCTGTAATAAAGTCTCTTGTTGTAACAGTACCCTGCTGACATGGACGCTGATCTGAAAAGAGTAGAGAAAGAATTAAATTCCATTCAGCCAATGTTGCAGAGATTCTTCCCTAGTGCTGGGTTGCAAAAGCTAGGAATGCCAAATTATAAGAATGCACTGCAGAAAAGTTTGAAGGTATCGTGTTTACTTGGCAGATACTGGGAAGAAGAGAACAAAGCAATGGGCCCAGCTGTGCAGATTAAGTTTGAATCTGCTTCCTGAAGTGTTGTGAGGTGGCAGTTTGGGACTTTTCCAACACTCTCTGATGCCTTGGGGGATATTTTGCTTTCACATCTTTTTAATAGTTGTGATCTAAGAATGATCTATCCCTTCTCTCTTACAATGGGAGAAGCAAGCACTGTTCCCAAGTACAATGTTGATTTTTAAAAGATATAGCAGGAATGCCCCAACTGTCTTGATATGCAGAGACAGCCCCAATTAATCCTCTGCTATCCATAGAATCATAGAATCATTGAGATGGAAGAAACCACAAGGGTCATCCAGTCCAACCCCCCTGCCATGCAAGAAATCACAATTAAAGCATCCCTGAAAGATGGTCATCCAGCCTCTGTTTAAAGACCTCCAAGAAAGGAGATTCCACAAGGGTGTGTTCCACTGTCGAACAGCTCTTACTGTCAGGAAATTTCTCCTAAGGTTTTGGTGGAATCTCTTTTCCTGCAGCTTGCATCTATTGTTCCATGTTCTAGTCTCTGGAGCAGCAGAAAACAGTTGTTTCTAAAATGTTCCAGTTTATCTCTCCTCTTCTCACTTTTCTGCTCTGTGTTTAGCTTGGTAGAAACTTAATTCAAATTGCAAAAATAGTTTGTAATAAGTTTAACTCAGCATGAGGTGGGGGTGGAGATGAGTATTACAGTTGGCCCTCCACATTTGTAGGTTTGACTTTTGTGGGTTTGATTATTTGCGGTTTTAATAAATATGTTCTCTCTAAGGAGTTTATCACACGAGAGGAAATTAGGAGTTTAAATAATAATTAACCTGCGAAAATCATGCAATTGACTTTAAAAGACGATTAAAATGAGATTAACACAAGAGCCATTATCCTGGGATTAACTAGGCAATAAACAGCAAAAAGTCTTCTGTTTCTCACCTGGTTATTCCCAGGATAATGGCATTTTAACCACGTTTCATCTTGACCTCATGTAAAAACCATTTATGTAATTACAGGATTATCACAAGTTATTCACAAGATAATGGCACTTTGAACATAACGTCCTGTGAAAACTATTAGTGCAATTGCAGGATTATAACGAGTTAATCACTGTTTATACTTCCAATTGTCCCCCATGTAATAAATTAATAGGAATCTCTAGGTTCTCTAGCACAACTCTGCAAAGTGGAGCATAGAATTGTACTGCAGAACCTAGGGGTTCCTACAGAAAACACTTATCTTGGCATTTGTAGATCCTCCAGTATGATTCTATGATCAACTTCTGGCAGATGTTGACCACAGAGTTTCACTGGAGTTACCTAGAAAAGTGTTCTCTCAGGTCAAAAGAATAGTGTTTTATTATTTGCAGTTTTCCCACATTCATAGAGCTCCTTTACCCCTAACCTCTGCAAATGGGGAGGGACCACTGTAATTGTGCTCTTTCCAGTAGATTCAGACAAAAGCAAATGACCCAGCCTCTCCTACCTTATGTAAATTAATAACTTTTGCCATCTTGATCACACTGTGGTGTTATTCTGTGAAATGTTGAATGATACATGTTTGTAATCCTTAAAAATATGTTGATTATCTCCTCTCCCTTCAAATATAAGAAAAATGAAGAATTTGAGAAGCCAAAATAGAAGGGCAGGGGAAGAACAGGTATTTGGCCTAAACACTATTGCTCATTCTCAACTAGAGTAGACCTATTGAATCAATGATTCAGTGATTAGCCAACATATAGGTCATACTTAAGTCAATACATTCAGTTGATTCAGTGGTAAATTCTAGTTGGGAATCGATGTAATATGATAGTCATATTTAAATATATGAAGGGATGTATAGAGTAGCTTGAGCTTGTTTTCTGCTGCTCCAGAAACTAGAACCAATGGTTTCAAAGTGCAAGAAAAGAGGTTCCACCTAAACATTAGGAAGAACATATTTGACTATAATAATTATTTGACAATGGATCAGACTGCCTTGTAGTGTAATGGACTCTTCTTCTGTAAAGGACTTTAAGCAGAGGTTGGATGGCAGGTGGTTGAACTACATGGTCCTTGTGGTCCTCTCCAACTATGATTTTATGATTGTGAAAAAAGTAGCATTTAGGCCACTCATTATTTACATACATATACTTCTTAGCTGTATTTCAACCTCGTAGTCTTTCCAAAGAAGCTTGCACCACTTGTGGTACTAAATGCAATGTGATTGCTCTCATTGAGGTATGCTTGCAAACTTCCCTGAAAACATTCTCCTAGTTTGACTACTGTTGTAATGGAGCCAGGACTCATAATGATTGTTTTGATTAGCAGGGACAATGGCATATCTGCCAACTCTGTTTGCCTCAGTTTCCCCTGTTGTCAGTAACTGCAGGGAAGGAGAAAAGATTGATCCTGAACATATGTACAGGACCGATATATTGCTGTGAGTTACTCTTTTTGTAAATATTTTGGACGGTTATGTATTTAATCAGCAAGGCTCATTCATTTTTCAAAAAAGCATCTCTTTGTGATGCTATAGACTGCTAGAACTGATTTATTGATATGGCTCAACACAACTGTTTGTGTTTTGGATCCTCCTTGAGGCACAGCTATCATGATACAAAACTGCACTCAAGATTTATCTGTACACCCATGGTTTTCATTCCTGCAAAGTATATGTTGTATATATATTTCATAGAAATGCACAACTTTTCAGATGAATATCTCTTAATTTAGTCTGACTTCAGTTGATCTAATTCACCTTCATTTGTATAATTAGTTTAATCTAATTTGTTTTAGCTACAATGAAACTGACACAAGCTTTGAAAGGTTCCATGAATTTAATTGAAGGAGGCATTTTCCAGTAAGTTAGCTTTTTAAAAATTTCATCCTGCAATGTGTTTGCTCTTAACATCTCTATTTTTGACCTCCTGGACTGTTAAAAATGAATTTGACATGCAAATTGATCAAACAGAATTTGGAAGCTGAAAAGGAACTTTATTTACTGAGTTCCATCCTTCAATTTTTATTAAGCTGGCCAAATTTGAGTTTCACTTAGTCTTAACTGTGGGAATGCCACAAGTTGGGCAAGATAAGAATTGCCATGACCTCACAAATGAAGATAAATTTCAGGAGGACTGGTCACCCTTACAGACTTAGGACCCTTAGTATAAAACAGACTGGATCCCAGACAAAGACAGTGTGAGCTCAGTCAGACAAAGAGGTTGAACCCTCTCCCAGGCCATGTAACTAATGATGTGTGATGGACTGGACTTTGCTCAAGGCTACCTGGAGGGCTTGACTGTGGAGGAAATATCACAAGGAGGAAGATGTTCCTTGGGAATAAGAGGTCCTCTCAGTGTAGGATCCTCATAACAGAGTATTAATTGTGCCTCAGCTCTAGATGGGGCTCGGGTAACCCAACTATAATAGCGTCAGAGATGGTATCAAAATTTGCTGAGAATAATTTACTTCCTTAGTTTCTGACTGTTTGCTTTTGAATCCTGTGAGTGATCTGATGCTGCTTGGTTTTGGATTCTGTTTTGACTTAATCTCTAGGAACATCCCTGTTTGTTTGCTGAAATGAATTGGTTAGACTCTGGGTTGTTTTGTTGTTGTTGTTTTTTACTTTGGATTTGGATCACTCTCATTTGACTTACCTAACACCTTTTGAAGGTGTCCACTTTGTTTTTACCCTGGGATTATTCTATGACACCGTCTCAAACTAACTTTATTTGCTCAATCTACTGGATTTGTATAGCTCCACTTCTATTGTGTCTGGACTGTTAAATCCCATTATATGGATCTGCATGCCTGAAATCAGGAAAACGGATATCAGACATTTAGAGTTATCATATATCTGCTGATCCAGTTACTTTTAGTTAACAACTGTACTGTAAACAATGGCTCAGAAAAGGGCAACAAGGATGACAAGAGGCACGTAGAACAAAACATATGTAGAAAAGCTGAAGGAGTTGGACATATCCAGGCTGGTGAATAGAAAACTGAGAGTTGACATGATTGCACTATTTAAATATATAGAAGACTTTCATACAGAGGTAGGCACAGGTTTGGTATCTGTTGCCCCAGAGGGTAGCAGTGGGTATAATGATGCTATGTTAGAGGAGGGTAGCTTTCATTCAAAGAAACATCTTAGGGGTAAGAGTTATATGGCAATGGAACCAATTACCTATCAAGGTAGTGGGGGCTGTTTCTCCATTTTCAAAAAGAGACTGGACAGCTATCAACTGGGGATTTCCTAGCAAGAGTTCCTGCATTGAGTAGTGGATTGGACCTAGTGGCCTGTGGAGCCTCTTCCAGGAGTATGATCATATGGTTCTAAGCTCTCAGTTATAGAAACCAAAATTCTTCCAGTCTGTGGGGGCTTCAGTTTGTTTTGCTTTGTTTTGTTATTCCTTTTATACTCTAGCTTTTGTTTAGCTTATTCTATTGAAGCAGCTTCTCACAATCTCTTAAAAAACTGATTGTAACACTGGCACTTTCTCCAAAGACCTTGAGTAGTGTGTCCAATTATTATGGAGGGGAGCAGAGTGGAAGAGGCTTATCTGTCAAGCTGTCAATTACACAAGGTAGCATTCAAACTTCCTTGGGCCAGTAACTCTTGCTGGCTTTTCTAGGATAAATTTGGAGTGCCCTTCTGCCCTCAATCAAATCCTGTGACAAATGTGGACCAAGATTCAGAAGGAGCATCAGAGACACCAAAAGGTCATCTCTTAATAGAAAAACTTCTGTCTCCCAAATAAATCTTCTTTTAGATGTCCCTGATGCCTGGACTCTACAGTTTAGGTTTCATGTTTTTCTTTCACTGTGCATTGCTTCTTGGCTCTGATCTTTGTGAAACAATCATGTAGACAAGTGTGTTTTTTGTCCTGGGAGAAAAAGCAAACATGACATCAAGAGTGACAAGACTTTTTACACAGTACAGAATAATGGTGAATTCATTGCTACAAAATATGATGTAGACTGCTGGCTTCTGTGAATTTAGCAAACCATCTTTTGAGTCACGGAAGAAACTGACTGTTCACTTTGATTAGAGATGTGAACAATTTTTCTAACTTTTATCAACCCTTACCTGACTTTCTGTTTTATCATTACTTGTTGCAGGATATGAACCTTTGTAGTGTTCTCTTCCTGTCTCAAAATGTTTATCCATTTTCCATATATGTTTTCTGTAATGCGTGCATTTATTTGCTTACTTTTTTCTTCTCTACATATTTTCATACATTTTCCTCATTGGCTAAAGTATGTAGGTAGATATTTTCCTTCCTTGTATGGATTTAGCTGTTTGTATTTTTAAAATGTGTGCAGGATTTCAAGTATGCAAACTGTACCACAAGACTCACAAACTGTGTGAATTTCATATCAAGTGCACTTTGTATTACAGTAAGACTCAGGGATGTATGGAATGGGTAATTTTGTCAGGAATATAAAAATCATCAAAATTCTTTCTCAGCCATAGCTGGTAGACTTCCGTGTTATTGGCTCCAGCTTTTATCACAAAAGTAGTTTATAACCTTGGATAGCTCCTTTACAATTCAGCCCAAAACTGAATATACTAGCTGTGGGGAAGCAATAGCAGTGAGAGAATTGTCTTAATGTCCTGCTTGAGGGGTGCTTGGAAACATCTGAGTGGTTACTACAGGGGCCTTGGCACACTATTAAGTTATAGGATTCCTATATGTTTTTGGCTGCCATAGCTGCAGCCTTTGGAATCCTTGGGTTTGTCATTTGGTGAGGCTCTTTGGCTGAGAATCCTAGATACCTTCTCCTAAACTCCAAGGTAAGTGATGAAGACATTTAAATAGTTCAAGATTTTCCATTCCTTGGTTCAAGTCATTAACCAAATGGAGACTACAATTAAGAAATCAGAAGAAGACTAGGACTTGAAAGGGCAGCTATGGAGGAACTGGACAAGTTCGTGAAGTGGCAAGATATATAATTGCATACTAAAATTAAGATTGTCCATGCTATATTTCCAGTTTCTATGTATGGTTGTGAAAGATGGACGGAGAGGAAAGCTGATAAGAAGAGAATCAATTTATTTGAAGCGTTGTCCTTGAGGAAAATTCTGCTGGTACCTTGGACTGACAAAAAGACAAATAAGTGGGTATCAGCACAAGTCAAACATGAACTCTCCCTAGAACCCAAGATAACTAAACTGAGACTTATATTTTGGACATATCATGAGAAGAGATGACTCATTAGAAAAGGCAACAAGGATTTGTAAAATAGAAGTCAGAAAGAGTAAGACTGAATTATAGATGGATGAACTCAATGAAGCCATGACTGTGATTTGGCAAGACCTGTGCAGGACTGTTGATGAAAGGGTGACTTGGAGGTCTCTCATTCATAAGGTTGCTATAAGTCAAAGTCAACTTAATAGCATTTAACAACAATAAACCAGGGGTGTCAATGAGGGGGTGTGGGGAGTTCAGACCTCACCAAGTGACATCCTGAATGGTGTGTGTGTGATACTAATGTTCCCTAAACATTTGCCTTTTGGAAAAAACAGGCTGTGGCATTCACCTGCATCCCTTTAAAATGCTGAAGAGAGGGTATGAGTGGGGTGAGATTCTGTGTGATGAGAAAGGAGAGGATCCAGTTTAAAAAAAATTAAAATTTTAAAATTTTATTTTTATACTTTTTAGAAAAAAATAAATGTTTACATTTTTAACCAAATTTTATCAAATTTTCACCTTTTACCAATAAGATACAATTTTAATTGTGTTAGTTGTTTATGTCACAACTATTCCCATTGCATTCAGTAATATATGGAAATTATGATTTATGAGTAACATTAATACAAAAATCATGATTCAGGATTATGTATGGTGTGCTATGAGAAGCCACACTGGGTGATGCCAACTGTAGTGATGCCATTGCAACAAACACCAAGTCCCAGAATTCCATAGGATGTTGCAATGATGGGTAAAATGGAATCATAGTGTAATAATTAGGCAATGTTAAAGGGCCTGAGGAAACTGAATACTGCATGGACATTGAGTCTGACTCGGTAGGATTTTTCTTATGTTTCCCTCACAACAATGAATCCATATTAAAATAACTGAAATAGTGGTTCTTTCACTTCCACAAAATATTGCTTTTAGTGTTATGAAGTCGCCACCCATTTTCAAGTGGTTTATAGAACGCTGCCACTCACTCTATGGCATGGATATGGGTGGGCAGATCCAAGGCCTTCTATCTAGCAAATCATTTACTTTCTGTATATTGATGGTGAAATTACAGCAATAGACCTTCAAAACACATGCTGCTTTTTTTTTCTTTTTTAAAAAAGCCACCTTTTAATAGAGAGATCCTGTTCAAGAATACCATTAACTGAGCAAAAGGGGTGCACTGTTGATCCTACTTTGGCTGTGTTCCTGCTGCATGCAATTATCTGTCAGGGAGACTTCTCTAGTTATTATATGAGATATGGAAAAAATAACCACAATGGATGTTCTTAAAATATATGGCCTTTTCTTTTTCGTCTTCCACTTTAATTTGGAATTCATCCAAGAATAGACCATGCAGTCTTTCTGCAAACTTCTCCCTTTCTCCTCTACATAAGGCTGCTGGAATCTGTTTGATGAACATGTTTTTTTCATCTCCAAAGAGAACATTATCTGTGGTCAAAAACATTTCCGAGAAGAAGGGGGAAAAAAAAAAAAACATTGCTAGTGTGGAAGACTAATATCTTGCTTTTCTCTTTTCACCACTATATTATGTACCTTATGCTCTGCTGTAGCAATCATAGGGCAGATATGATCATTCATAAAAGATAGATGTACCTCCAAGTGCTATTAGATATATAGGTACTGTAGTCAGAATTGTATTGGTTAGTCCCACTAGAGTAAACACATTGATTCAATTGCTGAATGGTGTGTGAATGCATAGACAAAAGCTGATCATTAGTTCTACTTTAGTCAAAGTAACAGCAGAATTAAGGCCAACATTTTTCTAAGGTGGTATTTACATATATCATTTTAGGACCAGAGTTCAGTGAAGGAGCACATGCTTCTGTGTGCAAATTTATTTATGCTTTTTGTAAAACTAATATCAGAAATGGATATATGCACAAGATAAGTAAATTGAAAGGCAGTGACTTTGGAGACCTTGCTCAGCTATGGGAACCCACTGACAGACCTTGAGCAAATCACTGTCTCTCAGAGAAAGGCTATGCCAATCATGGTCTGAACAAATCTTGCCAAGAAAATTCCATGTAGAGTTGCCATAAGTCAGAAATGACTTGAAGACACACAACATAACAATAAATAAATTACAGTTTAGGTCCTCAGATTATTGGGGGAAGCTCTAAATAAATAAATACAAATTAGAATAATATATTTCTTGGTAATACCATAGCATTTTTTTAAAGTTAGCATCACTGAAGTCCTCAGCATGTTTTAATGTGGCCATGTGCCACTTAGAAGACTATGTCCACTACTGAGGTCTCCAGTTTAAGAAGGATACCAGTGAATTCAAACATTTCCCAAGAGCGGAACCCCCCCCCCCCCCCCCCCCCCCCCCCCCCCTGGTGACAAGGAACAAAGTCCTTTGAGGAAAAGTTGAAGCCTCAGGACATGTTTAACCTGGAGGAGAGATTATTAAGAGATTTAATGCTTTCTGTCTTTGGATATCTGAAAAGCTGTCACATACATACTGGTGCAAATTTGTTATCTCTTTCTCCAGAAGGCATGATCATAATCAGTGGGTTCAAATAACAAGAAATAATGTTTTGACTAAACAACAAGAGGAACTTCCTGATGGTAAACACTGTTCAATATGGAACAGACTGTCAGAAGGTGGAAAAGTCTTCTCTTTTAGATCAAAGGCAGGATAGTTACAAATTGGAAATAGCTGTATCAGTAGATGGCCTGCATTAAGCAGAGAGATGGACTACATGGCCTTTGAGGTTCCTTGCACCCTTCCAAAGTACCACACACTGGAAATGAACACCAACATTGTACCATCATTGCTATCACATCTTCGTTGTGAACTTCCAAAGGCATATCACTATTGAAAGTAGAACTCTTGACTAGTTGAACTTTGGTCAGAAGATGCATGCCAGAGGTGGCACTTAGAGCACTTTCTGTGGGCACACTCACCATTGCTCCAGCACAGAGTTCGCCAGAGTTCATTACTAGAAAGCCAGAGGGACATGGCACTTTGCAATAAATAAGTGGGCTTTGGGTCGCAGTTTGGGCACTCAGGGGGGTTGCAGACTGCCAGAAACAGTGCAAATTGAGTCCACTTTTGGGGTTAGGGTTAGGGTTAGGGAATCATGGGAACTGTATTTTATTGTGGCACCAGAGCTCTCTGACAGAGAAGGCTCAATGTCTCAGAAAAAAACCAAAACAAATAATTCCCATGATTCCCTAGCACTAACCCTAAGCCTAAAAGTGGACTCAATTTGCACTATTTCTGGCAGTCTGCAAACCCCCTAAGTCTCTAAAGGGTTTGCCATCAGCAGTGACATTTATTTATTTATTTTGAGTATTTATACCTTGTTCAGCCACAAAGACTTCCAGAGTGGCTTGCAAATGGTTATTTAGATGGTTCCCTGCCCTCAGGCTTGCAATCTAAAAAGACATGACACAAAAGGAGAAGGGAATGGCAGTGGGGAAGTGATAGGTCCAGCAGTTCTTCTCTCCCTCTGAGGCCTGGAACATGGCAGATGGACTGGAGGGAGGCCTCTCCTTCTTAATCTAGGCTAGACCTGATGGAGCTGGCCTGCTTCTCTCCCTCTGATGCCGAGGAGGTAATGCAAGTAACAAACCCTTGTCTCTGTCCAGCAAAAAGACATAGTTTTGCCCTCTATACCCAGTACAAGAGTAAAGTGCAAGTGTAAAGAACAGTGCTTGCTGAATCAGAGCTTCAGTCCTGCAAAGAGCTAGAAATGAAAGGAAGCAGAGGTCCAAGGCAAACACAGCAGCCTCTTCCTTCCTACAGCCCCTGATGATCTCTGTGGTCTTCAGTCTCTCTGCTGAGTGTTGTTTGGTAAGGCCTCCCTCAAAGTCCTGTTTTTATAGTTCATCCAGGTAAGGTAGCTTGCTGGGTGAAGGTCAGTGTCTGCTGAGGGCTTCAGTTCTGCAAAGAGCAAGATTTCTGAGGTCCAAGGCAGTAGCAAATACAGCAGCCTCTTCCTTCCTACAGCCCCCTGATGTTCTCTGTGATGCTTTGTCTCTCCCCTGATAGCTACTCTCTCCATCAGAGACCATAGCAGTGGTAACTGGAACTGAGGGAGGGTGCCTCACCAGCTTCTGGGACTAGACAAGGAAGGATCTTCTCTTCCTCAGAGACCACAGCAGATGTGTTTCATCCAGTTTACACCCTGTTTCAAGAGCTACCCATAATACAAAGGAAAAAAAAGTTGTGAGCCCCTTCCCTTTAATAATAATAATGCCCACCTGCCCTTTCCAGCATCTTTAGTCAAGTTTTTTACTTCTGGGGAGAGGACACACTCAATAAGCACAAATGTGAGAAACAAGGCAACATAAATAACCCAGCTTCTTCTGTGTTCTCTCACCCAATCCTGGATGTCAACAATTGTGTGTCATTTTTGGTGATTTTCAGCATTTGTTACAAAGAAATTTCTGTGCATTTAATAATCTTCATTTTGCCATTAAAACAAATCTTTTTTTTTTTTTTTACCTCACCATCCTGTCATCATTTGCACTTATGGGCATTTTATTCTGTTGACTTTAAATTAACACATATTTTTTTCCACTTACATAATGGCTCCACATCTGATATGACAGCACTGTGGACATTTGCAATCAAGCAAGAACATTTAGGATGTGACAGCCAAGATTTGGCACATGGGGCCATGGACTGCAAGGTCAGAAAGGAAGGGAAATGATGCCAAGCAGGAATAACAGAGAAACCATAAGTTCTTAAGTAGCAGTGGAGCAATACTCACATTCAGTCAGGGTTTGTTTCTTGGGAGAAAGAGAAACAGAAGGGGAAGGTAGGGTGAAATCTGTTAATCTTTAGAGGAGGTGATAATTTAATTGCACCACATTCTTTACATTAGATAGGTGATAAATAATCCAACTTTTAACCCTTCCTCACTGTGTTCTTCTTTCCTTATTACAGCTGGCCCTCCATCAAAACTGTAACCTTCTGTCGTAAACACTTCACAGTAAGAGTAGAACAGACAGTCTAGAAGGGATGAACTCTCAAGTGCTTTTGGATTTTTGATTTCCCAAAGGGCTCCAAACTGTCAGTATTGGTAGGGGAAGATGGCAGAGGACTCTGACAAGGGTCTGTGCATGTGTGTGAAAATAAAAGGCATTTGAGGCTAAACATCAAGATATGCTTAAGGTTATAAATCACTCTTGGCTCCAGGATACTACTACTCTTGCTTATCTTCTACCCCAGATGCCTGGATGCTTCCAGTTTCCTCCTTCCTCCTTTGGATTGGGTTGTTGTGATGACAGCTTTGGAGTCTGGTTTCCTTTGAACTGTAAAAAAGAAAGGATAACAGGGAATATCCATCATGACTATGGAAGGTGAGTTGGAAGGCCAGGTGACTAGAAGTTGTTTTGCAACTTCTTTTGTTTTTTTCTCTAAAACCAAACGGTAAAGATAAGCAGCTGTGATAGTGATTCAGAGATGTCAAGATCCTGCTGGGGATCTATGCCATCATATGATTGTATAGGTCTAAGTGATGGCAAGCAGTAGGAAAAGGATGAAAAAGGCTGTGAGAACAGCAACCGTGAAGGGAGTTATACAAATTTGTTATTCTTATCTCTGAGAGAGATGGCTTTCAGTTATGAGCAACTGAAGTCTAAGATCCTGAACCAGAAACATAGCCACAAATTTCTGGCTATGATCCATCTCCTGATCTGATCTCCAAAACACATCTTGAAATTCTGGCATCTGTACATGGGGGTCACAGTTCTGCAGTGCTGATGAATAAATGCTGGAGGATGTTGCATTCAGTTCCTGCCACAAATAAGTGGTTGGAGTTGCAACAGGATCTCACAGGGTCCTTGCTTCTGTTTGTAGAGAACAGCTCACTGGTGGGACAGAGCTGACCATATCATCCTTCATCATCCCACTTAACAGCAATGCAGAATTCCATACCTTGCTGTGGTTAACTTCATTTTAAGGTAGGTTGAGGGGCATTTACAATTGTGGCAATGGCGCCACACTCATAAATGTTGATATCAAACAGTTATGAGATCATATGCTTCTCTTGTGACATAGTAACTGTGTAACAGGATGCCAACCTGTATCTCTAATTCTTGACCTCTGGGATGGAGGAAGTTCCTGAAGGGAAGGTGCTTTGGGGGGCTGGCAGGGGCAAATGTCTGTTCCATGGTATGGAACATAGTTCAGGCCAGTTTCTCAAGCACCTTGCCTCTGAGCAAGTATTTGGAAAGCAGGCATAGGAGAAACAGGTTGCTCTAAAGTGGCAGCCTTTTTGTCCCAACAAGGAGCCAAACAACTTTGCCTTTCCTCCACAGCAGTCATAGGAACCCAGGGGAAGCTGCTACTGTTAGCATAACATAATGTTGTGTAGAGATGTAAATCTTTCTAATTTTCATTCCCACAAGCAAGAACAAATAATTTAATCATATATCATTTTATGTTACTGTGGGAATGTTGTTGACAACTGCAGTTTCAAAGTTTTATTTGGAGTTTGAGACTTATTTTGTATATTAAAAAGAAATGCTATTTTTTTTTCACAGAAATTGTATTTTCCACACTGAAAACTTTTCTAACATATGCACAAAATTTCTGTACAGAAAGTGCTGTTTTCAGTGCAAACCACCTGTTTAAGGAAATATTTATTTTCTGAACAGAAAATAGTGTTTTCTGCACACACAAAAATTGGCATGTCTTTTTGTGTGTGTGTGTGTGTGTGCAAAATAAATCTAAAACTGTAAAGAAAAGATTTTCAGGCATCTAGTATTCTCCTTAT
>CM034702.1:18872073-18882732 GCA_020142125.1 Phrynosoma platyrhinos
TAATCTCATTCTGTTCTTTCCCAAACTTTCAGCTGTGGTATGCCTTTCCAGCGCAGAACCTGTTTTTCCCTTCATTTGCTGAAAATATGTGGGGAATATCTTTTGTTTACCTTCTAAAGGAAGAAAAACTTTAGCCCAATCTATAATTTTTACCAAAAATAACAACAACAAAATAGCAGGCTATTAAAAAAAAAAAGCAAAGCTCTGTGCCACAAAGGCTGCACCCATTTGCAGAACCAATCCAGTTTGACACCATTTTAATTTCCATGGTCCAATGCTATAGAATTCTGGAAATTTTAGTTTTGCTAGATATTTAGCCTTCTCTGTCAGAGCATGCTGGTGCTACAACAAACTACAGTTCCCAAAATTCCATAGCACTGAGCCATCAGAATTAAAGTGGTGTCAAACTGGATTATTTCTGCACTGCGGATGCAGCCATTCACACGGTCCCGAGTGTCAGTGCCACATTGTTTCTTACTGTGTTCAACTAGATTTATGAAACTTCAAGGTTAACTTTTCCTTCAACAGGACTTGCTATGTCTTAGATTTTCATTCACAACAGGTTTTGGAGAATGCTCATGTGTGCACAAATCTCCCAGGCTGTATTTTGATGTATATGATTATTGCAGCTGTGTAAAGAGAACAGCACTGACACCCCCTGATGTGATAACAGATAGCTAAAGAGCTGGGCAATGAAGGGGAAGTGGCAGGAGGAAAGGATGAGACATGTTTCTTTCAAACAATAGATGGACACCTTTTAATTCTGTGGGGTTTTCCCCTCAAAGAAAAACAAATAGTAGACAGCAACTCTAACCCTAAAGGGACAGAAGAGTTTACTCTTTTCCCTCCCCATCCCTCATTTATTTCCAGAATTTATGTTTGGCATTACTGTTCCAGCGAGACTTTTAAAGCAGTGCAGAAAACTTTACCCATGCCAATAAAACTACAACAGAAATTAACAGTCTCAAATTCAACAATAAAGCAGTGGGCTAAATCTAGAATACAGATGGGAGTGCAATACAATTACCCCAAAATTGTCCTGTGCATGAAGAATTTGACTAATTTTCAGACAAGTATAAATTAAATGTTATCAGACAGATGGATAGTTTGCTTTCTCCAACATGTGATATTAAAGAAAAAGTGAAGTTCTTTTCACTGAATTTATGAACGTTGATAAGTTTTTTTTTTTTTAAAAAAAATCAAAAACATATTGCAATATATTCCCAGTCAACTGCTCTGGTTAAATCCATTAAACACAGATATTCCAGGTACAGAGAGGATCATGTGGGATCTGTACACAAACCCTCCCCACCCCAAACAGAAAAGATGTCAGAAAACCTGTCAGAAAAAAAGAGTGGCAATTCTAATAAATTTTTGCAAATGTGGTTGACTATATAGGGTTCCAAAGATAGTTTTTAATGGCTAAGTCGTCAAAGACCTTTGTTTGGATTAACAAATCTATTGATTAGCTTTCTTTAATATATACTTTCTAAATGAGCTTTCCTGTAATTTTATGAAGGAAACAATATATTCTCTGAAAGGGTCTATTAAAAAGAAATTCAAACTATGTAAGCTCAGAGCTCAATTCCCTTTTCAATTTTGAAATGGAATCAGAGTGTGCAACAGGGATGCAGAAAGTGTGGCCTGTGGCCCACAGGTTCATTTTGTGGTCCCCAGGTCTTCCCTAGGGATAAAAAATTGCATCTTTCCCACAGAAAATGGGTCCTTGAATAATCAAAAGTCTTTCAGGGACTTGCGGGTGGAAGGACATTTTCACCATTCTTTTGTCCCTTGGGCCATTTTTTTTAAATGAGAGCATTAAAAAGGGCAATTAATTTTAAAAATGGCAAATAAACATGATGTGATACCCGGTGACCAGAAGTGGCACACACAGGCATATTTTAGAGACTCTTTTGAGTTATTTTGTCCTGGGGTCTGGTGTGGGGAGAGGGTGGTCTTCCAAAGTCTCCTGTGGGAAGGAGCTACTACATCATCCTAGCCTCCCACAATTGCCTACCCCTGGTGTAGACCATCAACCCTGGTGACTGGCACACAATGTGGTATAAATACTAGTGTTAGAAATTAAGGTCTTAAGGAACAAAAGAAGCAGTTTGTAATTTTGCATTATTTAGAAGTTTGTTGTCAACTCTACTGAAAATTACTGATGGTCTGAAGAAATTTCAAAATTCCTTAAAATTTCATACTGCTTGGACAAGTTTCTTTTTGATATTACAGCTACCACTGGCTATGCTAGATGAGGGACTTTGTGTATCCCCTCCCTGGATTCTGAGATGCTTTATTTTCCAGTTTTAAATTCTATAGTCATTCTTTAGGATCAGAATGTCTAACTGATAGCCCCAGTGTGATCATTTTTCCTAGCCCTACTTCAAAAGCCATAAGAAAATAAAAACTATACAGTATAGAATTATAGAATCATAGAATCATAGAATTGGAAGAGACCACAAGGGTCATCCAGTACAACCCCCTGCCATGCAGGAACTCACAAACAAAGCACCACCAACGGATAGTCATCCAGCCTCTGTCTAAAGATCTCCAAAGAAGGAGACTCCACTACTGTCCGAGGGAGTGTGTTCTACTGTTGAACAGCTTTTACTAGAGGAAGTTCCTCCTAATGTTTAAGTAGAATCTCTTTTCTTGTAGCTTACATCTATTGTTTCATGTCCTATTCTCTGGAGTAGCAGAAAACAAATTTGCTCCATCCTCAATATGGCACTCCTTCAAATACTTATACAGGGTTATCATATCACCTCTTAACCATCTCTTTTCCAGGCTAAACATATCCACCTCCCTCTCCTCATAAGCCTTCCACATCAGTGTAATATTTTGTCTACCTGTTGGATTTTTCTATATTGTATAACAATGTGATTGATGCACAGCTGATGAAACCTTATTCTTGGACCACAATCTGGTATATAATGGTCCCTAATGGCAACAGAAGTCACTCATTTATTTTCTGAGTACATTATGCTTAGGACTGTCATACCAACCTTGTGTGTATCCAAATGTATTAAAGAACACAATAAAAACTCTAACAATTTAAACCTTTTCCTTTCAACATAATCCTATGTACAAAAATATAGTGTTTATTATTTGTTTAAAAATGTGTGCATACAGCTTTGATTACAGAGTTATTTATGGAGACTGTTGCCAAAGATAGCCCTCATTCATGGACACCTATAAATTAGGTGCTTCCATTAGCATATTATTATTATCTAGTTCACTTGAGCACAAAATACATTCTATATTTTTCCTGCCACAATTCCAGGTAAAAGCTATGCAGCAAACTTCATTATTTAATGCTGTATATTCTCTTAAAGTAGAAGCTCCAGCTGAATATGGCAGGTGCAGAGCTTGGTAAAGTTCCTTTTTTATATACAATTCCCAGAAATGCCCCCCCCCCCCACAGCAAACTGAGATAAACTCATATTATTGAGTGGAGAGGTAGCCTGTTGAGCTTTAGTACAGGATTATACTAAGTGATTAAGCATTTTCTTGTTTTTGACGAAGGTACTAGGATTACATCCTTCAATCTCCAGTTAAAATGGTTGAGAAATAAGTGAAGAGGGCCAGCATGCTGTATTGGTTTGAGTGCTGGAGTAGTACTTTGGTAGACCAGGGCTTGAATCACACTGGGTGAACTTGGGCAGATCCCTCTATCTCAGCCTAAGAGGAAAGAAATGGCAAAGCCTCCTGAATAAAACTTGCCAATAAAATTCTATTTATTGGTGGCATATATGTTGAAGTTGACTTGGAAATACATATTAATAACAACAACAACAAAAACCAAACAGCTGATATAAAAACATGCCTGTATAGAACCTTGGGGTCATGCAGAACTGGACAAAAATGAGTAGATGGCCAAACATTCTGCCCTGATATAGTGGTATTAATCCCAATGATCAGACTCTGAGCCTTCTTTAGGTGAAGAATGGAATAAAGATGTGGCCAATAGTCTCTATAATGGGCAGACAATAGTGATCCCTGTCTTTATCCCATCCATTATAATAATAGAACTCTCTTTTTTGCACATTCCAGAGCAGAATTTGCTGACTCTTCACTTCTGGCACCAGAAATTCAGTAAAGAGAAGCCATGCTAGAAGCTGAGATCCCCTTTTGGGATTGTGTAGCATGAATCTCCATGTGCTTTCTTATGATTGATTGTGTTCTTCAACTGTGTTGAATGGCAGTGTTGCACAACTGAATGTACATCTGAATGTGCAACCCAATATGCAACTGAATGGCCATGTTTATGCATATCTGCATGCTACATTATATGCACAATCTTGAAATGAATGTAGACTCTGCTTCCACAGGGACCTTGCACACACACAAGTCATCAACAAGATTCTAGCTCTGGGTGTGAGTGATTGCCTGTAGTTCTCAGCCAGATCCAAAAGTCAATTTGGAATCTATAATTTTTCATATTTGACTCCTAAATGCCAAAGTGAACATTTTCACAGTGGAATGAAATTCTGTTACAGTTGGGTGAGATTATGAAATATTTTGCACATGTTCAGTTGTGATTTTTTTAAAAAATGTATTTTTACATGGTGCAAGAAATTGTTTTATGAAAAAATATTGGCTGGCATCCTGTTAGACAAATAGGTAGTTACAATGTTGTAAGATAGACATACAACCTCATAACTGCTTTGTATTCTCATTTATGATTGTGACACCGCCATCATGAGAGCAAATTCCTTTACAATCCATGTTAAACTCTGGGCAGCCATACCAAAAGAAGGAGTTCTGCAGTGTTGGTGAGTGGGACAGTGAAGAAGGATGCTTCCAGCCTCCTTTTGCTAGTGAGCTGTGTGTGACAAGGAATCACAACAGGACCCCACAAGACCCTGGATTCTGCTTATTGCACTGCAGTTTTCTGACAGAAGAAAGCTGGATGCACCCTCCTTTGACACTCTGCTCCTCAGTACCACAGAACTCATTTGCTCAGTGTGGCTATCTGGCTTTTAAGGTGGGTTTTAGGGGGTTGGACTGGGAGATGTATTCCATTCATTTTACATTAAAAAAACCTGTATTTTTCACAAAAATCAAGTTTTTCCCACAACAAATTTTTCACAAGAACACTTCAAAACATGAAAAGTTGGACAGTTGACCACACACACACACACACAGACACACACCCTGCAGATTGATTTTCACACTTCATTAAAAATATTAAAACTACAGAAAGAAGAAAGAAAGAAGAAAAATTACTTCCAAATTTATTTTCTGCATTTAGATATTGTCTTTCATGCCTCACTCTCTAACCTAAACATGTATTCTCCTTTCTACATATTCAGCCTTTTATTATCATCAAATCCAAAATAACTGAGTATTTTTATTTCTTTGCAAAAAAAAAAAAAAAAAAAACCCAAAACAAAACAAGTCCATTAGGAGCCTCCAGCCTTTCAAAAATGACATTTATATTCTGTCTCTATTCAATAAAAAAAAAAAAATCTGTGCATTTCTACCAGGCCTACCACATTTAACAACAATCTTTGATAACAGCATTTTTTTTAAAAAAAAAATCCTTTAAGAAAATTCCTTTAACCATATTTTTCATTAATCCTTCTGTGTATTATAACCAAAATTCTTATTCCATCTGATTCTGCTATCCTTAACTTCTTCATTTTATATTTGACTCTTATTTTATATTTAACAATGTCCCATTGTTTCTTTTGACCCTGTTGCTTTGAATCAGTGTACTCCCCAGTTTATAAAGTCAATAGTGTTATTGATGAAGCATAGCACAAAGTTTTTCCACATCTGATATAGATCAAATGGGAGTTATGAAAATACTTTTTTTTCAATGCCATAGAGTAGAGATCAGATCAGAGCTAATGCTATCCATTCAAAAATGGGAATAGCTATAGGTCAGGAAAAAACTTTCTCTATCCTTGTTTTGAAATGCCTGGGATATCTACAAGCCTATTTTCAAAAAGAGTGATGTCAGTAATTGCAGATTTGTACTCAACAAAGCAGAGCAATTTCTTTCATGTGTTGCTGGGGCATAAGATCTAGAGTGGGGTAATTGTTGCATCTTTGATATCAAAGCTGGCTTTTGTTATTACTGAAAATGGGCAGGCACAACTAAATAAGGAATATTGTTAGCAGTATATAAGGACTATTAGAAGCTATGAGCTTTAAATTTCAAAACAATGTTGAGTCTTTATTGTCAGTATATTACTAGGAGTGTTTAATTTTTACCAAGAGATGTGACTTGGCTTACATATGAACCCTGTCTTGGAACCAATCCCTTCTTCCTAATTTTAAGTGTGAAGGCAAACCTCAGTTGCTCAATGTCAAAAGGCAATCCATACCTGGGATGGACAAATCTGTATGTTTCACTTTCAATAACATTCACATTTTGTCAGCATAACTTTATTCCCTTTTGTTTCTCCTTTAGTTTGCAAATATTTTGTTGTAGATGTTTTATGTTTATGATGAATGCCACTGATAAATTGATTGACAGGTCAATTGAAAAGTCCTGATAAAATGTGTATGTATTTTTCCCACATGTTTCTGCGCATAAAAATCTGGATGCTACTTCATGTGTGATTTTCTATAACATATGTTATTTGGCAAACACTCCCCCTTCTTGGTGTACAGTTTTCTCTAATGTATACATTTTTGTGTGTGTCTAGTTTTTTTTTTTTAATTTCAGAACTACATTGCAAAATTCATAGATGGGTAAAAAATTAAGTAATCTTAGGGGTGTAATTTTTCACCAATTTTGTTCTTGAAGGAAGCAGAAAGTTATTTTAGCAGTTTTGTTCATGCAACAAGAATTGGAAAGGGGTAATTTTTTTTAGGTGTAATTCTGAAAAAAAATCATATGCCGTTTTTATTTTACACAATAAACAAAATTCTCTAAATAAAAATAATGTTGCAGAAAATAATAAATAAATAAATAAATAAATAAATAAATAAATAAATAATATTATCTGAAAATAAATTATTACATGAATAAATTAATAGTCTCCCATGCAGAAAATGCTATTTCCCACAGAGAAAATGCTGTTTTCTGTGCAAAAACTATGTACAAATTTTGCACAGAATAAATTTTGAACTGCAAAGTTTCTCATCAGTCCAGGATTCTCCTTGTGATGATTTCCTGAGACCCTATATCTATCTATATCTATATCTATATTCAAATAATTTTAAAACATGTTTTGCAATATTCTTTCTATCTCTATTAAGTAAAGGCAATAGTTTTCTCGATTATAGTTTGAGAGATACAAGATAAGTTGGTTTTTATTGAAAACCCAGTCAAAGGAATTACAATGTCATCCTTACTCTATAAAGTTTCAAATCTAAATTGTTGTATGTTGCACCATATCTGTGTCTTGAGAGTAGCAGAGATGGGATGTAAAAAGGGTTTGCCTAAGTGGATATGAATGTCATTTGTCATTCAAACTGGTTCTAATGTGGTTCATCTGGGATAAAGGTGGCAAACAAATGAAATAATCAAATAAATAATTAAATCTTAATAATTGGTTCAAATTGGTTCAAACCATAATAAAGGAGATAAAGGGCTGCCCATCAAGAGTCAGCATTTGAACAGCAAACTCAACCAGTGGCAGCTGGTGGTTCCAGTGTAGGCTGAGTGATGAATACACTTGAGATTCTAATTTCAGCTGAGATCCAGCATCATCTACATAGTTACAAATGCATAACTAATTGTGAATGTGTAACTCAAGTAATATCTCATGACCTAATGCCCACCCCCCCCCCCCATATCTACCTTAACACCCAGCAGCTATACCAAGCAATGGAAGTCTGTTCTGCTGGCAGTCAGGGTGCAGAAGGATATTTTTCCAGCCCCCTCTCACCACTGAGCTATAGGAAATGCAACAGAGGTCCTGCTGCTGATTTTTTTTTTCTTGTGCAACTCATTGGTGTGAAAGGAGTGGATACATCATGCTGTGCCCTAATCATCTGCAGAACCTCTATAAATCATCTCCATAAATCAGTGCAGCATTTGCAAACATGGCAATAGTGCCATGATTTCAATTTGTGAGTACCGATGACATGGACAAGCTCCTGGGAAGGGTGAAGAAGATGACTTGCTTCCTCGATCCATGTCCATCTTGGCTGGTCGTCCGGGGTGTGTGTGTGTGTGTGCTGAAAGTGTTCTTTGGGGACATAATCAACACGTCCTTCAGGGAAGGTACTGTACCATCCTCTCTAAAGGAGGCGGCAGTTAGGCCTCTCCTGAAAAAACTTTCCCTGGACCTCCTGGATAGAAATAATTACAAACCAGACTCCTTGCTCCCTTTCTTGAGAAAGGTGATCAAGAGGGCAGTCACTTCCCAACTCCAGGCAGTCTTGGATGAAACCAATTATCTTGATCCATTTCAAACCGGCTTCAGGACAGGATACAGAGTTGAAACTGCCATGGTTGCTCTGACTAATGACCTCCGCCTGGGCATCGACAGGGGTAGTGTGACCCTGCTGGTGCTCTTGGATCTATCAGCGGCCTTTGACACCATAGATCACGCCATCCTCTTGGATCGCCTGAGAAAGTTAGGAATCAGAGGCACTGCTTTGCAGTGGTTCCATTCTTTCCTCTCGGGCAGATCCCAGAGGGTGAGGCTTAGGGACAGTTACTCATCCAAAATAGAGCTTAATTGTGGCATCCCTCAGAGCGCCATCCTGTCCCCAACAGTCACAGGCCCAAAACCAGGTTTGGGAATACAATCTCCATCCTGGATGGAGTCACACTCTCCTCTAAGGACTGTGTTTGCAGTCTGGGGGTACTCTTAGACTCGTTGCTTCACATGACTAGTCAGGTGAATGTGACGGTCAGGAGTGCCTGTTATCCATTATTATTATTATTATTATTATTATTATTATTATTATTATTATTAATATGTGAGATTACTGAATGTGGAGCAATTAAAGATCTGTAATGCTAGATTATGAATCCACAACTGTAACACATGGTTCCAGCCATAAATAGATAGACACAGAGACATAAAGCATATGGAAAGAAACATGTAGCACAAATTAATATACTTGTGAACAATGAACTTTGTATATACTTTAAACTGGAAAGTATAGGCTCTTGGTAACAAATCCATAAATGTATTACATGATGCTAGTCCTAATCTTTAAAGGTTGAATCAGGTTAGATCCACATTCATCATTTTAGGTAGATCTTTCTAAGTTTGGACTAAACCCTAAAGTGATTTCATGTGCCTTCTGGCATCAGAAAAACCAGCCACCAGAGGATTGAACAGGTACACAACTCACCTGGTTTCATTCTTCCTTACTCTGGTGAGATATTATTTCTGTGTAACCATGTGGTATATCTGGTCACACCACAGTAGCTATTTTTAAATTCATGTGAGTTATCATACACATGCAATTCTTTTTGTTCTCTCCTTTTGGATGATACATACATGGCTGAATATAAGAAAGGAGAGACACTGTTAAATGGCTAGGAGCTCAAATAGGTAAAAGAGGCAGAAACAGTTAAATCTTGAGATGAAAGCATCTTATTTCTTTTGTATAGGCTGATACTTTTTTAAAAGGAAAAGGGAAAAAAGAGCAATCTTTTGAATCACAAAACAGGCTCTAGATGAGGTCTATCATCTGCCTCACTAAATTAAAAACTGTTTGATTTCTTACATCTTCAGGCCGGCGGTGTTCTTCAGTTGCTCTGAGAACAAAGGAGAATTCCATGTGGATGAATGTTAGCAGCAATACATTTCCATTAGATCTTTCTGAGAAATGATGACTCACACCCCAGCATGTAATAAGAATAATATTGCAAGGAACAAGAAAGAGTATGTGTGTAGGGGTGGGTGGGTATATAATATGTATGCTTGTTGCAAAGCAATTATAATAATTGATGTACATCTCTTTCTAAGTACTGTTCAGCTACACTCGTAATTCCAAAGGATTTTGCAAACAGGATTTTAATGTGCATAATGCACATGGAAGGACCATGGTGGGACTCAGTAGGGAGTAAGGGGTTTTCACATTAGTGCTTTCAATCAGGTCTCAAAGAGAGAGAAGGGGAGTTAAATAGTACCTAGCAATCCTTCTCCTCCTCCTTGGCTTAGTATCCAGATACCCAGCTGAGTTCTGGGGCTATGCTGTAAGCCACTCTGATAACAGTCCTGGAATAGTCAGATGTCAATAAATAAAGATGCTGTCCTTCTCCCTGGCCTAGATGCCTCCAGACTTTCAATGCTGCCTCTCAGCTAATACCCACTTTCTGTGATTCCCAGCATGTGTTTCTTCCCCATCTTCCTCATTCTGGCCGTCTCCTGCATTCCCTAGCAAAAAGGCTGGCATTTTTCTACTAGCTTCAGCTGCAGGACAATCCAACAAGTTGATCCAGTTCAGTAGATATGCTGAAATCATCCTCAAATGGAGTCCTAGTTCTTGCAGTAGAAGAAAACATTAAACATGAGTAAGAACCAAGAACAGATAAATCAAACATATGTCCACTCCTTCCATTACTTTCAACTGCTATTTGAAGACATTTAGGATGCATTTAGTAGCAATGTAAATCTTTATAAATGTTGCTCCCACAGACAAGCATAAATATTTTTACCATTTTTCTCCTCAATGTGAGAAAATAATTGAGAACTGTGATGTTTTTAAAGACTACTCACAATTTGTGAGACA
>CM034702.1:18940402-18972330 GCA_020142125.1 Phrynosoma platyrhinos
TTTGTGTGGATTTTGTTTGGATTGGGCCCCGTGTGATAACGTCCTTAGCCTCAAAGGTGCTACATACTGATTCTGCAGACTAACATGGCTATATCTTTGAATTAGGCACTACATGTGAGCCACCTTGAATCCCATGATGAAAAAAGAGGGTGGAAACAAATAAGCATCCTTTGTGATACCTCCCAATTCATAAAATGATTGGTTGAGGATCTAGAATATGAATCTTCTTCTTCTGAACTAGCCAAGTACAGTCAGAGCTTGCAATCCATGGGGGATCTGTTCTGGAACCTCTCCCTCTTGTGAATAGCAAAAAATGTGAATGCTCAATTTATTCATTTCAATGGTTACATGTGCACGTGGCCATGGCTCCATGCACACACGTCCATTGAAAAAGCCAGGACATGCAGACTGTAGAAGCTCAAATTCACAGATGGCAAATCCACGGTTGGCATGGGTGCACTGTATACAGGTTCACAGGTACACATGAGTTCCTTACCCACCAGGTGCTTCTAGAGAAACATGTAAGACATGAGAAGAGGAGAAGACAAAAAACAGCTACAGTACTTCAGAACTAAAAATAGATTTCATTTTCTCCTCTATTGTATAATTTTTCCTGATGTTTATAGTATTGAGCAGTTTAGTTAAACCACTTTAACCTATCATAGAAGGCATATATAAATGCCTTCCATACATGCATATATAATACAGATGAGCTCTTTGCAGACCATATTGTGAATGCATGGTGCTTGGGCATGCTTGATATTGTGACCAACTCCCCAATACATTCATAAGGGTTCTGAAAGGGGCTTCTTTCTTTTGTGGAGCTGGAACAGGTGACAAAGAGGAGGCCAAAATGGTCTCTCAAAGGTGTGATTGATGCAGCCAAGCAGCCATATAAGTAGCTATTTGAAATGTTTGAGAATGAAATATGTTCTGTATGACAAGCGATTGTCATGAAGTGGTTCAAGAAGTGGTTCCAGTAATTTTCATACCTGTGGAAATTGCATGATCATAGAGTTGTCTTTTTTTTTTTTTTTTTTAAGTCAGAGTGCCACAGAAAGCTACCCAGCTTAATCTCATTTTACTGTAGGAGACAGAAGCATCATGTTTGGGACTGGGAAATAAAGTTGTGTGATTTACAATTCTGGACAGAAATATCCATCTGGTACCTCCCAAGAGTCTTTGAAAACATATCTTACTGTTACCTCAAAGACATCTCAATAACACTGACACTACTGTCAACAATATTCCCAACATTGCTGATTTAAAGCTAACCACCTGCTGCCATCCTGAGGTTTTATCAGGGGTGTAGCTAAGGGTGTGTGCACAAAACAGGGGGATACCTCCTCCAAATAAGGATTGTGCCCTCCCCAAAAATACTTCCTTCAGTCGCCACATTTCTAGCATTGTTGAGGGTGAAGCATTGAAATTCATCCACAGCTAGAACTCTTACATTTGATCTGTTCACATTCACTTGCTGTTTTTGCTTACCACTTTTCTTTGGATGGCTAAACTGCATTTTTAAATGCTCAACAGAAGTTTTAAGTTACTGTAATGCTAGGATTTTAAAGTTTTTTTTTTTGAGGGGGGTAGAATTCTTATTGAGGAGCAATGCCCCATTTTGCCTTCCCCCATGTAGCTACACCCTGAGCTTCTCCCATTTGCTAGGTCAAATCAAAAAGAGGCAGAAACAGGAATTGAACAGAAGCTATCACCCAAATGTTCTACACACAGCCATCAGCCTTTGCAGGCAATCTATTCTCTTTCTCATTGGAGGTTTGTGGATGCAATGTAGAAAGATGCCTTTCCTTAAAAGGATGTGATCCTCCCTATTCCCCAATGGGCCACAAGTCCTTACTTCTCTTCTGTCTAGAGGCAGGAAAATGTCACCTTGTATTCTGAAAACCCAAAGTCCAGGGGAACTTTTTTTAAAAAAATGTATTGTATTTATTTATTTGGTCAGTAACTACTATGAAAATGTCACCAAGTTGTAAGCGTTCATAAAGTGACTGTGCTCTTTAGTCCTAAGAGTAGGTGGAAAACCACAGGCTAGGTTTTTCCACGTGGAGTGGGATGTTGAAAGTACCTACCTAAAGCAGAACCTGAGAATGTTGTCATTTTAACCAATTTAAATTGAGCTATTACACTTTCTCCACTGTTCTCTTTCTTCTTTTCACATCCCTCCTCCTCCTCTTCCTCCTCCCTCTTCCCCTTCTCTCTGTCTTGTGTCTCATACTTTCTAGCTCTCTTTCTGTTTATGTTCCTCTGCATTTGCTGGGCTTGCATTGTAGAAGGGAGTGAAAAATCTGATCAGGGGAGGTAGACAGTCTTCCTTCTCCTTTTCTGACTCTTCCTCACCAGTTCCTTCTCCTCCTTGGATTATAACATTAACTCAAAAAAATCAATATACTTTAGATATAAATTGTCTAATAATTCCTTTAGAAAGTTGGTTTTGAATTTTATTGTTCTGAGGATGGAGCAAACATTTCCAATGATACTAACCTAGTTTTAGTCTGTCATTATCTGTTGAGCTTTAGTACAAGGTCAAGCACAAGGGTCAATCCTGTTAAAATTTAAGATATGTATTATGCAGGGAAGTGGGATGTTTTGTGTGGGGAGACTAATTTCAGTCAAATGTTCAATAGACTTGCCTCAATCCAGTCTTCTCATGCTGCATACAGGATGGACCCAATTTGAGCTCTAAAGCACCCACAGCAATAGACAGCTGTAGATATGTGAAAAAATATTCATTTTGGAAAAGTGCACATAAAGAAACACATTTCAATTGCATGTAAAATACTGTTCAAACACACTTAAGTGTGTTCATGGAATGCATTAACACAATAAACAAAATCCACTATTATGCAATAAAGTGTAATACCCTGCTCATGCAGTTCTGTGTCCTTCTACCCCTTCCATCTCCCTAGGCATTCCATCTTCATCTTCAAAACAAAAGTTATTTATCCTTGAATAATAAAAAAATCCCTACAAACAAACATTGGAAAAAGAAACAACAGAATTAGAATATACAGTTGGCCTTCCATATCCATGGATTCATTACCAAAGATTCATGGGATCATAGTGTTGAAAGAGATCACTAGGGCTATCCAGTCCAACCCCCTGTCATGCAGGAGCACACAATCAAAGCACCCCCAACAGATGGCCATCCAGGTTCTGTTTAAAAACCTCCAAAGAAGGAGACTCCATCACACTCTGAGGGAGCATGTTTTGCTGTTGAACAACTCTTACTGTCAGAAAGTTCTTTCTACTGTGAGGTGGAATCTCTTTTCCTGTAGTTTGAATCCATTGCTCTAGGTTCTAGTCTCTGGAACTGCAGAAAACAAGCTTGCTCCATCTTTATTATGACACCCTTTCAAATATTTAAACAGGCTATCATATTACCTCTTAACCGTCTCTTCTCCAGGCTAAGCAACCAGGTTTCTCAGTCCCTCCTCATAGGGCATAGTTTCAAGTCCCGTCACCATTTTGGTTATCCTCCTCTGGACAAGCATCCACAGCTGCAAAATATTCAAAAATACATACATTCCAAAAAGCAAATCTTGAGTTTGCCATTTTATACCATTTTACCATGTCATCATATTTAATAGGACTTGAACATCCACGGTTTCCCATGGGAGGTCCTGGAACCATACCCCAGTGGATACCAAGGGTTTGTGTATCTACAAACTGCAGTCCAGCAACAGTGGGTGAACACAGACAATGGTTTCCTGGCCCACTGCATGCATTATAACACTACTAACCCTACAACCTCATGGGGGATATCTAGGACAGTTCATTATGTCTTGGGATGTAGTGTGGAACCAACCAGACTACACTCCAATTCTCGTTCATATGGTTACTGACCTTGGCTTTAGGCAACGTCCTCCCTCCTGTCTTTCCCCCCAATAATCATCATTAAAATTGAACTTGTCACCTTATTTCACACACACACACAAAGTTTTGCATTTCTATGGACATTCCCATACATAGAGATTGCTTATATAGATCTGTTTCTGGACTTTGCACTCTACCCCATGTATCTGAGGAAGTAGACTCAAGTAGAAAGTTCATGCTTTCAATTAGTTTCAAGGATGTTACATGATCCCTTTACATATGATTTTTCAGACTAAGATGGCTGTGTCTTTGAACTCTTCCCATGTGGTAAATACCAGGATTCAATAGAATTCTGCATCGGTGGTAGTTATAGTGGGACCATAATGCTATAATTGTGAAATGTGTAATAGTTTCTGCCAAAAAACTTGCTGCCATGGATGTCCAAGGGCTGGAGGGAAGAGTCCTAGACAGCACTTTCAGCTGGGAGGAGTGAGCTGGTATCACTAGTTTAGATCTCAAATGAGCAACCTCTGATGAATTCCTTCCCCTGGCTAAAGATTTGTATCTGGGTATTGCCTGGGTACCTCCATTTCTCTCAGGCATTTGAAGGATATGACAGCATGTTATGATCATGTGTGTCATGCCCAGCCAGCCTGATGACTCAGAGAAGGATGAAGAGGCTGAGACAGAACCTCATTGTGCAATTGATCCTGAACCCGAGCCTGGCCTTAGTTCTGCCCTGCCAGCTCAAGCAGAACCCAAGTCTCACCCTAGTTCTGCCCTGCCAGCTCAAGCAGACTCTGTGGCCTCCAAGAAGGCTCAGCAACCAAGCATCCCAGCAGCAGAGCCTTCTGGCATGGAAGGGGATGAAGAGAACATACCTACTTTCAACCAGCAAAGAGCTGAAAGGGAATGCCTCTGGCATTTGAGGAGGCTTTATGAGAAATGCCAATTAATCAACAAACAGCTGAGCTCATGAGAGCTGGAAATATAAACAGGTGAATGATGCCAGAGCAATGGTCAGATATTATCTGAGTTTTCTGGTATAAGTATGCTTGATCCTGATCTTCCTTTGTCTTCTCAGTCTGAACCTTTGACTCTTAGACTGCCTAATCATCTTGACTCTCTGTAATCCTTGACCTTGGACTGCCTTGTTAACTTGCCTCACTGGAACCCTGCACCTCGGACTGCTTGACTAAGCTCTGGTTGGACCCTTGGTTTGTCCTTAGAAATGGCTCCAGGGCTCCAAGCTTCTCCATCAAACACAGACCTGTGTATTCATTGGCAGCTGATGGGTCCCATGTCAGTGGGGTGGTGAATCTGTTCCAGGTTTTATTTGAATTTCAAAGGAGTTAAGTTGAAATATGTTTAGCACCATGGATAGCTCCTTTAAAGCTCACCCTAGAACACTGATTCATCCCCACACTGACATGGAAGGCATGGTGCCCACAGTGTGTTTTGTAGCTACTTTATCAACCTTTTAGCGAAGAAATGCTTCTGGGAGAAGCATTTCTTATTTGTAATAACTACAACAACACATAGAGTCAGGTGAGTTGTATTAAAGAACAGCACAGTCTCTCCAGGATGGAATCCTGCTCCCTATGCTGTGCACATATGCTTGATGGATGGTTTTGGTGTCCCTCTATTTGTGCAGCCAAAATGAATTATATCTCCTGTGTGATGGAGACAGACATGTACAAGAGAGCAGAGGGCCTGCAGGGAAAGCAAGATGTGAGTGCATGGAGGGCTTTATGCCACAACAACAGGAAAATCAGCAATGAGAACAAACTCCAATTTAAAGGACATTGTTCAAAGGTGTGAGATAGGGTAGGAAACCTCAAAAGTTATCAATTTGGTTCTCTTTTACATATCAAAAGCAGAGGAATTTCAGCATTGTCCCAAACAGTGTTGGTTGTATAAGAGGGACATTCAGCAGATGCTGTTACCAGACATGTCATCATTACCTTCTGAATTTACTGCTATATTTGGAAATAAGGCAGGTTTATTTACATGGTTCCCTGATAGGCTTTTGAGGTATTTCTTCCACCTGTTGTGTGATATGCTCAAGATCCCTGTTATTCAAGGCAGAATAGATGGCAAAAATGCATCCAACAGTGTTGACTTGAAAGGAGACATCCAAGACGCTGAACTCTGTGTCCAAACAAGTTCAGCATATTAGGATACTTCTCTTAAAGTGTGGCCTAAAACCTGGAGCAGATTATTGCCCTAGACACAAAAGTCACTTTCCACCATTTTTTATTCCTGGCCTTTATGAGCATATTGATAAATTAGAGAAGCTTTTACCGTTAGCCAGAATGAAGCAGCCAGTGTAAGAGGTTTATGCCTTATGAGCAATTAGACTAGATTGCTAGGGGAGAGTGGCAGAAGGATCTTGACCCCATCCCAGTGAAAGTGTGTTTCTCTGTGTGCACATTTATACATATACACATCTGTATGAGGAATAACCAAAATTACAATGACTGGCATCCTATTAGTGATTTACAATGGTGAAAGACAGACTTCTTCTTCTTTTCCTTTCTCCTCCTCCTCCTTTCTCCTCCTCCTCTTCCTCATTGCAGAGATCATAATTCTCTACTGACCTTGTACAACAACCAAAATTTACCCATTCAGTTTTCCCACTCAACATTTAGATGTTGTAGCCCACATTCCACCACCATTTAGTAATGGTGGAGTGTGTGGAGGGGAAATCAGAGAAGGGTCTGGTATCTCCACATGAAAACATTATATATGGTGGCCCATATATGATAGCCCTATAAAATGATATCCTCCACTGGGATCTCCATAGGCTTCCTGGTGTGTCTGGTTATTGGGACATTACCAGATTCTTCTCTGATACCCCACGCTCTACACTGGCTACAAAATGTTGATAATTTGTGGGAAGCAACAGCAAAAAGTTAGGTCCTGGAGGGAGTGAGAAGGGAAATAGAACTTGACTATGAAGTACTTTACAATATTTTTTTCGAATAAAGGATGTCAGACAATAGCAACTTTTTTGGTGATATGATTTTTTTTTTATTTCACATGTAAATATGAACAACAGTGTGCTCTAGCATCCTCCTCCTACCCCCATACCATACGAATGTCTGTCAGGATTTGCTGATTTACAACATATCTAAAACTCATTAAGAAAATCATTTGCTGATCCTCACATGATACACCCTTAAGGCAGCTGTCAATATTCTGTCACTCTGATGAACTGCAATACTATTATGTCTGTTATCTGGTAAACTGTTGTTGGATATTTGTCTCATTCCAACAAAAATGAGGAAATGGAGGGAGGGAGGAAGCCAGGGAGGTAGTGCAGTTATGATGCCAAAAAGGTTGGATATCCTTTGGTTAGACCAGTGGTTCACAGACTTTATATCTTCTGAGTGTTTTGAACTTCAGTTCCCAGAAACCCCTGTCAACTTGGTCAACAATAAGCAATTCTTGAAGCTAAAGTCCAAAACATCTAGACAACCAATGTTTGGAAACCACTGGGTTAGACTGTCAGATTAGGATCTAGTAGTCCCATGTTCAAACCTCTATTCAGTTCTAAAGCTTATTGGCTAAATGTAGGAATTATTGTTGTGCATTACAAATCTTAAAGGGTTTATGAGCAGATAAAAATAGAGGAGGAACAATGCACAATATCTTGATGTCTGAGACTAAAGGATCAATATAAATATAATAATTTTTGTAGAGCAGGAAGCTATTGGATTCTCTATGTTTTTTCCACCCTAGGAGAGTCAAAGCAACTTGCAGTATAATACAAACATTGGGAGTTTGAACTCTATGAACTGACCTGCTCCATACTTCCCTGACCAATATAGAATCCAAATGTAATTATCCTTCATATTTTTCATTTTTCTGGATTTTGTGAAACAGTTCTTCTAAAAAGCATGAAACCACATGTTTTGAAATGTGCATTTTAAAATAAAGTATATTTAGAAATGTGTGCTTTAAAATGAAAAATATTTATAAATGCATGTTTTGGAAGAAAAAAATGGATTCAGAATTACTTATTTACATGAAATCCCCTACAGAGTTTCCTCCCAGAAGATATACAGCTAGCTCCATATGGTGTTGTTTTAAAAAGGCTATTAAAAACTTGCTGGTTTCTGTTTGGATTTTAACTTAAAGTTACATATACTTTCTATTATACGTGGTTATTTTGATGTTTACATTTTGAATTTGACTTCTTTTAAGTAGTTCTATCTTACCTATTAAAAATACTTTGTAAAAAAGCAAAAACCAACAACTTGATTTATGAATGTTTGAGTTTATTATATTGATATTGAATTGTATGTTTTTTCCCAAGTGACTTTGAGAAGACTGCAGTCTTGAGAGGTAGCTAAGAAATGCATTAAACCAATCAATCAATCTCTATGCAGCTAAACATTATTTTAAGGTGGGATGAAAAACCACAGATTCATACAGGAGCAAGATGGAATGAACTCAGGAATGAACTCATACAAAATTGACATGGACTGGAAATAGAGTTATTGGCCCATCTTCTGTACAACTGATCTTCCTTCATTTCTTCTCATCTACTTACACAAAGGTTGCAAAATGCACTAGGCACTTAATCTATTTTTCTTGACTGGGGTTGTAAAAAATGCTCACAAATGTTCTCATCCTGGATGAGAAGCTGACTTCAGACATACATTGGGGCATGGGTCAACTCTATGAGATAAAATAAAATTTGGGACTTTTTAAACTTCAGATATGTGAGAGCAAAAATCATTGACCTAAGTCCTACTACTAGGAGATTGAGCTGAACAACTGAACCAATAGGATTTACCTGTACATTGATGCACTTGTTTCACAGGTCTGTTCTATTTGGGACAAACCAACAGAATTCAGGCTATCAGTTTTTTACTCCAGAAACATTATCTTTGCAGAAAAAAACATTGAGCAGAAAAATATGGCCCTGTGATGTGCAACACTTGCACAGCCATAGGCCAACTTTGATGGTTCTAAAAGGAAGCAATGTCAGAGGAAAGTAGAATTGTGTAGTTTTGCTGGTGCTGCCCCTTGACAAGTAAGAATGATGGGGGAGCCATTAGACTGCTCTGACACTACTGGCCATGACTGGAATTTCTACATAATGCTGGAGATGTGAGGAGGAAAAGGAGGGGAAAGTGATGGGTCTTTGTTCTCCTCAGAAGAAACACAACTCAATCCATCTTATTCTAGCCCAGCCTAATCAGGGTTCAATTAACCCAATTACAGCAGATAAATCTATATTCTTCATCACATGCTTCATCCAGACACCAACAGTGCTCCACCAGTTACACAGAAAGAAACCCAAAAGGAAAGTATCTAAATATGCTGTGGGTGGAATTTTTCTACTGAGAGAGAAGGACATGTTTTTTGTTTGTTTGTTTTTTTAAATCCACAGCACCTGTGGATATTTTCCTTCTGATTCCCATCCCCTTTTTTCACATGGTGAGACAAATCTGGAGGATTTTCCAAAGGGAAACACAGCAAGTTTAAAATAATAGCATTGTACAGATGGTCACTATTGTTCTACAGGCATTTGCTAGGAGAACTGAATAGAATAATCCCCTCCCCTATTATTCTTTCCCATTGTCCCAGTGCATGTTCACTTGCTATCTCCTAGCAATCCCCTCTATCTCAAATACATCAAAGTGATATCTTGGCATTGCATGAGCTGTGTCCCTTCTTTTTAAAAATAATATCCAGGTGAGCAGGTAACCCTTCCTAAAGCAACAGTAAAGGAGCTTTTAGATATCAGCTAGCACAGCAGGGATCAAAAGCCTTTGCTCTGCACTGTAGGGATCACAGTTCTAGTCTCTCTTTGGTCAAAATTAGCTACCACAATCCCCCTTTTAATTCAATGGTGGTTCAAATCTGAGGAATAATACAAAAGAGGACAAAGACAACTCAAGCTATTAGCCCCAAAAAAGTTTAAAACCATAAATTGTCATATTGTTCCACAGAACATTCTAGAAAGTGAAGTAAGAGTTGAACAGAGCACTGGATACGACAAATGAGTTTATCACACAGAGGCAAAGTCTCCAAATCCTGTGCAGAAATGGAATTTAAAACCCTGGGGGGGGAACACAAATGTGGGTTGATTTTCAGACAATGAGAAATAACGCAACATTAACCTGGACAGAAAGGCAACAAAACACACTTCTTTTTACCTTCAGGAAATCCCAAAAGTAAAAAGAAGTGCATTTTGTCACTTTTCTGTCTGGGTTAATGTCGCATTATTGTTCATTAACTTGAATGTCATTTGAAAATCAACCTGCTTTTGTGGCTTTTTTTCCACTTTCTGTGTGGATTAATCCTGTGTGGATTTTGTGGTTTTTTTTCCAGTTTAAATCCTGTTTTTGCACAGGATCCTGCCCATGTGATAAACTCCAAAGTTACATTGGCTGTCTTCATATTCTGATGGGTTCATCATAATAACTTGGTGACTTAGGAACTAAGGAACTTGGGCTTCTGAACTAAAGAAAAATACCTGTTCCAAAATAAATCAGTTGAGATGGAAGTGGAGAAAAGATAATGGCTAGCATCCTGTTCAACAATTACAATATTGTAAGATGAACCTAGGATACCATAACAGCAGGGGCTCCCTGTTTACAGTTATGAATGAACTAACCTGTTTTCCCAAACAGACCTTTGCAGAATGGCAGCACCTCAACCAAAGTGTTTCTGAGGGACAGGAGATTGGGATAGTGAGAAATAATGTCACAGTGCACCCCCAGTCACAGGGTGCCTTGAGGAAAGCTGTTGTGGTAGGACCTCAAGTGTTCTGACTCCCTTCTCAAGGAACCACATTTCCCAGTGCTCCAGTCTCCAGTGCTTCAGAAATATTTTATCAGGGTGCTGCCAGACTCTAAAGGTATGTTTTAGGGCCATCATCAGTTGTAACTACAATGAGGAAGCTCTCTTTTTATACTTCCAATGATATTGCAAGTTATCAGCCAGTATTGAGAAGACCCTCTGGCCTTGAGTTGGAAAGCATATTTGCCATTATTCATTTACAGGTGGAAAAATGGCTTCCTTGACTCTTGAGAAACCTCATCAGGAGGAATAGTAGAACAGTGAAAATTTTGCACTATTTACCATAATATTCAAACATTCCAAATGAGAGGGGAAGGGGGGAATTGTTTCGTGGTGAAATAAACCCATGGGTTGCTTTTTTTTATACACACAAGAAGTGTATTTTCTGCACACACACACACACACACACACACAAGTTTCCTGAGCAGAAAATACTGCAGGAAACAGCTTTTCTACACAGAAAACTGGCCTGGCTTTGTTTGTTTGTTTTGCACAATTTTGCAGAATAATTCCTTTGCAACACTTTGAGATGTTAAATATGGGGATGATGCTGGAGGAATATTCATTTTTTCCCACATTGGTGGTGGTGGATTTTTTAAAAACCTACATTAATAATTCATCTTTACATGAATAGTGAAAGATTTACATCCCTGCTTTTACAGAGGCATAGGACATTATCACACGTGGGCCAGAAAACGATAATAAAGTGGAAAGGAGGCATTCCGAAAATAAACCAAAAATAAACCTTGATTCTGCAAATGGCTTTCACACATAATTACCTTAATTGCGAAATTACAGTAAGCACATTTAACATTCACACACAAGTGAGAAAAGTTAATAAATATATTAGAAATGACCTTCTTGCACATGTGCAGATAGGGGAATGCTCACCATGGAACATGGGAAAAAGCAGGGAAATGCTCCCAAATGCACATTTGCTCTGCACATTACGGTAAATGCGAAATTACTGTAATTTCACAAATGCATTTCCTCAAAACTACCGAATTTCAAAAGATCTCAGATAACACCAGTTTCTGTCCAGTTTCTGTCCAGTTTCTGTGTGACGTCGTGTGAAATTGTGAGGCACAAATCCAGTTTCTGTTTGGGATTTGTGTGGATTAACCAGCAGATTTCCCCCGTGTGATAATGTCCATAGTTAGGATTAGCCTACTGGGTGTATGTTTAGGGCTTCAAAGCTGTGAGTTCACTGAGGACCCCCAATCTGATTCATACAATGGCCACAGAGCTGACCATGCTACCCATACATTAAAAGAAAACAGGCAAAACAACCTTTAATAACAGAAGAGGTTGGATCTGCAATAGACTGAAGCCACAGACATGCCCAGCATCTTCATTTACCTCTAAGACCTTAACAGATGGGCACAGAATCAAATCAAAACATTCATGTAAAAAACATTTTATCAAAGATAAAATAAAATACATATTCAAAACAATACACCCATTTCATATTCTTGTGCCTCAAACAGTGGTAAGCTGAAAACCTCCTTAAATAGGAATGCCTTTGCCTCCTGGCAAAAAGAGAGCAGAGCAAGGCCAACTAGTCTCCCTTGGAAGGGAGTTCCATGATCTGGGGCAGCCACTGTTATACCTCCCTTCCATGTCCTTACCTTTCCCATTGTCAGACCCATTTGTGAGAGAAGTGGAATGGAAAGGAAGTCCTCCCTCTGAAGATTATTAACACTTGGGCAGACTCAGGTATAAGCTTTCAGATAATCTGGATTCAAGCCAGATAGAGCTTTATTGATTAGTTGTAAGCCACTTTGATTGCTCTGCAAAAGGCGGGGTATAAATAATTTTTTTTTATTATTATTATTATTATTATTATTATTATTATTATTATTATTATTATTATTATCAGCAGCACTTGGAATTGTGCATAGAAATGGGGTAGTAGCCACTAAAGCTGTTTCACCAAGGGAGTTATATGCTCTCTAAAACCAGCTCAGGCCAGCAATTTAGCTACATCATTTTGGACTTGCTGAAATTTCTGAACAGATTCCAAAGGCAGCCTCATGTAGAATGCATTCATCCAAACAGGATGAAGTCACAGCATGTGCTATCGTGGTCAGATATGACATCTCAAGGAATAGGCTTGGCTGGTACACAAGTTTTAATTATGCAAGCACACACCTGGCCACCACTGAAACCTAGGTCTTTGAGCGCAGAGCTGAGTCCAAAGGGTGCATGAAGAAACTGAGATTTCAGGAGGAGTGTAAACCCAGGCAGCAAAGGCTGAATCTCTATTCCCTGGTTTGCCTTTTGATTGACCAGGCTGTCTTGTCTGAATTTAACTTCAGTTTGTTTCCTCTTATCCAGTCCATTACAAACAAGAAACATTGGTTTAGTTCCACAACAGATTCCTTGGAGCTGTTTCAACAGGTGAGTTATATATTCCCTGTAACTAGCCCTGGACAACCAGATGTCCTGTCTGCAAAGGAGGACAATGCACCACAAAATGTAGGACATTCAAGAAAAATGCATTACACTACAAAATAAAAACTTTAAACTCTAATATAAATGTAAATTCATACTCCTTAATCATGCTCAAAATGGAGGACATTTTGAAATTCCTCTGGACAGAAGATTAAAATGTAGGACATGTGCTAGAAAAGGAGGACACCTGGTCATACTGTGGCCAACATCTTGGCTGTAGCAAACTGGATACTGAAGTTTCCAAACAGTTTCCAGAGACAACACATAGGAGCACATAGGAAATCCAGGGAATGGAGGTTTGCCAGATCCAGGACTTTAGATATTTTCTGTAACACATTCAGAGCCAGCAGGTGTCCCACCCCCTTGGCAAAACAGTGATCTGAAGAAATGCATCTTAGCCAAGTTTGTTGTGGTAGCATCCACTAAAATAAATCTACTCAAGTTCAATGGGCTTGACTGTCTAACAAGGATTAGCCAGAGGATTTTGATATTTGAGTAATGTTGATTGAAATACCCCACCATCATCAATTCACACACAGAATTATGCCTTCCTTCACAGGACACAAAATTAATGGAACAATTTGGTTAATTTTTCCATGGGGATAAATGTGTGGGAGCACAAAGCACACTGCTGTATTTTTAAGGTCATCTGGTGGTTTCAGTTCCCATTCCAAAGTGCCCATAATAATGATGTCACTCATAATTAGAAGCCATTGAGTAGAGTTTGCTATGACAATGATGAATCTTGTGTCCACTCAAAATTTTACCTTTTTTCACTCTTGGAAATTTTTAATTGATTTGACCTTACTTTGCTTCTCTATTCTCCTCCTACTTTTGAGCTAGTAATTCTCTTTTGAGAAGTTAGAATAGTTGTTGTTTAGATTTTTGGGGATTCCAAGCTGCACAAGTTACCTTTTACAGCAGAGCTCATAAAATCCAACCTTGTAGCACAGCATGGAAATGCGTGTGGAAAAGAGTGGTTAGAGACTTCTAAGTCAGTGCGGTGGTGAATCCACTCAAGATTTTAGCCTAAACTTTGGAGAGGTGATATAAAGTGTTGAATCCCATTCCTAACATGTTTTCAGTACCTTGTAAAGCTCCTTTAAAATGTAAACTAAACTTCAGAGAGGATTCACTGCCCCATTATCATGGGAGAGACCAGCTACTACTGGAGTAAGCAAACCTCACAACTATATCTTGCCATGTATAACATTGCTGAGATCCTATTGGCAGCATAGGCAGGTACAATGTGACATTTCACTTGCATAGATTTTTTGTGGTTGTTGTGGACAGACATATTCAGTACCTCCACCTGCAATCCCTCCCCCTACCAATCTACTGCATGGAAACTGCAGCCATGGCACGAACCAGCAGCAGATTGATATATGAAAAACATGAGTAGACTGTAAGTTGCAAGCCCAGATAACAGACTTCAATCAGAACTAGGGGAAAAGGACTCTTCAGATAAAGAATAGGAAGTTGAGTTGAGTTCCTTCATCTTTTGGAGCTCTGAAGATAGAAATGGCAGCCTTAAAGGGAGGCATGGAGATATTAGGCTAGGCTTGCTGAGTTACAAATTAGTTAAACAAATGGTTACAAAATGAGTTTCAAAGTGGTTATACATTAGCCCAGCCAAGGTTATTTGTGTGCTGCAAAACAACGGCTCTAGTGTTTCTGATTGGCATTGTGACATTCCCTGATCTCCAGCTTCCTGCAATATGGCTTCCTCTATGGACTCTTCTCTTTGCTAACCCCCTGACTAACATTTGACTAGGGTTTGTGTGTGTGTGTGTGTGTGTGTGTTTAGACCCCAGCTGTTATGAAGCTGGTATGACTTAGTTTCTCCATTGTTTGTTTCTTGAACTAGAGGTGCACTCACCTGGGAACTTGCTACTTTGAAAGGGGATGGGAATGAAATTAATCTAGTGAAGTTTTCAACTCCAGTAGTGCAATCCAGGATCTCAGTCATTATCTTGCATTAGAAAAAGGCTAGAATGCATGAGCAGGCTGGATTTTTGCAAACTATTCTTAATCTTAAATGACAATTTCATGCTTCTTGAGACACAGCTCCTCAGATATGTATGTCTCCAAAAATAAAATAAAATAAAATGCTAAATAAAATAATGTCTGGCCACCCAAGCAGTAGGTGATTAACCTGGGCTTAGAAAAGGGGCAAAGTGAATAACAGTCTCAGAGACAGACTTGAGGAAGAGAAGCATATTGCTTTCACATCAGCTACTTGAGAAATGTTTGAAAGCACTCCAGAACTTTATGTTGCATAGCTGCATTCAACACATTTCACTAATCTGTTATTAAAATGCTGTCACTCTTCTGAGTCTCCTTTAGGGCTAAAAATTTTCCCATGGAAAATATTGTCTAGAGAAAGGAGGAAAGGAAAAAGCAATGCAAAGGCAAACTTTCTTGTTCTCTGTTTTTCTTCTTGTTTTTGTTGTTGAAGTTAGAATAGTCTTCTTGAATCTATGCTTAATGGGTTTTAAAACACACACTCTCATACAAAACCAAACAAAAATAAAACATTCCCGCCTGCTTTTAAACAGCATGCTTGGCTCTTAACTGTACATTTTTACTTTTTACTAATCTCAGCTGTCATATGTTCACCATGAATCTGTAATTGGGGGCCAGAACAGATGGCAGAAGCTTAAAATGACACATATTGGCAGCAGTACCTTGAGAGAAAACACAACTAAAATATACTGGGAAGGGCTTGGGGTATATGAGGAAAAAAGAATATTCATGGCATGGAACTCAGTTATGCTACAGAATCAAAGAAATCATGATTGATATCTATTACCAGAAAACCTCTTCCTTAGATTTTCTTATACTGGAATTACCAAAGACAGTGGCCTCAAATGTTCTGTCACTTCTTCATTAATGTTAAGTTAGGAAACATTTTCAATGTTGTTATATTTGTATGTCTCATCCCCTGCAAGTGCAACCAATGAAGCTGAACAACAGGGGCAAAACCTGTAAGGTAGTCAGATTGGACCATATGTTCACCTTTATCTAGTTAGTTAGGTAAGCAGTGTTAGCAACCAGTGTTTCTTGAGAGAATCCTTAACCATTGTTAATGAGTTTCCATATCAATAGCACTGGGGAATGAATGCTTTGGGTGATCAGACTTTCCTCTTGTTGTATATCAGTCTCAGTTATCTTTAAGAGAGTGTGGTTCTCCTGAATGGCCATCAAACACACTACATTGTATTAAGCAGGAAAAAATAATAATCAGAGTCCCTCCTTCTTAAGCAAATTTTGTGCTACCTCATAGGGTTAAATTAAATTAAACCATTCCATAACTCTCCTACAGTTTTGGTGAAAATCTGTTTAGCCATGTACACATGGTGCGGCAAGTAAATTTAAAGACCGATTTTTTCATATAATTACAGATTTTTTTTTTTAAAAAAAAGCCAGAATTCAAAAGGCAGATACACAGGTATAACCTAGAGATGCTTATCTGTGTTTATGACCCCCACATATTCACTAGTTTAGGGAATATATAGAGACTATGAAAGTACACCAATCCTCATTTACTGGGCAAAATCCACTGTCAGCAGCAAGGGTCTGTTCTCTTGTCAACTAGGAAACATCAGTCACTTGTTTCCTAGTTGACAAGAGAACTGACCTTTGCTGCTGTCTCTGGTGTGACAGTCAGAAGCAGAATCCATGTCACATTTTCCCTTTGCACTGGAAATTACTTCTGGGAGGGGAATGGAAATATCATTTTGCTATTTCCCCTATCAACAGGGGAACAGACCTCTGCTGTTCACATGGCTTCTGACCAGTAAATGACAAGGGGTGGTAGTGATCATGCTGGGAGGCACTATTTAGCTATGTAACTACAGTGGTTACATGGCTAAGTAGGTGATACAGAATTATGCTTGTATATTTTAAACTCAGGTTCAGTGCTGTCGGATCCTATTCTGTATGAATGAAAACTTAGTATGCAGCCCCCCTCCACAGTGAAATTCATGTATGCAATATGACCTACAGTATATGTTTTAAGTCAGAAAACATATTCTTCTAACCTGGTAAATAGCCAATGGTAGAAAAATGATTGGACTGCTCCCCAGCACCCCAAAATTAATTCCAAACAGACCCCCAAATTTGGGTGAAACTCCATCTATTAATTTTCACATAATATGGTAACAAACAGGCAAGAAGGAAAATATATTTATACTTATAAAAAGGTAAAGAAGAGGACAAGCAGTGCTTCTAACAATGGCCATGAAGCAGTTGTTAGGTTCATTTCTGGCCATAACCTTGGCTTTATCACAATGCACAGAGCAATGTTCTACTATGCTAATATGTTGTAAACTACCTCATTTATCCCACAGCTGCCCAAGAAGATGCTGCATGAAAGTTTTCTACATTAAAACTCAACTTCTTCCTCATTCTGATCCAATGCAGCTGGACAGAAGTGACCAGATGAAGGAAAATAGGAGACATTGTTAGATTTGTGTATGTGTATATGTGTGTGTTAAATGACAACAATAAACATTATGCATCATTAGAATTTTGTCACTAAGGGTGCTGGTATGATTATTGCTCAATGATATAACATGTGGTTTGCTCCCTAATTTAAAAGACAGAAGGCAATTGGGAGAAAAAAAAAGAATTATTTCTGAGGCCCTTTGGTAGTCCTAGCAGGGACCACTAGGCTAGATGTTCAAATACCCTGACCTCATATATGGCATTTTCCTTACTGGACTAGTTTTATTTCAGAAGATTCACCTAAATCTCTCTTCCTGATGCTTACTTCGATTTGCTCTCATCTTCCTATATATGGAAGTAGGAAAGCCATTTCAGAAGGGCACATGGATTCTCGAATGACAATCCAGCGTGTTAGTAACTATTCTTGATGACCATTTTGTGAATACCATGGTTATATAAGACATATCCTGCACGTGTTTGCATCTACATTCTGGATTAAATCTAATGTTCCATCTGTCTTGGCTTGCAGCATTGTAGCTTTGTCTAATGATCAATTCAGCAAAGCTCAAATGCCATAGCCAGACAAGCAGCAGGCCAATATCTGGATGGTTGAGTTGGCTTCAAGAAGAAATGGCTTATCATTCTTGTTGACACTATGTCTATTCTCCATCATAGCACAGGAAAGCCTTTGATCCTTAAAAAAAAAGGATATTGTGTGTGGGTTTTTAAAAGAAGAAGAAGAAGAAGAAGAAAAACAGAATTCTGCTTTAAAACTTCCAAAGTCAGCCTTTAGTTCAGATTTTGAAACTAGAACCAAATGGGTGAATTGGGGCTAAACTTGATAATCCATTAAATGTGTCATAGTTGCTGTGTACACTAATTTTAAACATTTTATTAAGTATCCTGCATGGTACCCTCTGATTGGATTCAGAACCTCAGAAAAAAGTGCATTGATGAGAGTTCCCTTAGGAGCTAGGCTTATACTCCTAGAAAACAGATTCTTGGGTCTTCTTGGGTCTTCATTCTCTGTTGAGTGTCTTGCAACCCATCCTAAATCTGGTGTAGAGGGTGGGGGAACTGTCTAAAATAGTGTGAGAGATTATGGGGTAAATATCTGCAGGTGTATGGGATGAAGTAAGATGGTTCAATTCCCTGCCAGAAATGAAAGGTGCACTTCCATGTGCCAAAGCATTTTGTTTGATCCAAGGTTGACCCATTGTGTTAAGAACCTTCTATCAATTATAGTCAATCTGTGATGTATCTTCTATTCATGCAAACCACCACAATGTTGCAGTTATCCAATGAGAAGCGTATTCAACTAGGTTTCTAAGTATGTGTACATTGCTTCTGTTTTACTGGAATATCCAAAATATTTGAAGTATCAGAATATGAATGAACAAAAATGTTTGTAGATGAGGGATGTAGGCCCTCACATGTTAGACAGTAATGTCCTACTTTTTTCATCATTGACTATGTTAGATATGTGTGATGGGATTTACATTCCAATAATATTTGGAGGGTTGTACATTTCCTAAATTTAATCCTTGTTATGTATGAAAGTTGTATTGGTGTAAATCTATACAATGCATTTATCCAAGGACATTCAATGAACTGGACTTTTAGGAAAGATTTTAAGGTGTTTTGATTCAATACACAAGCTCTCTACAAATATTTCTAAGCTATTACTGTTATGATTAAAAGAAATCCTGGAAGATTTTGGCTTCAGTTATGTGTAGTTTACTTATGCATAAATCCTGCTGATATTCCATCTTGTTTGAAGGAAGCGGCAGTCAGGCCACTTCTGAAAAAAACCTTCCCAGGAACCCAGATATGAATAATTTTAGGCCAGTCTCTTTGCTACCATTCTTGATAAAGGTAATCGAGAGGGTGGTTGCTCTTCAACTTCAAGCTGTCTTGGATGAAACCAATTATCTAGACCCATTTCAACCTGGCTTCAGGACAGGCTTTGGGGTTGAGACTGCCATGGTTTCCTTGACCAATGACCTGTGTCTGAGCATTGACAGGGGTAGTGTGACCCTGTTGGTGCTTTTAGATCTATTAATGGCTTTTGATACGATAGATCACGGCATCCTCTTAGATCACCTGGGCGGGTTAGGAATCGGAGGCACTGCACTCTAGTGGTTCTGTTCCTTCCTCTTAGGCAGATCCCAGATGGTGCTGCTTGGGGACAGTTGCTTCGTTAAAAGGGAGCTCAAGGCGCCATTCCGTCCCCGATGTTGTTTAACATTTATATGAAGCCGCTGGTGAGATCATTCGGAATCATGGAGCTGGGTGTTATCAGTATGCCGGTGACACCCAGATCTATTTCTCCATGTCTCGATCGACAGCCTTGAATCCGGATGGCATCTCTCCTCTCAATGAGTGTCTTAACTTGTAAACTGCCAGGCAGTTTATAAATTATTATTATTATTATTATTATTATTATTATTATTAAGGCAGTAATGGACAGGATGAGGAAAAACAGATTGAGAGTGAATCCAGATAAAACAGAGGTGCTAACAGTAGCGGCCCCAAAACCAGAAATTGGGTTGCAACCTCCAGTCCTGGACGGGGTCATGCTCTCCATAAAGGACTGTATTTGCAGTCTGGGGGTGCTCCTTGACTTGTCACTCCTGATGACGAATCATGTAAATGTGACAGTCAGGAGTGCCTGTTATCAGCTTTGGCTGATACGCCAGCTGCACCCTTTTCTGGAAGTTAGGGATCTTGAGACTGTGGAGCACGTGCTGGTAACCTCCCGCCTGGATTTCTGTAATGCACTCTACATGGTGCTACCCTTATACTTGGCCCAGAAACTTCAGCTAGTACAAAATATGGCAGCCAGAGTGGTCTCTGGAACATCCAGGGGACACTACATAACTCCGGTATTAAAATCTCTCCACTGGCTGCCTGTTATTTTCCAGGCCAGTATAAGGTGTTGGTTATCACCTTTAAAGCCCTAAATGGCTTGGGTCCAACCTACTTTCAGGACTGCCTCCTCCCATATAATCCTCCCTGCACACTCCAGTCCTCTGGGGGGAACCTGCTCCAGCCGTTAAAATCCAGGCTGTCGGCAACCTCCCAGAGAGCATATTATGGAACGGCCTGCCGGATGAGATCCGTCAAATTACGAGCTTAACCAGCTTTTAAAAAGCTGTGAAAATGGAGCTCTACCAGCAGGCCTTTCCTGATTAGATCCTGGCCTCAGAAGTTGTGCCTCCTTACCTCTTTCTGTTTAGCTTACCTACGGCTTATGTCAATTTGTAATTGTGTTAATTATCTTTTTTTAAAAAAATGTTGATTTCAACATGTGTAGTTTAATAATTTTTTTATGGGGGAGGGTGGGGTTCTGGGGTTTTAGTTTGTACTATTGATGTAATTTTAACTGTTTAAGCCACCCCGATTGTTTTTACAGAGGGGCAAGGTATAAATAAATTTTATTATTTTTATTGTTATTGCTGATATCACTGGGGCTTGCACATGTATAATGATGGCAGGTTGATATTCTTAGATAGCAAATTAATGAGCTGAACACCAACATTAAGTCCAAGAGGCAGGGTGAGAGTCAGGTCCAGAGGGTGGGGCAGTAGTTTTGATCCACAATTAGTCATAATTAGATATGTATGTTCCATTAATTTCAATGGAGCAACCCAATATTCAGATAAGAGTTAACTAGAAGTGATTTCTTGAAATATATATATTTAAGGAAGGATGCCAGCATGGCATAGTGGTTTGAGTGTTGGACTATGATTCTGGAGACCAGGGTTCAACTCCCCTCTCGGCATAAAATCCACTGGATAACCTTGGGCAAGCCAAATGCTCTCAGCCTCAAGCAAAGGCAAGCCTCCCATGAAAAAATCTTTCCTAGAAAACCCCATGATAGGTTCACTTTAGGGTAGCCATAAATCAGAAATGACATGAAGGCACACATCAACAAGCCATTTTGAGGATGGGACAAGCTTATTTTCTGCTGATCCAGAGACTAGCACATGGAGCAATGGATTCAAACTACAGGGGGGAGGGAGGTTCCACCAAACATTAGGAAGACTTTCTGACAAAAAGAACTTTTCAACAGTGGAATACTTTGCCTCAGAGTGTAGTAGAGTCTCCTTCTTTGGAGGTTTTTAAACAGAGGCTGGATGGAGTGCTTTGATTGTGTCTTCCTGTACTTCCAACTCTATTATTCTGTGGTCTAAAACACACTACAGAAATAATCCAGTCTGAGACGTTTTAATTGCCCTGGTTCATTGCTTACCAGTCTATTTTCTTCTCCCCCCCCAAAAAAAAAAATAAATAAAGCCAATTTGCCCAATATTCTTGAAGAAAATCATCAAAGGGAATGAGTTAAAATGTTATATCATGTAAAGACATAATTCTTCATTACTTCTGTGCTTCCTCTGACCGGTGCTTTTAGTAAAATTCTCCAGTTCTTTGAGTCCCATTTTGGGGAAGGGTAGGCTATAAAATAATCTTTACAAATAAATAAAATAAATTACCCACCATATTTGAGTGACAGACACCATTTCTCTCCATCCCACAGCATTGACTGGAAATATCCTAAGTTTGTAGCATTGTGGAAAATGAAGAGTAGTGGTCAAACTGCCAACACACCTTATTTTGCAGAAATCAGCCTAGTAAATAAGATGGAAACTGCAACTTCCATTGTGGTAAGTCATAGGCCTAGGAAATTGCTGGGAGGCATGTATCTTTCCCATAAAAAAAGCAGGCAAAACAACTTTTCCCTTTTCTCTAGCCAAAAAACACAGTAAACAATTTTGAGAGGCCATTTCTGTTCAGCTCTAACTCTTGCTAAGATAAAAGTGTCTCTGCTGTTTAAATTCACTGTGTTCTTACTTCTCTCTCTCTCTCTTTGGTATACAAGTAAAGCTGCATTTGAAATGAATGGAACTTTAACTCAAGCAAAGGTATTTAGGATATGTGTTCCAATATCTGTTCTTATCATTAAGCTAAGTGAACATATGAAGTACTCCCCCCTTCATAATAATGACCATGGCTGGAAAGGATTATCAATATGGAACACATTTCAGTGAGCTAAGTTTAAAAAGATAATTTGCAATATACAAACCATTAACCACTATAACCCCTCTAATTAGACTATGAAGCTTACTCTCACACCCCATATGGGAACCATATGTTATCTTAAAAGAACTCTGTGGTCTTATATACTCACTTCCGTACAGTATTAGTTTATTTCCTTCATGAGACTTTCAGTCCAATGATGGTACCATATTTCCCTCCCACCTCTCTTTCTCCCTCAAATAGATCCAAGTATACAAAGATTAGGGAAAAACAGGATAAAAAACTGATTATTAGTTCCCAAACTCAGTCTGCTGATTTAACATAACATTTCCTCCATGCTAAGAAAGGTTTATAGCTTACTCTGGTTTTCATTCCTGGTGACCTTGTTAAGGTGCTGTCATGTAGCAAAAGGTCAAATGGATGTAATATCACACCGCTGAGCAATGAATGGTATATGCACACATATTAGATGACAAAAGATAGGAGAGCTGTAAATCCTGGAAATGCTCATGGAATAATTTTCTGTTTTCACCTTTGTCAAAACTTGCTGGTCCATATGATGATGGACAGAGCTTAGAAGAGTAATATTTTTTTACTACAATTCCCCAATTGCACAATATACAATTTCCGGAAATTGTATTCCAAAAAGAAAAAGAATCTGCCCTCTTATGATGATATATTGATTTATCTGTATTGGGTGGAAGGAGAAGACACACATCTAAACTGAGTCATGCTTAGTCTAGAGCCATGAAGGTGAACCTATGGCACATGAAACCATTTTTCTGGGCACACAGAGGGTGGGGAGGAGTGAGAAGAGGCACACGCCTGTTCCTCCTCCTTCCCAGCTGTTCTAGGCCTTCAGCTGCTTCTCTAGCATGCACCTATTCCTCTCTTCTCCCCTCACCCCCCTGGGCCTTCAGATATCTTTGGAGAAGTAGCTGAAGGCCTGGGAGGGCAGGAGCAAGACATCCACCCTGGAACTTCCATCCCCAGATGTCAGAAAGTCCTGGCACCAGGTAATACCCGGTGCCAGAAGGCCTTTTAGTTTGGGCACTCAGCCCCTAAAGGTTCGCCATCACTGGCCTAGAGTTATTGGACATACAGGGACTTGGAACTCATCTGCTCCATTGATTATGATGAGCCTTTCTTCAGTATGACTAAGTTTAGAGCCAACATAATATACTTGTCATTTGCACTATACAATAGCAGTAGCCAGTCATTCTGTACTTAAACTTTTTAAAAAATCTCTTTGCATGGTTTTTAAATTGTACTGTTTTAAATTTGTTGGTTGCCACCTTGAGTCCCTATACAGGAAAAAGTAGGATATAAGTTAATAATAATAATAATAATAATAATAATAATAATAATAATAATAATTTCAGTCATTTCCAATGTATGGCTACCCCAAGGCAAACCTGTCACAGTTTTCTTGGCAAGATTTATTCAGAGGAAATTTGCCATTGCCTTCTCCTGAAGAGAGCATGTGATTTTCCCAAGGACACCCAGTGGGTTTTATGGTCAAGCTGAGAGTCAAACCCTAGTCTCCACCATCATAGTCCAGCACTAAAACTAAAACTACTACACCACACTGGCTTTCAAACCACAATATTATTTTTAAAATAATAATAATAATAATAATAATAATAATAATAATAATAATAATCTCACCTTTTATTTATTACAATGTTTGTTTTTATCTAGAAAAAAATTGAAAGTTGTTAGTTATGTGCATGAATGTTTATTTGTTACATACGCACATCTCACCTTGAAAACATAGGTTTTCTAGGCACACTTGACCTTGGGAATGTTTAGAGTGCTAGACAAGAAAAATGTCCTGTTTTCCTGCACTGTCATCCATTATTCAGCTGAGCAGACTTTCCATCTGAAAATGAAAGAGGAATTAAAATAAAGGGGCACAGACACACACACACCAAGTAACATGAATGACAACCACTGTGATCAGATAACAAGAAAATACAGTTAAGTCCCTTCATGGCTGGAGGGCAAACCCAACCAATTACATATTACCAGTGGCATTCCCGCACTAGGTGACAGCCAGTGTGGGGGGTGAGGCTTCTGAGGGTGGGGCTTCTGGCCCAGACATCTGGCAGGGTTTTCAGGGGTCCTATGGCCCCAAGCGGCATGTGCATGGGGCCAAGGAGAACACCTGGGCGGGGCCAAGGAGCACCCACAGAGGGCTGAGGAGAGCCACGGTGTCACCCCCCTTTCTTGGGTCTCACCCCCTTCTGGGGTGTCACCTAATCCAGCCTGCACAGACAGTCTCAGCAACACTACTGCATATTTACATAGTGCTAATATTTTCTTCAAGGCTGTGCATAAGGAGACAAAGTCGAAGAGACAACTTGCAAATCTTTTCCCTCTTTCCTTTTTCTGATCCCTTTTCACAACTTGTTCCTTGACCTCTATGGCTATCTCCTGATTTATCTGAAATACTAGATGGCTTTTTTCACATCAGTAGGCACCATCCAACAAAACAAAACAAAACAATCACAAAGATTCTAAGAAAAATAAATCAATGTCCACAAACAAGCTGGGCAATTTTGGCAAGTCCAATTTATTCATAAGCATTGCTGTCTACAGTAGGCACTTTCATCCTCTTGAATCCACAACACCTGCAAATGGTAGGCCATGACACAACCAGAGGAAATCACTGTTTGTTAGGCTTCTATTGTTTCGTTTTGAGTGCTGTAATTCACTTGATTTGGGGGGAGTTATACTTTCATTTTTTTAAAATAAAAAAACCTGTTAATGAATTCAGTCTGATTGTTATCCTAATTAATTTCAGATAGCAATGAAAAAGGAGCTTGCTGAATAGATAGAGCAGAGGATTCTCTCATCTGTGCTCTGCCTGCAAAAAGCAAGCCATGAGAAAGCCTGGTGCATTCTTGGGGATGCTGTTGCATTGCTCTTTGGAGGTCGCAATCATGCCTTTTGCAGAAACTGCATTTAGCAAGGAGACCTCAGCTCTGCAATCTTTTTTTGTATTAATTGCTAATTCTCTCTTCAGGGAGATTGCATCTCCTATCTTGAATATGAGAGAGAAGTTGTTTGGGTTCCTTTTCAGAGCCGTAAATGAGTTTCCATTGTTGGGGGGGGGGGGAAGGCTTTCTCAAATACTGCTTGGTTGTACACTGGGGATATGTCAAGTACTCCAAGAGCCTGGGTCTTTATGGGGTCCAAATGAGGACAAAGTGAGAAAAAATACTGGTTCTAAGATCTCTCATATGGCAAGCACTACTAGTGTTGCTCCTGAAGAATGACTGATAAGGCAATAGTTTTAATGGGCCATCCTCACATGAAAGATCAGGATGCAAGCTTTCCAGTCATTATACTAGAATCAGATACTTTACAGGCTAATTGCATTATATTATATATTGGCTAGCACTGAGTTGCACAATTCATGGATAAGTCATCCAGTGATACTGTAAGCTTTGAGAGATGAAAGGAGGGAGGAGAGGAGAAAATAGTCTCAAACTCCATTGGACTGGTTAAAATCAATTTACAGGGTGGGGGAATTAAGCTTTGATTTTCCAGTTACACTGGCCTCTTTCTCTCCCATTCTTTTTGCTTCCAAGGAAAACAGTAGAAACAGCAGGACTACTGTGTTATGGAGTTGTTTCCTCCCACTGTGCTTTTTATGGAAAGATGGTGGCCCACTAAGGTTATTGTGCAAATTTTACAGAGTCACTGTAGAGAGAAATGAACCTGGAAGGCATTAAGAACACTGCTACAATTATATAAAATGGTGCTAATGATGAAAAATGAATGAAGATGCATACACCTATTAGGAAAACAAAAATATAACCCCAGCTGCATGAATTAAAATAACTTTTTATAAGTCCACTTAAGGATGGTGAAAATTGTCTTATTTTTCAGTGAGAGAAGGAGATCATGAAGGTAGGAAGTCATATTTTGCTCTGAGTACGCCTGAGCACAGAAAGGCAGGCAAGCAGTGAAACAGAAAGTCTGCCACTTAAATAGATAGACATGAGCCTAGGGAGCTACTTGAAATATGACTTTCAACAACTCGGTATTGAGATATTTAAAGGAGTGTGGTTCTCCAAGTACTATGGTTTGATTGGTACCATCAGCATGGAGTTCTTTGTGACTCAACACTGTGAATGGTTCACTTACAATAAGCAAGAAAGGGTCTTGCTTAGTGTAGCACCTCTGTTATGGCTTGAACTTGCTTTAGATGCCAATCAGCACAGAGAAAGGCCAGCATCCTTAGAGGCCCCTTGACTGACATCTTGTTAGTGACTGTATTAGGCTTGAGTATGTCCTCTTCCAGTTTCTGCCAATGGAAATATTCAACACATCTATTTGAAGCACTCCTCCATGCTTTTCGCTCATGACCCTGCAACCAGGTTGCAGTCCCCATTCAATGACCAAGGAAGGACCTAAGAAGGGGTACAGGGTGGGCAGCTGTATTCCTGCATCAGGACACATGGAGAATAAGGGATTTTCCAGGATATTCCAGGGTTCCTCAGGGATATTGGAACATAGTCAAAGACTGACTGACTGTTCCTCTGTCCTCCCCTGACCAATAAATGGCTGGGGTGGTTTGGCAGGCTTCAGGATCATTATTGAAGACCACAGGGAGTAAAGAAACAATGAAATTATGCCCGACAGAGCTTTACACTTCACCAACATGATGCAGAATCTCGGCTGTTGCCTAAATTTTCATGTCAAGTTAAAAATTGACTGTTTGCCTACACATTTAGCATCAAGTGAGCTCATAGCCTGGCCTTTGGACTTTTATTTGGCTAGCCTATGTTATTGACAATTGTTTAAAATTTTGAAGCATTTTAGAACTTTTTTTTTAAAAAAAATGATACTCTTGTCCTTGAGATCTGTTTATAGTTCAATGCCCAAGTGCCGCATGATGTGGTGTGCTCCCATCACTAGTCCCAGCTTCTGACAACCTAGCAATTTGAAAGCATGCAAATGCAAGTAGATAAATAGGTACCACTTTGTTGGGAAGGTAAACAACATTCTGTGCAATCATGCTGGCCACATGATCACAGAGTAGTCTCTGACAATGCTAGCTCTTCGACTATGTAATAGAGATGAGCACCAGTCCCTATGGTTGGACACGACTTGACAAGCTTGTCAATGGGGAATCTCTTTACCTTTCTAAGTAATAAATAAAGCAAGTGTCTGATTTTTGCAAAGGAAAAAACCATACATTAACAAATAAGCCAAGGAAAATCAAATGGACTTTTGGGATGTGATTATGTCATATTGGAATTTCTTAGGACAATGCCCCCTCCCTTTTCTTTTCTCCTGTTACCCAAAATAGTCACTCAGAAGATTACCAACATATAAACTGGGAGGTAGGGGATTGGGGAAATCTATCAGTTTTGTCTTTCTTTACATTTAAATTAATCAAGCCTAATTTCTTGATATTCCTAATATGAGTAAATTAGATTTAATTGATATCAGGATTATGATATAAGGGTCCAAAGTTTTGGGCATGTATAGATGAATCTGTTAAAGAGTTTGAGTTTATTCCACATTTTTTCCATTTTTTTCCTGTCTTGAACATGAAGACATTTTTGAAGTTTGGTATTTTTTTAATTGAAAATTAACAGAAATTAGATTCACACTACTCCTTCCTGGAGATATACAATTCAAGTTCAGGTTAGCTCAAAAAGAAGGAAAATAGGGATGCATCAATGATGTGGTGGGTGGAGGGTTCACCATGGTTAATGACATAAGCCATTCTCCTGATTTCTGTTCGCACAGTGTAAAAGTATGACCATACCTTTTCTTCATCATTTCACAAACAATAGCACAACATCAATCTCAAACTGAAAATCCCCATTGCATGAGAACTAACAGTTCATGATCTAATTAGGGTTCCCATGTACATGCACTTTAATAAAAATGCACCTGGTTGTGAACACGTACACAAGTGATTTGCACAATGTATCCTGGATATTACTCTTCCACTCTCAGGAGTTGAATGTGTAACTTGCCTACCATAATAAGTTGGAAAATAGGTGTCATGGGCTATACAGTAGGAACAGCTGTTGCTGAAACATGGTGATCTCAGACATGGGTTCTGAGATAACGGAAGGAAGGTGAGCTTGAGTTAAGATTGTTCAAGGTTGTTCCTGTGGGAGAATCTAGCTGTAATAACTCTGAAGAGGTGGTATGGGAACAAGAGGGATAAAATGGGTTTATAAAATATAACAAATGAGAATTAAGCCCACCATGAATTTGAAATTGTGCACAGCATAGTCAGGCAATGTTAATGCTTGCTATTCAGTTCTTACAATGAAAGTCTTTAGATTTGATCTATAATTTCTTAATGAAAGTTTTCTGAATTGTAACTACTGAAGCCTAGATTTCTGAACCTGGTACCCAGGTGGTTGTGACATCTACTGGAAGAGTAAGGACTGATGCAACAACAAAAATAAATAGTCAACAGGATTCTGGCAATAGTGTTGCACATCAGAGTTCACTGAGAATTCATTTTCAAATGTATTGCATTGTTAAATTGTTATTTATGTGCACTTTCTAGATTATTTGCCCTCCTATTCCACCCCCATTCTGACTTAGCACATATGTACATAGGGTGTCCAAAATTGTATAGACATTACCAATGTGATCACAAACTGCAAGCTGTCAAAAATGTCATGAAAGCAAGGATCTATCTTGCTAAGATAATACCAGATTGGGGCCATGGCATGCTGTTGCCATGGCTCCAATCCGGCATTGAAAGGGCAGCACAGATCCGCTCCTTCAGGGCAGTCTGTTTAGCCCCATATACTAATAGTCAAATTACTTCCCTAAAGCAGCAGGGGGTCTGTTGGGGTAAGTATTAAATAAGACAAAAGAACATTCAAACATCTATTCACTCTGATCATACAACACCCAAATCCTTTAGAGCTTTGCTCATCCCCCATGGAGATCAAATTACTTTCTTTACACAGGGGGAAAATAAGAAGTAAAATAACAGACCTGCCACATCATGCCCATTTAATAAGAGCTTATTCTGTGCCTGCAGAGATTTGATTATTAGAACAGGAAATAATATCCTTATGAAAAGAGCAGAAGCTTTAAGTTGATTAAGTTGTTAGATTAATCTAATGACTTAATTGTCATTAACAAACAGTGATAGCTTCCATGTTACCAGGGCAGTGAATCTGCTCTGGACTTTTGTCTGAATGTTAAAGGAGCTATTTAATGTGCTGAACCTATTTGAGGGATAAGAACCAGCACCTTGGACAATTCCTTTCAAGATCACTAACAGGATGCTTCCCCACCCAATGAGTCAACAGATTGATGTTTTTGTTTTTTTTAAATAGATCTAGAAGCAATTATTTATTAAAAGTGCAAAAAGAGGAATTCCTTCCTGCATGTAGCAATGGGCAAATTCCTCTCGAGTTGGTATGTGCTGTGTCAGATGTGAAAAAGCACATACCAACTTTCTAATAAGGAAAGGCATGCTGTTGTTTTCTGTAGACATATTGTTTTTATATGTAAATGAATGCAAATTTAATCAGTTAATTAATCAGCTGAAACTTATGCCATTAAGAAACTGAGATTCCTTTAATTGGGTGACAGCTCTGATTATTCTGAATCTTCTGGTCTAGAATTCACATTCCAATGACTTTTGAGGCTGTAAATCATTCCTAAAAGTACTTTTTTTTCCTTTTTTGGGGGAAAAGTCCAGTTGAAATGCTGAGGCCTTCCAGGTCAAGTCAACATCATTAGGATGAAGACTGTAAGAGTACTTAAAATGCATTGAGCTTTTAGGAGAATGCCTACCTATACTCATGTGGCTCACAATGTCAAAGGGGAAGGAATTATTTTGATAGCCTCCCTGGTAAAGACCAGGCTGTTATGTCACTGGTGCAATGTGCCAGAATGCTGGATCTGATGGAGTGAAGATGAAGACTATTTCAGGCCTATGTGCATCCTCACATGCTTTTTTGGATCTTCACAGTGTGGGAGTTAAAGACATTGTGTCTGCAGGATAATCAATAGTATAGGTTTTGTTAATTGACAGGAGAAGGGCAAGGGCTTTTGCCCCATACTGTTGTTCTCAATTATCTAGTGAATGGGAGTAGTGGTTTAATCCAGCAACTCTCAATCCCTAATCTAGGGATTAGGACTCTGTGTGCACTTCCCAGGTGCTTCACAGCTGCTCCAGGAAAATGAAAGAAATAAAAAATCAATCAATCAATAGAAATTTATTTGGTCATTGACCAGCAGAATTGAACTTATAAGTACAATACAATGCGATTACAATAAGAATTCAAAGATTTCTAAACACGATTATTAAACATCAAAATCATACTAGTAAAAAGTAAAAACTTTTAGCACTTCAGAATAAAAGTTCGGGCATGTCCAGAGCCATACGCCGTTTCTCCTGAGATTTGTTACTTCCCCTTCAGTCTTTACCAAATTGGCTTCATTATTTCCCAATGACCATATAAAAAAGGTTATATCAACAATATAGCAAAATCGGTACCTCATATAGATCCATATACGGCCAGCATAATCAAACTGAAATGGCAACCACGGTAGAAAACAGCGATTTCCAGCCATATTCTGAGAAATTACAATCACAATCTTTGGCGTCGAGAGTTTGAAGCTCAGACGTGCCCAGGGCCAGACGTCGTGACTTCCTTGGTTCTATCCCTAACTGCCTCAATCTTACAGACACACAGCTTGCCTGCATTATTTACCATTAACCATTTGAGATCGAAGTTTACATCCAATATAGCAAAACTTTGCTACCTTAAATACAACCTCAGGTACCTGATTGTTTAGAAGATTGTGGATATAAAAGGCGTCAGGGTGACCAGGGTATTTCTCCAGAAGGGGGGTAATCAACTGGTGATGGATGTCTTTATAGAATTGACAATACAAAAAGACATGCTCAATGGTTTCAATTGCACCCGCATCGCAAGGACAAAGGCGGGATTCATAGGGCACTCTCTTAAACCTACCTTCCAAGACTGCTGTGGGCAGGGCATTGAACCGGGCCAAGGAAAAAGATCTCCTGAATTTAGGCATTGTGATTTGGGACAGATATACTGCAGGTGAAGTAACCTGAATTTGTTTATTGGCTACAATATGCTTGGGGAAAGCAGCGGTTTCTAGCTGGCCTTCGATATCTAACAATCTTTGTTTAATGGTCAGCTTTGCATGGTCTAGATTTAGTTTCAAGATGGTATCCCTAGAGAAACCCAGTGTGTTCAGTTTATTAATTATTGCTGTTTCCCATGAAAATTTGAAGGTGTCTTCCAAAACAAATTTAATCAGCCCACCAGGATTTTTATTTAATTTGAGCC
>CM034702.1:19054902-19065061 GCA_020142125.1 Phrynosoma platyrhinos
CACAGAGACTTTCTGAAAGTACAAATTCTAGGATCCTATAGAAGGCAGCTATGCAAGTTAAAGGGGAATCATAGTGCAATAAGTGTCTATTGTGATAGGAGCCTTGCTCTCTGCTAACTTCCTGCAAACTGCCTCTATTCTAGCACATTGTCTTCTTTCACCCAAGCAATTTAATGTTAAAGACTTATCCACAGCCTTGGAAACAGTCTTCTGTAAACTGAAGGAATGGGATACAACATACAAGTCTTTACAGAGTTCTTGGAAAGGAAATACAACTTGCATCCAACTTTATTCTATTGCTAATGAAAGACAATGGATTCTTTAATGTGGATAGTTTTTCCCAACAAGTATTTCTTTGCACTTAAATAAATATTTTTTTTTTTTAAAAAAAAATAATGAATGCAAATTTCATAAGTGAAAGACAAGTGTCAATTAATGCAATCAGCTGTAATGAGGAAAGGGAAAATGGCTCTGAGGCAGAGTATTCTAATTTGGATTTGTTCCTGTGCCAAGTTACAAAATAGCATATTATTATTGCCTGGTGTGTATAGGCTCAGTCCATTAAAAGTCATCTACTCTGAGACTCTTTACACAAGGTTGTTGTCTGGCTAACTGTCACAAACTGGAGCTGGGCCAGAAGTATTCTATTCTAACCCTTTTCCTTCAGCACTTTGGAACAAGTGAAATGCACTTTCAAGACTTGTCTTCTCTTACTTTTTAAGAGATGGTAGATGTTTGGAGAGTTTACCCTTTAATTTTTTATCCTTGCCCCAGCATCTCTAGCAGTAGTGAGAGTTCCTCACATCCCTTTTCTGACACATTTCTGAAGCAACATCTTCCACCGGGAAAAGGAGAAACAAGATGCAACATCTTCCACCGGGAAAAGGAGAAACAAGATGGTCCAATTGATGCTTCAAATCCCAGATCCTATATGGACTTGGGAACTCAGCAGGGTCAGGCCTGGTTAGTGCTTGGAAGGGATATTATCAGGAATACCAGATACTGTAAACTATGTTTCAAAGAAAGACAAGGGCAAACCTGCTTCTTGTTATTCCTCAACTCAGAAACCCATATGAAATTCATGGGTTCACTGTAAGTTGACAAGTGACTTGAAGGAACATATTTTCACTTTAATGAATGCTCTGTGGAGATTTTTTTTTTGTGTGTGTGGGGGGAGTCTGGTTCAACAGAACTCTTGCAAACTCCTAATCACCATTAGGGTGGGGGATAGCAAGCACTCATTGCCAGAGTTTGGAAAAGTTACTTTTTTTGACTTCTTGTTATGTATCTTCAAGTCATCTCTGACTTATATTGACCCTAAGGCAAACCTATACCAGGTTTTGTTGTCAAGATTTGTTCAGAAGGGATTTGCTATTGCCTTTCTCTGAGTCTGAGAAAGTATGATGTAACAAAGGTCACCCAGTTGATTTCCATGGCTGAGCAGGGATTTGAATCCTGGTCTCCTTGAATCCTACGCCAGTATTCTGACCACAACATCATGCTGACCTCTCCTTGTTCCCATATTACCAAGGTCACTGAGGATTATAGGATATGATGTGTAATAAGTAACTTGCTCAGATTCTGCTGACCCCTAGAATGCCTGGAATACTGTGTCCAGTTCTGGGCACTAGAATTCAAAAAGGATGTTGAGAAGCTAGAGCATGTCTGGAGGAAGGTGATTAATATAGTGAATGGCCTTGAAACCATGCCTTATGAGAAGTGACTTAAGGAGCTGAGTATGTTTAGCCTACAGAAGAGAAGGTTAGGAGATGGTAGGTGATAATCCTGTTTAATTATTTGAAAAGATGTCATACTGAAGATGGAACACGTTTGTTTTCTGCCACATGTCCTAATACACTTATCTGTAATTGTCAGGAACAAAATGCTATATTTGGATATTTGCAGAGAACTCATGTCCTATTATGATGACATCTTAAAGTCCATTCTTTATTTCCTGAAATGCAGGAATGTGCAATGGTGATCTTCAATTTTTCTTTGGACTACAGCTCCCATGAGCTATGTTGGTTAAATCTCCTGAGAGTTGCAGTCCAATAACATTTGGAATGCCTCAGTTCCCACTTTTGCTTTATTCATTACATTTGCAATGCTGACTTCCTTTACATTAGCCTTGGCCTATGTGGTGTCCTCTAGATATGTGGGAAAACACCACAAAGTTGAGGATGATTAGAATTGAAATGCATCCAGAGGGGCCCAGATTAGGGAAGGCTGCCCTGCACCATCAGAACTTTAGTCAAAAAGTCCTACAATCAATTCAGAATCTGGCCTATTTGATAATGATGGATGTCCATTGTTGAAATATCATGGTGAGGAAAGGGGTACCTGAGAAAACTCCCTATTTACAACTCATCTAAATGGCAAAAGATTTCAGTCATAATTCAGGCTGTTACCATGAATACCATGGCTAGTTTGAGGGTTGATCATTTGCTGAGTCAGTTATTTTTCTTCACATAATAATTACCTTGTCGGCTTGGGATAATAGATGCCAGCTGGGGATGCAGGAGAAATGTGCAAGCACCTGTATGTCAGCTGCAAGTCCCTAGAGGTAGCTCAAAATGGCTCAGAGCGACTCATGCATCTTGCCAAGATCCAAAGCCTTGTGGAAGATAATGAGAAACTGTCCATTAACTTTCAAGGGCATTGTGGCCAAGTCCCTGAAGCAATGGGGAATTCAGGAAACAGGAAAAAGAAAGAATGCAAGACTTTCTGGTCAAAATGAAATTAGAGCTGCATGAATATTCAAAGCAATGTTTGAATTCAATGCATATAATGAGGCAGTGCTGTCCATCACTGGAAGCCTCCAGAGAATCAGGTTCCTAACTACTCCTGGAAAAAATCTTTTGCTTCTTCTTCCAATTGAATTTTGGGGCAGGTTGGCTAACCAGAATTCTCATTCCTTCCATCAATGGTAGCAGGTGGTTCCCTTATCAGTAGGGCCATAAATCTGCAAGGACTTTTAGTTTGAGCTATCCAGTGTGCTGAACCATATCCCTAAAATAGGAGAAACTCTATGAAAATTCCTGAATAGATTTACAGCCCCACTGACATAGGAGCCACCAACTGCCATGGGCCCCAATGCTACAAGAAAGTGTATTGACTTAAAAAGCAGGGAATTGATGGTGCATACTATTGCCCTTCTTGTGCAGTTGCCTGTCATTGTCCTTCTTTAATGAAGTCAGGAATGGGCCAGCAAGAGTCAGAAACCAGCATAATGGATAGCTCTCAGATGCACACTAAACATCCTGGTTGCCTTTTACCCTCCTGGTTGCTTTAATACGCTGGTTGCCTTAATACCCTCTGTATTGCAACCCTTCCTTAGTTCCTTGAAGTTCAGTGTGTTTTCCCTCTTGGTTGCAGTACAGATATTTAGGAGAACATCTGGGCATGTTAAAGGGGACTATCTGGTCTGTACTCCAGTGCAGTGGATGTACAACCTGATCATCCTGCCTGTCTCTTCTCTCAGTTCCTTAGCAATTGCTTACATGCATACCCAGCTTCTGTTGAGGCTAGGGAATGGGGGAAAAACTAGACATGATTTCTCCACCCCATCTCTTGAATTGAGGGACCAGGGGTTTGTGACATGTGTCAGCTAATTCTGGATTCTGTTTGCGTCCCATTATCAACTTCTGATCACTTGATTGCTCAACTAATGATAGGTGTCATAGCAATCCATTTGTCACATGCTGCATGTATTCAAAAATACTGGTGCTTAAGCTCACCTCTACACATACATTAGCGCACCTTGCAGCCACTGTGACCATTGATTTGGAGGGGAAAGGGCAATATTGAAAGTGGTTGGAGTTTGTTTGTCTATAAACCTTTTAAAACCAATATCTGCAGAAGAATATTGATTGGCTTGTGTAATTTATCATGTTGTCTTCTACACAAGAACATTGATTGTTTAAGGCTTACATTTAATACAAGTGAGAACAGATAGTTGTCCTTGCAGTTATCAGCTATTTAAGTGCACGCTCTACTGAGCTCTACCATAAGCCAGGGACTTTGCTGCTCTAAGAGTGCTTGTTCAGTCATTAACTTGGTCCCTTGTTTCTTTCTTTCTTTCTTTCTTTCTTTCTTTCTTTCTTTCTTTCTTTCTTTCTTTCTTTCTTTCTTTTCCTTCTCATCTTCTTCCTTCCATCTTTCCTTCCTTTTGCATTGGAGAGGAAAAAGCCATAAATGTTCAGCTCATGATCAGTTCTAGAAGATTCATGAATGATTGTTTTTTAAAATGTTAGGCCTTGGAGCAAAAGAGTTGAGGAAAGCAAATATGGATTAGAAAAATACGGTAGGGAGAAACCTACTGAATCAATAGCTGCATTCCAAACCTGATGTAAAAACAGAGATGGGTAAATCAGGTTGCAGTCCTATAGACAATTACCTCAGAGAAAGGTTTGTAAAAGTCAATAGGACTTACTTCTGTGTAAATATGCACAGGATCATACTGTTATTTTATTTCTGGTATGTGTCTTTTCCACACTTGTTTGCACAATAACTTGCTTCATCTTATTTCTATATTGTGATTTTAAAATATCCTTCAACCCTCTCCATACACATTTTTCCAAATATACAGCCAAATCTATATTTGCACTAAATATGCATTTCTAAATTGGTTTCTTTTAAGCTGAAAAATCCACTGGAATGTTCATGAAATAAGAGGTGGGGAAAGATCAGATTATGATAAAAATGTGAAAAGATGGTATGGAATTTTTCAAGCATCCCTTTAGCAAAGTCACATTATGATATAGATATATACTAACTTGTACTAGGATATGATAATTTACTATACCTTTGTCATACTTTGAACGTGTATAGGATGGAGACCAAGGTAGAAGCTCCCTCCAGGGAGGTGATGGGCTTAGGGGGAATCTTTGGTGGCCCACATAATGCCATTCCATGATGAATGGCTGCCCATGGGTCAAATTTATTGTAGAAATGCCCCATTTGGTCCACCAGAGTCTTCCCTAAACCCCATCTCTTCTCTGGAACCTCGACTACCTCTGAGAAGAGTGCCAGGTCCATTGAAGAAAAGGTTCTGAACCTACAGAACGACCTTTGCATTTTCCATTAGCTATGTTGACTGGGGCCTGATCTGCACAAGATACTCCAGGGCTAGCCCAGAGTATCTTGGCCCAAACTGCCCTGACCTGCCAAGAAAGCCTTGGCCTCTGTTTCTGTGATATGGCAGCTGATTGCATGTCTGATACCACCACAAGTTGTTTGTTTCTGAGGTCAGAACAAGGCACCCAGTGACGGTTCTGAAATTAATGATTCATGGTGGTGGTGGATATGATGAGCAACGTAGTGGGACACCCATCCAGACAGCCACCATGATGCAGAAACTGATGGCCAGAGATTTTCCCAGAAGATTCAGAGCCACAGGTAAGTTTTTAAAATTTGTGTCAACCTTATTATGTCCCACTGGTGTGGGAAGTGCTGGACATCGTCCAAACTGCCCATACCCAAACTTAGATTTGGGCTGTGTGTCATCTGAACAAGACAATGCCAGACTGGGAATGGGGGCAAGGCCTATGTATTACTGTTTCCTGCTCAATTTCACCATTTCTGTGTGTGGATAGGACTTTAAAGCTGAGTTATTTGCCTTTGTATTCTCCTTGCTCTTCTATTCAGGAAAAGAAAGAGCCAAGCAAAAGAGGCTCATTGAGAAGTTGGAGGTGATGGTGTCCAAGTGAATAGTGTATGTACATGCCTATCTATGTATGGTGTGGCTGTGTGAAGGGCCCTAAACTGAAGCATTTCAGAAACATATGCACTTTCTCACCCTTAGTTGTTTAAGCTGCATTTTGTGTCCCTCAGAATTCTTCTGAATCTTCTTTCACATGGAGACATTTAACTTTGCCTTGTAATTTAATTTATGTCTGATTCAATGGCCACATTAGTCCCCAGCAGTCTTGGATTGTGGATAACAAGAGGAAGGTGACATAGGGAAGCTCGACTGACAACCTTTCACAGGGAGAGGGGAGAGATTTTTAACAATGATACATGAATTGAGACTCAATCCATCCTCCCATTAATCATGATTTTGGCAAGATTCCCAATAACCATTGAAGTGAGACAGCATGGTTTAGTGATTTTAGCATTGGACTATGTGGACACCAGGGTTCGAATCCCTACTTAACCATGTAAATCTACCAGATGACCTTGAGGAAGTCACACTTTCTCATCCTCAGAGGAAGGCAAAGGCAAACCCTGTCTGAACAAACCTTGCCAAAAACAAAACAAAACAAAAACCCCTGTGATAGGTTCATCTTAGAGTCATCATAGGTTGGAAATGACATAAATCATAGAATCATAGAAGGGGGCCATCCAGTCCAACCCTTTGCCATGAAGGAATACACAATCAAAGCATCCCAGACAGATGGCTATCCAGCCTCTGTTTAAAAAGCTCAAAATAAGGAGACTCCACCACACTCCAAGAGAGTGTGTTCCACTGTTGAACTTAGGGGCTGTACAATGTCCTCATGCCACCCACCAAAACAGATGGTGGATGGCATCAGGGTGCTCCCTTGGCGCAGCATTCATACACACTGTGTCAAAGGAGCATTGAAAAGCCACTACCATGGCGACAAGGGTGGCTTTTTGCCACTCTAAAAAGGAGCAGCATTTGCCATCTCTTTTTAGAAAAGCAAAGTGCCAGATCGGGGGCATGGGATGTAGTTACCCTGGCCCCAATTTGGTGCTTCCAGGGGCAGCACGGAGCCGCCCCTTTCGGGCCATCTGTTTTTCTCCCTTATTGTCAAGAAATTCTTCCTAATGTTAAGGTGGTATCTCTTTTCCTGTAGTTTAAATCCATTACTCTGGGTCTTATTCTCTGGAGCTGCAGAAAATAAACTTGCTCCATCCTTAGTATAACAATATGACAAACATGTTCCATCCTCAGTATGAAGGCACGCAACAGCAAAAAAGAACATTTCACTTCAATTATTCACTTTAAACAATAGACAACAGCAAGTCTATTTTCCATTGTAGGATTGTTTTGCCACCTCCTCTGCTTTTACCACCTCCTCGTCCTTCTTCTCTCTCACCCACCCATATAATGGGAAATGAGACATTATAAAGTCCCAAAGAGAGACAGTACCAAAGGAAAAGTGGCTATTTGTGTCTTATTTCTTTCTTCAATGTATTTCCAAGTCAGTTTCCCCAAATGTTCAGAGTAATATAAGAATAAACTAAGAATATAAAATATGAACACAAAATAGCAAATCTCTCTTCTGTCCAAATGGCTGCATCAACCAAATGCCTATGTAAATAGAAACAGCCAGAGATGGTATCCTTCCCAGTTTTAAAGGAAGTCTGTTTCAAGGACAGAGAGTCACTGGGGAGAAGGGGAAGATTCTTATCTCTCATTATAATTTTTAGATCATTTATCACACTTTTAATTTCTCTAGCTCAATGTAGATGTTCATATGAACATGTAAGGCTAAATTGATGGGGGAGAGAGCCAAACACAAGGCTTGCCTCAAACATTCCTGGGAGGGGGAGATGTATGGCCTTCCAGACAAATTTGGACAACATATTTTCCATCCCTGTTGTGGTTGTAATGACACTTGGGTGGTTGCAATGGCTTCTGGGTGAAAATGCTTACTCTGTCTTTTCAAGTCATGGGTAAATTTGTCACCAACTGGATGTAATCCCAACACTCTTTCAGACCTTCATGTGCAATGCACAAATATCTACACAGAAGCTAGGCACACAGACATTTTGAGTTTAAAGCTTGTGAGTATGGCTTCACCCTTACTATTATTTTTTACTCTTGTGTATGCAGGCTAATGAGGGCTTATGAAATAGGTCTGAAAAAGGTTAATGTGGGCATATGAAATTGAGTTCAACAAAGGCTAGAAAAACTAGTGAAGCTATACAAAATATGACTGAGTAAGGCTAATGAGGGCATATAAATCAGGACTTGATCAATTGGTACATATGCTATTAATGCAAAAGGACGGTTTTAAGCATGAGGATTTGTTGGCCATAATCTAGGTAATAAAAGCTGACATCTTCAATCCAAATATGTTCCACCAATTGCAAAAGTCTTTTGGAAGTGCATCATTTTTCTTGTAAGCACAGTAGATTAAAATAGTTCTTCATATTAATCATTCAGAGAAAGATCATACATCCAGTTTTGTTTTCTGTTTTCACATTTAGCAATCAAAGAGAGAAATCAGCCTTTACTTATTGCCTGGATCAACTAACTCAGGGATGGTTCATCTTTCTGGAGCTTCCCTTATCTTGGTTCATATGGACTTGTTCAGAGACTTAGCAGCACTCTGAGGTCTGAACAAACTATGTTCTCAAGGCATTTGTGGTTTCTTGTGCAGCTTATTAGAATGGTACACTGTTTTCAGGATTCAGATCAGTTTAATTTTGTCACGGCTGTCACATATTGTGTCTTTTGATGGTGAATTGCTGATGTTAGGACTTACTGATCACAGGTATAGACTTCTATAGATTGATACTATCAGCAGTTGTAGTGAACCACAGACAAATAAGATGTACAATAAGAAGCACATTGTGTTTCAAATGAATAAGAGTGTTTCATGTTGTAAGGATGGGCCTACATGCAATCTGTAGGCCGTATATATCTGTAAGTTTTTTTTGTGAAGTCCAAAACCCCTTTCAGCCATGATGATTGGGAAGAAGTTCAGCTTACAAAATCATTTTGTGCTAAAATTAACTTAGGGGTTGCAGACTGCCAGAAATAATGCAAATTGAGTCCACTTTAAGGGTTAGGGTTAGGGTTAGGGTTAGGGAATCATGGGAACTGTATTTTATTGTGGCACCAGAGCTCTCTGATAGAGAAGGCTCAATGTCTCAGAAAAAAACAATGCCCATGATTCCCTAGCACTAACCCTAACCCTAAAAGTGGACTCAATTTGCACTATTTCTGGCAGTCTGCAACCCCCCTTAGAGAGGAGGTTCTTTCATGGCTAGAAATGAGTTAAGAATGTATGCATGCATAAATGTCACATGTGGATGTCCTTTTTGGATACTATAGAGGTGATTTTCACTCTGTAGCTCACACACCCTGACTTGCTTTCTTGTTAACTGCCCTCAAGTCAATCTCAACTCATGGTAACCCTATGGATGAGACCTCTCCAAGACCCTCTGTCTTCCACTGCTCTGCTTAATTTCTGTAACCTCTTCATACCCGTGACCTCCTTAATAGAGTCCATCTGTCTGGCATGTGGCATTTCTCTCTTCCTACTTCCCTCCACCTTCCCAAGCATTATTGTCTTTTTCCAATGAGTCTTTCCTTCTCATAATGTGTCCAAAATACAACAGACTCAGTTTGGTTATCTTGGCTTCTAGTGAGATTTCTGGTTTGATCTGCTCAAGGACCCATTAGTTGGTCCTTTTTGCTGTCCATGTTAACCTCAGCACTCTCCTCCAGCATTATATCTCTAATTAATAAATTATCCTTCTATTTTCTTTCTTAACTGTCCAACCCTCACATTCATACATGGTAATAGGGAATATGATGGCTTGTATGATTCTAACTTTTTTGCTGAGTTGTATATCTTTGCATTTTAGAATCTTTTCTAGTTTCTTCATGGCTGCCCTCTCCATACTTAATCTTATTCTGATTTCCTGAATGCAGTCCCCATTTCTATCAATGTTTGATTCTAGGTATGACTTGCTGCTTTGCATGGTTGTTTAACAGGAAGGATTGGAGAAGTGGCTGGCTATTTTCCCATAGCCATACAGAAATTGATGACATTGATGCTTACCCACCAGGGTCCTACAGAGGTCTTAGTGCTGTTGTAATTATTGTGTGTCTGTTTATGGAAAAATATCCAGCTGCTTCTTGCTTTACATGAAACACAGAATGACTGTGCAAAGAAGTTTAAAGGGCTTTACAGCATGCCAGGACAAGGTTATATGACTCAGTGTCTGTTGGGTTTTGTAGTCAGAGTTGAAATGTACAGATGTGGGAAAGCCTGCTAACTGGGAAATATTTTGTTTCCGGGTGGAGTACAAAAACAACACAGAAGATAGTCAAGGACAAAGTAGGCCTGGGAACAGTCAAGCTAACTGTAAACACATTAGATCATCAGGGATTGTGAGAACCATTACCCACATGACTATGGACGTTATCACACGGGGCCCAATCCAAACAGAATCCAAA
>CM034702.1:19137301-19150376 GCA_020142125.1 Phrynosoma platyrhinos
CCTTTGGATTAACTCTGCTTTAGACCCCGTGTGATAAGGTCCTTAGATGGGATTACATTCCCCTTGAGGATACAGGTTTGCATTTTGGGTGTTTCCCTGGACTCAGCTTTGAATCTGGAGGTCTAGGGGCCTTTGCAGACTGCTAGAAATAGTGAAAATTGAGTCCACTTTAACTGCCCTGGCTCAGTGCTAGGGAATCATGGAAAATGTATTTTTTCTGAGACATTGAGCCTTTCCTGTCAGAGAGCTCAGGTGCCACAATAAACTACTGTTCCCATGATTCCCTTGGACTGAGTCAGGGCAGTTAAAGTGGCCTCAATTTGCACTATTTCTGGCAGTCTGCAAAAGCCTTAGGTTTCTGCAGTTGCCAGGAGTACTTTTGTACATTTGAAACTTGTGTATGAACTGTGCTCATTCCTTGAGATGTCAGATATCTTGCCATGATGGTACATGCCTTAGTTACATCCTGCTTGCAGGAGGAACCAGTAAGTTGACAGGTGACTTGAAGGCACATACACAGAGACCAATTGTGACAATTCTCCTCTCATATACAAGACCAGCCTGAGGCAGCTGCCTTATGCAGAGCTTGGAACACTGGCAGCGGTGGCTTCCATGTCTCAAGGTAACAAGCCTACTCTTGATTTTTTTCTGATTTTTAAAGAAGCTGTTTGAAAACTCCTGCATCCTAACCACCAAAATGGGTTCAGCTTCATGGAGAGCTCTTTAGAATAAAGCCTGGCTCATATTCACCTCCCACTGGGACAGAAGCCACCAATTGCTGTTCATTTCAAGGAATTCCCTTTTCTCAGACTAGACCTCCTAGAAACCTGCATGCCACCATGGCCCAGGCTGGCAATGACATAGGACATTATCAAAGAGGGGCAAATCTGCTGGTTAATCCACACAAAATCCAGACAGAAACTGGACAGAAAGTGGACAGAAAGTGGACAGAAATGTGATCTTTTGTAATCCAGTTGTCTGGAGGAATTGCAAATACGTAATTATGGTAATTACGTATTTACCGTAATGTGATAGCCAAATGCGCATTGGGGAGCATTTCCCTGCTGTTGCCATGGTTCCAGTGAGCATTCCTCTATTTGCGCATGTTCAAGAGCCTCATTTCTAGTACATTTATGTTTTTTTTTTTCCTTTTGTGTGTGGACGTTCAATGCACTTACTGTAAATTCACAATTAAGGTAATGACATTTGTGGAAACAAGGTTTATTTCCCGTTTATTTTCGGGATGCCTCATTTCCACTTTATTTTCAGTTTCTGGGCCATGTGTGATAACGTCCATAGTGGGATCCTTACTGCAGTAACTTTTCCAAGCTGTGGCTGCAGGTAGTATGTGAGATGCAGTGGAAACAGTCCTCTTCGTTCTTTCTCAACTCGTTTCTACACCCCTCAGATGTTCCTTTCCAAAAGATGGCAGAATTCTGCAGCCACATAGTCTGTTCAGAGGTTCCTGAAGAATCCTGACTCAAGAGTTAGAGAAATATTCAATAGGTCCAGTCAGCTCCTATAAATGGAATAAGCAGGGTGGACAGGGAGTATCTTTTCCTTCACCTCAAGCAGAAAAAGATTTGGGTCAGGGATGTCCCTCTCCCCACTTCAGACTTCAGCATCTAACTGCAACACTTTTAAACAGCCAATATCTGCCATGTTAGTTTTTACTTCCATCCAGTAAAACATAAATTACTACACTTCTCCTCATGCCCCTCCTTTCCTTTTCCATAAAAGAATAAGAAAAGGAAAAAGGAAAAAACAATCCACCCCACCATTCTGCAATCTTTCAGCCCACAGCCTCTCTGACAATGTGCCTTGAAATCGATTAGTCTACATGAAAAGGTTGGGCCTGCTAGAATGACATTCTTTTTGCTGTGGCATTGTTCTATTTTTAATGGCACTTGCTGACACTAATTTTACATGGAGCCATTGCCTTGCATTGTCCCCTGATTGTGGAGGGGCTGATCCCCAGTTGGACTTCAGTTCCCTGGGTGTGAGGCTGTGTAAAAGGCAGTCTGGACAGTAATCACCAATCTGTTTTCTCTGCGAGGAGCATGCAGATGGAACAGGCTGCCTTAGGCGTTTGACCTCAAGGATTTGGGAAAGGAAATTGGGAACAGGCATTTTGCTTCTCTCATTCTTCCCACAACTATGTCTGAAACTCTGGTTGAAAATCTGTCCAGATGACTCTGAATAAATCCCCATTTCACTTTTGAGTTAAAAATTGTACTCCCTCTTCCTGCATGCACTCCCACCCTGGTCTGACACTAGCCTGTTCCAATTGCTCCCCACTCCCAGCTGCTTTGCTTACTATTCATTACAACTTTAAATAATACCCAAGTCAATGGACATATTCATGAGAAATATTTCGGAAATCCATTTCCTTGATGAAGGGTGGGCTTCTGACATGCAACTATAACAATAATTTTTAATTAAACTTTGCTGCAATTGAGAGTTTATCACTATTATCAGACAATCAGCCCATGGCGCTCTATCTTTCTTGCCCTCATAAAAAAAGGAGGGGGGGAGATGACTCTTTGTCAATAAAATCTTTATCAGATGAATGGTGTTGCAAGCTGCCACTTTGGTGGCTGATCAGCAAAAGCCAAATCAAGGAGGACTCTATGTCCTTATACACCATGGGTGGTTCAATTTTTTAAAAAACAAAGAACATCCCCACATACAATTTTGAAGCAACATCACCAAATTAGTATTCCAGATGAATCTGCATTTATGTATTATCTCTGTAGCAGTATGAGCATACCCAAGCTCTTCTGGTTTTGGAAGTTAAGCAGAGTCAGGCTTGGATAATAGTTGGATGGAATATCACCAGAGATCTACATATAGGATTGGGAAAAGATGTTGCCTGAAAACCTGAGGAACTATTGCTACTTCAGATCTGGCATTATTAACTTAGATGGACCAATGTTATGATTCTGTATAAGGCAGGTTCCTGTGTTCTTATATTCCTCTTTATTTATATTTAAATGGGCAAGAAAATCCAATAAAGAAGAAAGTGCAAAGGCAGGCTTACTGTTGAACACAAAAAAAACAAAAATAATGACCACAGAGAACTTACAAACATTCAAACTAGATAATGAGGAAATAGAAATAGTGAAAGAGTTCTCATATCTGAGATTAAACATTGATTGGAACAGGGAGTGCAACCAGTAAATCAGGAGAAAATTAAGAATGAGGAGGATGGCTATGAAAGAACTAGAAAAGATCCTAAAAGGCAAAGACATGCAACTCAGTACAAAAGTCAGAATCATACAAGCCATTGTATTCCGTATGACCGTGTATGGATATGAGAGCTGGACAGTCAAGAAAGAAGATAGGATGAAAATCAACACATTTGAGATGTGGTGCTGGAAAAGAGTGCTGAAGATCCCATAGACAGCCAAAAGGACAAATAAATATGTCCTAAGACAGATCAAGCCAGAGATATCCCTAGAAACCAAGATGACAAGATTTAGACTGTCATACTTTGGACACATCATGAGAAGTCATGAATTCTTGGAAAAGACAATAATGTTAGAAAGGGGGGAGGGAAGTAGAAAGAGAGGAAGGCCACATGCTAGATGAATGGACTTTATTAAAGGGACCATGAATATGAGTTTGCAGGAGCTGGGCAGAGCAGTCGAGGACAGGGGGATCTGGAGATGTCTCATCCATAGGGTCACCATGGATCAAGATCAAGGCGAAGGAAGTTAACAAAAACAACTATGGATTATCATCATCTGGATTCCCTGCTTGATGATCAGAGTCTGTTCATTTGACCTCTGCTTACCTTCTGACACAGCTTCTGGATTTCCCAGCCAATCTGGTCTCTCTCTCTCTCTCCTCTCTCTCTCTAGCCTTATCTGCTTTGGCCTCTGATGCTCAAGATCGTCTTACAGGGATCTTTCTACCCAGAAATATGAGACTAGCTTTGTCCATGAATTATTTCCACATCTATTCACTTCTTTTCCAGTTTTTGAGTATTAAGTCTAGCCAGCAAGCATGTGACACAGCAGTAAGCTTGACATCAGCAAATACATCACTCATAATTAAAATGAGGTGAGGGAGAGCATAGGAAAGCATTGGCTGGACTTGTCTCAATTTTATACAACATGTTGTTGTTAACTTTACTTACATCCTACCTTTTCCCCAAGTCTGAGACTCACTACATATTAAGAAGAGAATGATTAAAAACAAAAAGTCAACATTAACCATATTAAAAAATATACATTCCAAAACAACTTTTAAAGGTCAAACAATATGATTTAAAAACAATACAGACCTTACAACCCTTTTGTTAAAAACCTTCAGTTATAAAAACTTGTTTGAATAAATGTTCACCTGCCTGTGGAAGTACAACAAGGAGGGGGGCATTCCAGCCTTTGGAGGGAGTTCCAAAATCTTGGGGCAGTCACTAAGCAGGCCCTCTCTCATGTTCCACCAACCATACCTGTGAGAGTGGTAGGACTGAGAGAAGGGCCTCTCCTGTGTATCTGGGCAGGCTCGTATGGGGAGATACAATCTATCAGATAGCCTGGACCTAACCCATAAGGGCTTTATAGGTGACAACTAGCACTTTGAATCATGCCTGGAAACAGACCAGCAACCAGTGGAGCTATTGGAGCAGGGGACCTGTATGATCCCATAACTAGTCCCAGTTAATACTCCAGCTCTTACTCTTTGTACTAACTGTTGTTTCCAAACACTTTTCAGAAGCAACTCCACATAGAAAACATTAGAATAATCCAAACAGAATATAACCAGGACATGCACCATCATATCTGGGGTAAAAGTCTGAAAATGGGATAGAGGAAGTCCCTGCTTATTTGATGGGATAGAGACTGGATCACTGTCAGAAAGTGGAAACAGTTGAACAATGGAACCCAGGTTTTTTGTGGATTTTTTAGCTTGCAAATGCATTTTGGCTACCAAAGAATTGTAAATAACACACTATATTTCACTTTTGAATGTATGCAAAAGTTATATAACACACAACTTTAAACAAGATTCAGGGTTCCCAAACCAAAAGCTGTAGAAGCAACTGGAAGAGACTGAATGTAGACTGAAGGAGCACTGCCCCAATCGCAGAAGTAGCAGAAAGAGAGGGGGAAAGGTGCAAAGCAGTGTTCACTTTGGATTGCTACAGAAGCTTGTTTTGGATTGCTTGCTGGTGCACATGTGTGCTGCTTGCAAAGTGAGCTGAGAGGAGAGAAAAAAATGTGTTCTCAGCTCACTTTGCAAGCAGCATGTGCATGTGAGCAGACCAAAACAAGCCTCTACAGGAAGAAGACCTGCAGCAAGCCCACTCTTTCCACACTTGCAAATTACACAGTCAAGTTCCATTAATTCAAGGAGGGATCTGCTCTTTCCATAAGCAAGCCTTGGGACTGTGCATCCTAAGTGAACCTTGTAAGCAAGAGGAACTGATGAAAATGTGAACCCCTCATCTAATTAATGAAACTTGTCTGTAATTTGCAGGAGTCAAAAGAGTGAGTTATTGAAAAGTGAGTAATCAGAAATCAGGGGCTTCCTGTAACTATCTGATGTATAAAAGTGGTCTTGGAGACTTCAGTACAACAAAAGAGCTTAGTAAGAAAACAAGACTGAGGAACTTTGTGGATGAACATATGTAAAAATGACATTTAATGGAAATAAATCCATCCCTTATTGATAGTGAACTCCAAATGGTGTCCATTGTCTATGGATACCATTACAGTCATTATCAACTGAGACAGAGATGGGCTCCCTTCCGGAGGAATTTACAAGTACACAACATTAAAAAAAAAAGCATATTGTATGCATCTGAGGCTGGTGGTTCCCATGTGGGGCAGTGAATCTGTTCCAGATTATATTAAAACATTATCCTATCCAAGGTAGAGAAGTCTAGCTTCCACATAGTTCAGTAATTTGGATAACTCCTTTAATACTAGGACTGATTGCAACTCTTTGTGTCATTTCTCAAAGTGAAGCAAGTAATGGGCTTCAGATTATCAGCCACTCCATTTCTATCTTAGTGCATTATCTTGCACAGTGGGTACAATAGTAATCCATCATCTCTTCCCTCCCAATGAAGTGAAATACATCAGGGGACAACAAGAACAAACAAACATGCCAGACTGAGCATCTCTAGTCCTGCCTCCTAATAATGGACTAGTTATGCCATTTCTACTTATTCAGTGTCTGGCATGTGCAGCAATAAATACTGTACCTCAGATGCCCTGCTGTTGTTGTTTTTCCTTTGGTGCACAAGCAATAATTCTTGAGTCATGTAAGTACTAGGTGGGCATCCAGAGGAACATTTGTAAATTGATCCCAAATAGAGAGTGCCTCTTCACCTTTTCAGTCATATTCCCAGATTCTCAAAACTTTGGGAGGGGTGCATTCTCTGTGCAATCTTGTGTATGCTGGAGGCAGTCTAAAAAAAAAAAAAAGGGGGGGAGCAACCTAAATTGTCTTCATAGTCCTTAACATTTGTTTCAGAGCTTGAGGGTTTAGTTGGCTGAAACTGGGAAGAATGTAGATACAGCCAGAGAGAGAGAGACTGAGACTGTATTGAAGTTCCTATTTGCTCTGAAACAGAGAGCAATAAAGAGATGACTTCCAACCTGGAGAGTAATCCAATGGCCTACATTTCTTTCTATCCCTTCTTTGCCCTTGTCTGTTCAGCTCCTCTCATCTTCACCAAAGCCTCATTCCCACTATGTTATAACCCACTTTGCTAACCAATTTGAAGTGGTTTAAATAATCCTTGTTCACACTTGAGCGGAATCGCTGAAGCGGTTTGACACCCCCTTGCACTAGAGTCATTTAACACATGTCTTTTTGGCACTATTTTCCCCCACATCTTTTGCAATAAATAGATTCAGCACAAGTGTGAACAGGATGTGAATCAGAATCAATTTAAATTTGCCCTTTAAATTTGCTGACCAGCTGAAGAGGGTCGGCAAATTTTGAATCGATTTATTAGTCAATGGGAATGACAAGTGGGTTATTTTACAACAAGAAAATGTGATAGGGGCAAATGTAGTGTGAACCACGCTCTGCTGTCAAGCTGATCCATCAATTTGGATCACAAATTGATTTATTTGTAAGTGGGAATGAGGCCCAACACTTTCTAGGGGAAAGCAGGAGTATATTGCATTAGCTGGGAATCTGTGGGATGTTTTCTCTAGTTGGGAAAGCTGGGGGTGGGAGGAAGAATGGTCATATGAGCAGCATCCCATGCAAGCAGTTCTTGGCAGAACAGCTACGTGTCCTAATTCACAGAATGAAATCCTCTATTTGAAACAATGTACATTTGAAATGTTGTCCAGTCAAAGACCTGTTTGAAAAAAAAAATGGGGAAAGGGAAAAGGAAGGAAGTGGAGGCAACTATAATTTACACCATCAATAGAGTTTCCATATCTCAGACACTGGCTCCAAAAAGGAAGAATCTCAGTGCAAGGGCACTGCCCTGAAAAAAAAAACATTTTTAGAGACTCTAACATTTTTAGAGACTTTTTACTGCTTTCGGCCCCATTTGTGTGCAGTGGCTTTGGAGGAGCTGTTGTGGACTTTCCAGAGACATAGGAGTTTATCACATGGGGAGCCCCGTGCAAAATCATTTTAAAGTAAAAAATAAAACTGCAAAAGCGGAAGCTTTTAATGAACGGGATTTCTCCCATTCTGCCCTGTGTGAAAAGTGAAAGCACTATTAAAAGGAGGTTAATCTGAATGGAAATTAGACAAACACTGCTTCTTTTTACTTTTGGGATCTTCTGAAAGTAAAAAGAAGCAGTGTTTGTCTAGTTTCCATTCGGATTAACCTCCTTTTAACAGTGACGTTGTCTGAAAAAACACCCTCTTTTGCGGGTTTTGTTTAATTTAAAGCCCCATTTCCTCACGGGATTTCCCCTGTGTGATAAACTCCACAATGTACTTCTTTCCCTCTTTTATCTCCTTTGTTAGACTTGTACTTTTTATTTGACTAACAATATTCAATTGAGGAACTATAGTTGTTGTGTAATGTGTCAGGTTTAAACACATCACTAACTCCCATCTGCACTGCAGAAATAATCTGTTTCAATACCACTTTAACTGCCATGGCTCAATGCTATAGAATTCTGGGAACTGTAGTTTGTTGTGGCACCCCAGCAAAGATCTGGTTCCTTACAGTTCCCAGAATTTCATAGCATTGAGCCATGGCAGTTAAAGTGATGCTGAAATGGATTATTTCTGCAATGCAGATGTAATTTAAATCCCATCTTTGAAATGGTCCTAACCTGGAAACCCTAGAGAGAGCATGGTGGAGTGCCAGTCATTCTCCAGAGCCCTGTCAAGGTGGAGACAGAAGGAGTAGCCACTCTGCCACTTAAGTGCTCACTTCACTGAGACCAGTAGCTAAGGATGTGTTTCTTTTCTCATTTTCTTTGCAGGAAACATATTCTAAACAGAAAATAATGGTTCTGCCTCCAAAATAGCCATTTACAAATTTTGCATAAAATAAGATGTCAGCTGCCAAGTTGCTTGTCAGTCCAGGATTTTTCTTGTCATGGTTTCCAGACACTTTGGAAACATGGTTTTTGACCAGTTTTTGAATATTTTATAATATTCTTCTTATCCCTACCAGCAATAGGGCCTGCCCTTGCCTCTTTCATCCTATGTTTTCCTTCATGTCATATGTCCAGATCTTCAAGGCTCATAGAGGATGTGAAACAGGGCTATTCATTCTTCCTGTTACTCTCTCTGCTTGCCATGACTGACTTCAAAGATTAGACTGTAATTGCCTTAGTAACTTTCTGTCCCTCTCAGCTAGAAACAGGTAGGAGGAGGACCCCCTCCAGGGAGGCTTACATGAACAAACAGTAAGATGCCCAATACCATACGATTGGACTGGAATATCTTTGACATCTCCTCTGCTTTCCTCCCTCACCCACTTTGGCCTCGCTTGTGTTTCTTTTGATTCCAGCAAAATCCAGATCAATAAATCTGAGCTTTCAGCATTATATTGATTGGTCAGTTCTTTCTCTCCTTCTTCTTCTTTTATATTATTTGATGCCAAAGAATAAATTGGAAATAGGTCATTAGAGAGAGAAGGCTGGTTATTTTTGTCTGCACTTCTGGTTATCAAAATGGGATGGAAGGGGGTTAACTGCACTGAAGATGGAACTGCTGTGCTGGAGAGAAGTGCTTTGAGGTCCTTACAGGGACCAAGAGAGCAAAAAACTAAGGGGATGGGACACCTGTCAGCTTGGATCTCAGTAGCTCTGAATCACATATTTGTTCTGAGGTAAATAAGTTTCAAAGCTTCACAGTTTACTTCATGCAGGTTAATTTTTCCTTCTTCTTAAATATGTGGGTCATTGATGTTTTTCAAGCCATGTCCATATTTACTGTAGCTGTTCTTTCTCTGTGAGCTTCAGGGTCTTTTTTGAGAGCTACAGACTAGAGCTGAGGTTAAATAACTCAGAAGACATTTTTTGTCTATGTGTGCATGCAATTTTTCCATGAGAAAGAGTCAAGCTGACAACTGAGGTGAGTGAGAATTTCATTTGGTCAACATTTTACAATTTCATTTAGTCCAGGTTTTACATTTTACCAAATTATATTTGGTCCACGTTTTACACTGACAGAGCTGTTTGGTGCTTGACAGAATGACAATACAGAATGATCATTCTTCAGAATTAAGACATTTCTGAATTTTGGGTCTAGTTTTTGGCTTGAGAGGCAGCATGATATAGTGGTTTATATGTTAAACTATGACTCTAGGAGTTGAAGGTTCAAATCTCTGCTCAGCCATGGAAACCCACTGGGTGAGCCACTGGGTGACCAATGGCAAATCTCCTTTGCATACATCTTGCTAAGAAGACTCTAGGATGGAGTTCCCATAGGTCAGGGTTAACTTGAAGGCACTGAACTACAAAGTTCTTGGCTCAACATGTGAAATTATTATGCATATATTGGGTAAAACAGTGTGGAAGAAGGTATATATTATGAAAAGTTACATAGAAAACTCAGAAATGTGCATATATTATGAAAAGTTGCATTTGTTAAGGAAAGTTGCATACAAAAAAACATATTTGGGGAAAGGCATATAGAAATTTGCATTTTTCCTGGTTTTTTTTTTTTTTTTATGTGCATACTTATACTGAAACTGGATGGACTGTACTTAAGACTGAATATGTGTCAAAAATGAAACAGAGTGAATGTGTACTAGAGGGACCAGTATGGCCCAAAGGCCACATACATATTTCTGCATATTTCTAAAATTACCTGGTCCCTTTCATTGCTGCCAAAAATCTTCCTCCTCCTCCTCCTCCCTCCATTGAAAGAAACATATTTCTGAAGCCTATTAGGATGAATTCTTCAGGAGTGTCCATTCCTATTTAAAGTGAAACACAGGGCCGTGTTTGAACAACATCCAGATTCTTAAAGAGGTTTTGTTATTTATTATTATTATTATTATTATTATTATTATTATTATTATTATTATTATTATTATTTAAAAAAATTAAATTCCCAGCAGGTGTACAGTATGGATGGGGGTAATTCAGATTACTCACTCCTGGAAAAAAATATCCATCCATCCATTGCTTGTAGGTGAAAACAAAATGGCATGGGACCTATTACTTTTCCAAGCGACCACACAACTGTATAATCCTACCACCAGAACATAATTGTCTCTATTTATTGGCTGGTCTTAAAGGAGAAGTGACTCAACATCTGTGAAATTTTTGTAGCACTAAAGCAACTGCTGGGTTGAGGCTGTGAAAAACAGCATGGAGTGCTCAAGAGGAGAGAAAGTGACAGCTGGAGTTGGCAATCACCTTGAAGAGGGACTTGGAGATTTTACCTTTTAATTAAGCAATTTACAAGTTGAACTGGTTATAGACTTACCTATTCCATGCATTTTGGCACATTCTAGCCTGTGCCAGTTTACACCAACCTGTCAACATTTCTGTCCCATCAAGACAAAATAAAAGGTACAGTTGCCTCTCCTTTCCTGACAAAGGACCAAGTTAAATTCCTCATCAGGACCTCACGACTGCCTACATATGAGCCAACACACACACACAAACACACTGACGTTCCCAAAGGGATCTCAGAAATCTTCAAACTGGTATGTAATCTCATATGATAGCAACACTGTGGGAAGCTACACTGGGACATCCAAGTTCCATCATCAAGGAAGTACACTATTTGGGATTATTTAGAATGACTGGGGGAATGGAGAAGAGGGAGATAAAGAATAGCTTATTTCTAATACATACATATTTGAGATCTGCACTGAACCACAACTGAGACTGAGATGGATGTAGGGAAATCTGAAAGGAAATACACAGTGCACCAAAGATCTGAGACATTGGCCACAATTGCACTGTAATTGTCACTGCAGAACAGTGAGAAAAAGAAAGGGAGGAAATCTTTGTTGATTTATTACAATTGTATCCTACCTTTCTCCCATGGCATGGATGCAAGATGGCTTCTAACTAGGGTTTACAGGGAAATAAGGGACATGGTTCCTACACCTTTAATGGCTATGCAGAAGATGGGGAATTCAACAGTTGTCCCATCCCATATTTCAGCTGGCAATCCTACTTCCAACATAATTGAAATCAACTATCAGTAAAAACACCAAGAGGGAAAGCTGTTGGTGCCATGTTCAAGTATAGTATCAATTTATGTGCATATATATTTTTATAGCCATTTACAAGACAAATGGTAAAGTAGATCTCTGATGAATGCCCCCTCCATCTACAGGCTCACTGCAAATGGCAAGCACACCCTCCCTTAGTCATACAGTAGCAAGGGGTGTGTGTGTGCAGAGCATGCAGACAAAAACCAACTATACCCAGGAAAAAATATCAGATTTCTTCATCCTGAATCCCCAGTGCACTAGAGATTCAGGAGGGAGAAAGCAGCTATTGTTTCTCAGCTGCAAAAACAGAGATGCTTGGTCAACAGCCTTGAGTATTCAAGCAACAGTAGCAGTGGAAATGGGTGGACTGGGTATTATGGTCCCTTTGGAATGATGTTCCCTCAGGCTCTTGGCCAACAATATATATAGGCTTCCACAAAATTGATTATATATATATTGATATATATTGATGGATGCCTTATTTTCTATCTCAGGGGGACCAACTCATGAGTGTCCCACTCCCATTGATGATGGTGGTGCCAGGTGGCATAGAGGGACAGTTGTGTGGACAGTTGCCCAGCATCACTCCAGAATGACAAGGTAACAGGGAGAATTCAGGACACCTTTGGGGCTAGAATGCTCTGGGCGCATCTCGGAGCATTCTGGTTGGTGTAGATCTGCCCTGCGTTGTATCTACCAGAGACCTGTGAAATGTCTCTACCAAGCAGCTTTGATAAAGCCCATTTCTATTGACCTAGGAGAAATCCTGTTGCAGGCATGTGCTAAGAATCTCACTCTTAAATTACTCACTACTGTACAGAGAATACTGGGGATAATGTGGCCTGTCAGATGGTGCTTGACTGCAAATCCCAGCACTCCTACCCTGGATGGAGTCTAAACCCAATATTAATTTTTTTGTAAACATCATAATGGAAACAACTTAGCTGGCAGAATAGCACTGGCAGATTCATTGTTGTTGTTGTTGTTGTTGTTTTTAAGTTTTGAAAATGTTGTTAGAAATGATGTCTGAGGTGAGATTGTATTTCAATCCATTTATCCTGCATTTTTGAAATGACTTTCTTATTGCTTCTTTTTTTCTGTTAACTCTGATGTGGACTGGAGCAAATGACTAAAAGAAATGCTTCACTTCTTTTCCTCAAAGAAACAGAAGAAGTGAACAGAAGAAATGCAGTCCTAAAATATATGTATGTCTGCTACTATTCCCCAAATAGCGAGAAATAACTTTATAATAATAATTTATGGGAAGCATTAAAGTCTCAGCCAACATTACAACTACAGCTTCAAGACTGTCTCTTTGAGCTGAGCAAAGAAGACAAAAATATATTTGGACAAACAAGGAAAGCAGCAGGGAAAAAATCCCACCAAGAGTAAACTGTTTCTTAAACCACCACTTCAGTAGAGAAAAGATTTGGGATGGTAAGAAGGTTTTTT
>CM034702.1:19223035-19243239 GCA_020142125.1 Phrynosoma platyrhinos
GTAATTATGGATTGGTACAAATATTGGCCATGATCCTACATCACAGATGGTTTCAAATGTGTAATTACATATCTTCTCTTGACCTGACTCCTCAAACCTACCTTAAAAGCCAGCTGCTGCACCAAGTGACAAGGGTCTGTTTTACTGGTAATCAGGATATTTCCACTCTCTCCTACCATTAATCTGTGTTGTGATGAAGAGTTGTAATAGGGCCTTAGTTCTTATTATTGCACTACAAATTGCTGGCTGAGAGGGTCTGAAAATGTCATCCTGCTTCACCTTAATCATGAGCAGAAGAGATCTGTATTACTCATTGGGGCTTCTGGCTGTTAAGGTGGGTTTGGAGGAGCATTTGTGTATGTGGGAATAGTGACACAACTGTAAACAATGGGTACCGTAAGTCTAATTACATATTCATAATTGTTCAACAAGATGCCAGACATGATTGTGTTAACCACCTCCCAGGAAAAAAAAAGAGATGTAGGAAATCAATTGTATAAACAACATAGGTTTTAGCAGTGTATGTGCCCCTGCATTTTTTTAAAGAAAAATGAAATCTGAAGGGCCTATTTTTTACACCAAATTCTAAGAACTAGGTAGTTCCATATTCAGACATCTTGCCAGCCTACCATCCTTATCCGCCTCCTTCCAACCTCCATCTGGTGATAGATGTCATTGCAAATTTTACTTCGATAAGCAGATAATGTATTATTAGCACTGAGGTGTCACTTTCTGGGCAAGCAGGGGGGGGGGAACACACATGCAAATGACTAGACAGCCAATTTTCTCTGCTCCCACAAACAAACCTTCTCTTGCATATATAAGAACAATTTCCAAGGTGCAATGAAAATAGTTTTTTGTGATGTATTAAGGCACATGAATAATGCACATGCAAAATGCCTAGATGCATTAAAGCATTCTTCATCCCATCAATATGATAAATACAGGTACAGTTGTTTTAATTGTACTGATCACATTGCAATGGAAACATTGCTGTGTGTTGCCTGAGGGAATGATAAATTTTGTCCTGTACTTGACAAATGGGCACATCCAAGTAGCCTAGCATTTAGGTCATATGCTTTAACTGTGTCTGGTAAGTTTTTGTAGTTCCTGTGCTTTTTTCTTCCTCCTTTGAAAATGCAGTGCAGACCAACTGTATTAATAAGTGATGAGTTGAAAACAGTGGCATGAGTTCCAGGTATCCATCAGTGCAACTCCACTGAAACTGCTTGACCTGTGTTTGACTTGTATGAGCTGAAAACTGGGCTCTGTGTAACCTCTCAGAACAATTTTCTTCCACCTTGTAATGGAAACATCTTACTTTGTGCAAGGATCATAAGGGAAGTGAACAGATGTGCAGCAGTGAGAAGTGAAATGGCTGTGCTTCTGTCCTCAACAAAGTATTGTTTCAGTGTTTATTCCATTTCAAGTTTCCCACCAACAACACCTTCTGTTAGATACTCCATTCCATCCTCTTTCCATTTTCTCCTCCCCATCTTATTTATTTCTTTGATTTCTATCCCACCTTTCTCCCAAAATGGGGCTGAAAGCAGTGTACAATATAATTTAAAACATTTCTTGGCCATGAGAATCTTCACAGTTCAGGACTTATTCTGTGTAAAATTTATAAGTAGTGCTTTTGTGTTTTAAACAGTATTTCCTGCCCAAAAAATATTGTTGTTGTTGTTGTTGTTTTTGTAAGAATATTATTTTCTGTGAAGAAAGTGCTGTTTCCTGCATGGACACACACAAAGGTGTTTTCTGGAAAGAAAGAAAAACTCTACTATGTGTGAATTTGAATAGAACAAGTCCCAAATTGCAAATAGGCTTCAAAAACTACATGGTTTTTGAAGATTTTCTCACAGTGGAAAGAAAATTGCTAAAATTTGTTGCCTTTTTGATGAAGAAACTTGGTGAAAAAGTATATTCCAAATGTGTTACAGTGACAGCTGATGACCCCTATATGAATAGGGTAGGAGATGAAATCTGAGTTAATTTAAAGATTAAAGGTGAAATCCAAGAAGCTGGGCTTATTTTAGGTGTGGGATTCAACACCTTAGCTAGCTCAATTAGCAACTGGACTAAAACCCAGAACAGACCTATTGCCCCATTAACACAGAAACTACAACTGGTACCTTTGACCTATAGCTGTGATTTCCAAATAACATTCTAAGCAGGGGCACTGCTAGAGGGATGTGGGAGTTCAGACCACACAGGGTGACACCCTATGGGGGGTTTACACCCCTGCTCCCCAAATATATGCACATAAGATGGAGCTCTTCCAGCGGGTCTATCCATTTGGTCCCCTCAATGAATCTTAAAGTTAAATAAGTATTATTTAATATGACCTCCCAGGCGATGAATGACGTTTGATTATTTACTGTATTGCATTTTATTGTATTTATTTGTTATTTATCAAAATGTTATGTTTTTAGATACTGTATCTTTGTATTTTGTTCTAAATTTTATAGTGTAATCCCGCCTCGATCCATAGGGAGAGGCGGGAAATATAAATAAAAACTACTATTTTATTATTATTATTATTATTATGCCTTTTTGCAGAAACGGATGTCCTTCCCACTAAAAGAGCAAAAGGGTGCATGCTCATCCCTACTCTCCTCCATCCCTGGGCTTTCTCCCTGGGGAGGAAGCCCAGGGATGGAACAGCTAGGAAGTGTAAATATTTGTCCCCAATGTTCTGAAGGGAGGACTCAACTGGGTGTCATCCCTTTTCTGGGGTGTCACCCTGTGTGGTCTGGACCAACCCCACCCCACTAGTGATGCCACTGGGAAGGGAGCCAGTCTAAGCTCACTAGGAAGGGAGTTCTCATGTCAGGGAGCATGTGGAGTCCTATGTTCCCATCAGATGTAACTGAAAGTGTGTTGCCATATATAATAGCATGAGTAATGGGACAAAGAGAATCTCTCCCTTCGCCAAAAAAATTTGAAAACACAGGCAGGTTCATAAGGGAGAATATAGTCCTTCAAATAACCTGAGGAAAGAAGTCATAGGTTGCTCCAGAGCAATGAAAAAGACTTTACATGTAAAAATAACTTTAATAATCTATAATAAAATATTATGTAGGTGCCTTGAGAAATGATTTATAAGCAAAGTTATAGAGTTTTCTTTTCTTTTCGCCCCTACCAAGTACTTTCTCTACAGATAAGAATCACCTTTGGTACCCTGGGAGATAGAAGACCATTGTGGAGGAGGACATTTCCTCCTGCTACTTTATTCAATGTGGCTCATCTTGGAGAGGCACAAAAGTAGATGTGACCTCCATTAATTTCATGTCCTTCCTGCTGAGATGATCAGTGAAAGTGGCAACAACCACTAAATATCACTTTGCTCTTCTGAAGGCCTTGGTTCAGACTGATTAGGTATAACAAGAATGGTCATAGTTACTCTGTTGATTATCCCCAATTAAAAGATGTCTGTCTTTCACAACAGCCAAGACATCTTTGTATATCCAAACCATGAATTCAGCACTACTGCAGCACAGTGGTCTATTCCCTTTTAAAAAGTTTATTGTTCATTTGACTTAGTTAATATGCCAAGTTCTACTGTAATGTTCTGAGGTCAAATGGAAATGCAGAAGTATCACCAACAGTGACAATACACTTGTGAATATTATGGGAGCAAGAAGACAAATATTTGGTGCTGGTGATACTTGGTCTGTATATTTTAATACCCCAGATCTATATTATTTAATTTTATCAGTAAAATAGACATCATTTTGATATTTGGACAGGAAGAAAAGGACTCAAATATTTTGGAGATTGTGGCCCAAAAGAGATGGGCAAGACAAAGGGGCTTCTCACTGCTTCAGAGCAGGGCATGCAGATGATGCACACCCACAGAGCACCCAGAAGCCTGTTTGAGGCTGCCTAAGGTGGCCTGGGGCTGCTGGAAAAAGGAGTGTGGGCTGTTTGGGACCATGGCAGTGGCCCTTTTAAAAAAAGGGCCATGTGCTTGCTGCTGTCCCTGAGTGATTGCAGGTGGAACACCCTCTTGCCGCTTTTTCCTGTCCACCTGTATGATCCCATAGGACAACAGTCTATGTTCATTGCAACCTGTTTCTCAAAGTAAATGAGGGGAAAGACAGCATGAAAGCTTTAAAAGAAAAACTCTTCTCCTAGCCAAACTAAGGGGCTGTACAGACCAGTCACAAGGGCCGGCCTGGGGGTGAAGCAGGGACATGGTGACCACATGCTAGCCATCCCAACTCTACCCCCACATCATCCTCATGCCATGCACCCCACCAAAGGAGCACCAAAAGCTGCTGTCACAGTGGCAAGGGTGGCTTTTTGCCACTCTAAAAAGGAGTGGCATTTGCCAGCTCTTTTTAGAGCAGCAATCCACCAGATCAGGGCTGTGGAGTGTGGTTGCCATGGCCCTGATCCATCAAGGAAAGGCACCATCTGTTCATCCCCTACGAGGGCTAGAACTAAGATTAAGGGACTACAGGCTGAAACACACACATGAATTTTCAGTCTGAGCCAGTTTGGAAGGTCTCCATTCCATAGAGGAAAACAAGACAGTTAAACCCTGATTGCTCTTATTCTATGCAACCATTTCCTTGTCAATGGGAGTCATGGAGTGAGGGAAATTCCAGTTTGCAGCTTGACTCCCCCCCCAAAAAAAATAGACACAGTCCATGCCACAGCAGACCTATCGTGTCCAATATGCATTCTCCAGACTCTAACAACAGACAGCTTTCCTATCTTATGCATCCAAGTCTAATATTAATATTTATAGAACATGACATGTAATACTGGTTTCATTGATTATTGGGATCTAATTTGGACTAATCCAAAGATTCTGACATCAAAAATGAGCAGGGAACAGTGAGATTGTGTGTCTCCCATACAACTGAATAAAGAACAGCAGCATAGTGTGACCAAGAGGAGTTAGGATAAAGCTGTAATTTGCTAATTGGCAATTCTAGCTTCCCATTTGGAGCAAGTGTATCTTACCAACTATTTCTAGCCAAAGTGTTAGTAGGGAAGAATTGTGTGAAATTATTTAAACTATATAATTTGTTTTCTCTTGTTCTCTGTTATTATTTTCTTTGTTGATATGTAGTAGTAATAGGCACTCTTTTGTAGAAAGTAATGGGAGTTGATTTTGAGTGATGTTTCCCTGAGAGTGTATCTGTTGCACTATTCATTTATAACGCTTTTGGTACCATTGCAACTTCTGTGGCTCCATCCTGTGGAATCTTAGAATTTGTACTCTAGTGAGGTTGTACAAATTCACTGCTAGAGACTTCTAGTCCACACGCCTGCACCACAGCACCACAGCCGTCTAGCAGAGAATTTTAAGCATCTAACCAAACTACAAGTCCTCACCAAACTATTATATTTTCTCAAAAGGTACAAGCCTCACAATCAAAGAGGTTTCAAACTGCTACAAAGGTGCAGTGCAGATAGGTCCCCAGTTAGTCAGAAAGCTTGAATCTTGACTTATTCTAGGTCTTCTCTGTTTCTTAATTGTAGCCTTTGTTTTATTCATAGCTTTTTGATTTGTGTGTTCACACCAATTTGTTGACTTTGTGGTTGAGTTTATCCCTTGTCCATTATTCTAGCCCTAGTTTTCTTAGGTTACTTCATAAAAGCATGTTCTGTTTTACTCTGTACATATATATGTGTCTTTAATGTTAGTTTTTAGATTTTACCTATACTTCCCCTGCATTAGTCCTAGTTTGTTAAATTAGGTGTTTGTTGTTTGATATATTTCAGTTCTCACTTTTTCTTCTCTTCTTCACTGTTATCATATGATCCATTTTATATAGAAACTTCAGTGGGAAATAAATTATTTTGTGTATGTGTATTAGTTTTATTAGGTAAGCTCAGGTGTCTGTTGCTTTAAAAATTTAATTTGATCTTTTTGTCTTTTGAGTTCTTGTGTTCATGGTGATGGTGGTGGTGATTACATTTCATTCTGGCAGGAAACAATTACTGTCACTATAAATTGGAAATGACTTGAAGGCACACAACAACAACAACAACAACAACAACAACAACAACAAAGTTTCATTTCAATGGGCTAAAATCTCAGGCCATTCCATAGGGCCAGGTCTCTCTCCATTCTCCAGTACTGGCTATAACAATGGCTTTAGCAGATAATGCTTTATCCTTCCCAGCAATGTCTGACTCAGAATGCAGGTGTCTCTCACAGTCTCCCCTAGGAAGACTGGGTTAAGAATGGGTTTTTACATACTAATGGAAGATAATATGGAAGCTTTGATCCTCCACATATGTTGAACTACCCCCACCATAGCCAATGGGAAGGATTTATAGAAGGGGAAGTATTAAATGTTTGGATATTTGAAGAAGAAGGAGAGCAGCAATGAGATTTTTGGGTACCATTTCTATTGGTGATATTTTTTCAAGAACCTCTTTAACTAGGTTTAGATATCTACCAATATAGTTTTGGCACAGCTATTTTCAAGTGTAGCAGTAGTAGTTGTGTGCCTTCATGTTATTTCTGAGTTATGGAGACCCTAAGGTGAATCTGTCATGGGGTTTTCTGGCCTGAGAGTGTGTGACTCATCCAAGGTCACCCAGTGGGTTTTCTTCGCCAAATGGGAAATCATAATTCGTTTGAGCCACTACAGTACATTGGGTCTATCAAGGCTGTGAATGGAATATAAGAAACATAAAAGATTTCTTTTGGACACACACTGGATGCTCTATAATGCACCCACCACTTGAAATTGTCCAAGGTCCTGCTTGTCTTCAGCTTCTTCTTCATGCCTGCAACCTGCCTAAGTTGGCTTGGCCTTGAGCACCTACACACACACTCCTGTACTCTCTGAAATTAGTCTGGATCCCCAATACAGCAGTGTTTACCCAAGGAATGAGATAGGATATAGGATAGGATATAGGAGATAGGATATATATATATATATATATATATATATATATATATATATATATATATATATATATATATATATATATATATATCCTATCTCATTCCTTGGGTAAACACTGCTGTACTGGGGATATATTTATTTCTAGCCTTTCAGCCTTAAAAATTTGGGACCATTGAAACCCCAAAGAATGCTATATTTTCTCCTCTTTTGATACAAGTCGTCTGGTGTGAAATTACCACCCTTTTCACTTCTCAGTGAGCCACTCATTCATAGACTACAAGGTTGTGAGTTCAATACTAGCCAGGGCTCAGGCTAGACTCAGTCCTGCATCTTTCTGAGGTTGCTAAAATGAATACCCAACTGTTGGGGGGCAATAAGCTTACAGTTGTAAACCGCTTAGAAATCACATAGCATGATATGAAGTGGTATATAAATGAAGCTGCTGTGCTTTATGTGCTCCCTATAACTGGTCCCAGTCAACATTCTAGCTGTGGCATTTTAAACCTGCTGAAATTTCCAAACAGTTTTCAAAGGTAGCCCCATGTAGAGTGTGTTACAGTAGTCCAAATGGGATATAATCAAGTCATGTGTCACCATAGCCAGACCTGGCATCTAGTTTTAGATGTGCAAATGCACTCTTGACCACTGCTGAGACCTGAATATCCAGGGTCACAGTTGAGTCCAGGATGATACCCAACCTATGAATCTTAAATTTCAGAGAATGTGTAACCCTATCCAGCACAGGCTAAGTCCCTATTTCCTGATCTGCCTTACAACTAAGCAGGATCACCTCTGTCTTATCTGCTTTAAGTTTCAAATTTCTTTGCCCTCATCCAGTCCATTACTGACAACAGACATTGGCTCGATATAGAGACAGCCTCCTTGGAGTCAGATGGAAAGGTGAGATAGAGTTGGTTGTCATCCACATACTGATGACACCACACCACAAAGTTCCATATGACCTCTCCCAGCAGTTTCATTCAGATGTCAAATAACATGGGGGACAACACAGAACCCTGTGGGCCATCAGCCAAGAAGTCAAACAGTAATTCCCCACTTTCTGAGTTTGCCTCTCCAAGAAAGACCAGAACCACTGCATAACAGTGCCCCTAAGTCCCATCTCAGAAAAGCAGTCTGAAAGGATATCATGGTTGATGGTAACAAAAGCTGCCAAAAGGTCCAGCAGGACCAATGAGGACACACTCCCCCTGTCCATGTATAGATCATTCACCAAGCCAACCAAAACTGTATCTGTACCAAAGCCAGGTCTGAAGCCAGATTGAAATGGATCTAAATAATCTGATTCATCCAGAAACCCTTGGCACTGGAAGGCCACCACTTGCTCCACAATGGAATATTAAAGAGTGGATGATAATTATTCAGAATGGTGGGAGACCATTATTCAGTAATGGCCTCACCAAAGCCTCCTTTCGGCAGGATGGAAACCTCTCTTGCTGCAGTGAGGTATTCATCACTCAACCCATCCTCTTCTACCTGCTTTCAGAAGTCAGTAAAGGGCACGGATCCAGTATACATATGGTGGCTCTCACTTCTTCAGGGATCCTGTCCACATCCTCAGGCTGTACAAACTGAAACCTATTAAATAACATAAAATAAGCAGGCAACAAGATTGCATCCACTAGATTATGAGTAGGCAACCTTTCCCCTTTAAGGACTGAGGGACTTCAGCTCCCAGAAGCCTCAGCCATGTTGGCCAATAGTCCCATGTTGGCCAATAGCTCCTGGGATTCTGGGAGCTGAAGTCCCTCGGCCCTTAAAGGGGAAAAGTTGCCTACCCCTGCACTAGATCTTTGTCAACTACAGCATCCATGTCAGTACAGATCTGAGCTATTATGTCTGCAAAGTGTCCTGCAAATTCTTCAGTGACCTGCTGAGTGATCTTTATTTCCTTCTTGTAGGCCTGAATGTAAAAGGCCCTGATCACTCAGGACAGCTAAGATGGTATTCCCCAGGATTCCTCATGGCTCTTGTCCACTGCCCTGGCTAATCTCTGGAACAGGGATCAACAGGAAACTCCTCAAGAGCCATGAGGAATCCTGGGGAAGACCATCTTAATTGGCCCCCCCAGCCCTGCAAAGGCTCTGAGTTTCAGTAAGTCTAACTCCTGTCAGGCAGAGATCAGTCCAACAGATAGTTCTGTCACTCCCAGATCACTGTCATCCTGTCCAGAACAGAAAACTAGTCCAGAGTGTGTGTTGCAGTATGGGTGGCCCCAGATATTACTTAGCCCCATGGTTGTCATGATGGACATGAAGGCCTGAGCTGCTCCTAACAGAGCAGTCTCTGTGTGGATATTCAAATCCCTCAAGACAACAAACCAAGGGGACTTCAAAACCACCGCTGAGACCAACTCAGCCAGTTCAGGAAGGGAGACTATTGAGCAGTGGGGTGGGTGGTCCACCAAAAGAATCTTTATTATGTCCCAGATACCTTCAAAAGCACACACTCATATCCAGTAGATTGTGGGACAGGACACCTGGTAAGTGAGATGGAATCCTGATAGACACCTGGAAATCCACCTCTCCTCCCTCTATGCCTTTCCTGTTGCTGTATGAAAAACCCAGGTGGACAAAGCAGGGAGAGATTAACTTCATCCAGCCAGGTCTCCAAAAATACAAGCCAGGTCAGCATGCTCATTCAGGATCAAGTCCTGGATCAATGGTTTCTTTCCATTCACTGGCCTGGTATTGAGCAGAAGCATTTTCAGCTGAGGGGGCCTGTTGCCAAGGCTATCCAGATGAAATGGGAGGCAGCTTGGTAGTAACCAGCACCCTGTGACTCTCCCTTCTACCAGAGTAATATGGCTGACTCCCCATACAATATCTCCCCTTGCCCATTACTGTCATAATGTTGTCTCCCTGGACTGCTTCCCCTCTCATACCCTCCTTATGTTTCCAGTCCTCCCAGTGAGTCCAGCAGCAACAAGCAGCAAGCAAGCAGTGAAATTGTAGAACTCTCCTGGGATGGTGGGGGTGGCCTATTTTTTCCTGTCATATGATGGCTCCCCACAGCCCTGGGAGGTGCCCACTTTTTATCCCCTTGCCAAGAGGCAGGTGGTTCTTCCTGGCTGTTTAGCTAGTAATTGGCTGGATGCCTAGAGCTTGTTTCTGTAAGGAGCAGTTTCTCACAGGTAGTAGTCCTCCAGGTGAGTCTAGCAGCAGCAAGAAGCAAGCAAGCAGACAGTGAGATGGCAAAACTCTCTCCTGGAGTATGTGGGGTGGCCTGTTTCTTCCTCTCACATATGCAATTTCTTTTACACATTTTTATTGAAGTATGCATGTTATTACACATTTTCCCCATCAGTGACTAAAGGTATCTGCATATTTTTCCATAATATGCATTTTGTGTATTTCACTTTTACTGACTTTCCTGTGGTGGGAAATGAAAACATATGCACACATGTTCACAGTCTTGGAGACCTTGATGGGATAAATTCTAGACTTATTCACTCTTCCATCCTTACTCATCTGCAAACTAATTTTGAGCTGAATCCAAACGTCAATGAAGCATACTTCTTTCATCAGCAACATGAGACCAGTGGGTTGAAAGAAGTGAAAGCTTCCATAAGTACTTATGCTAAAATGAAGAAGAAGAAGAAGAAGAAGAAGAAGAAGAAGAAGAAGAAGAGATTAAGAACCTTTTGGACAGTTTGGGCCATTCATGGGTGTGGACAGGAATTATATCTGAAAGTCAAGACAGGAACTTTCAATTACTTGTCGGACTGTGAAGGATTAATTCGTCCTCTCTGTTTAACAAAAATAATAGTTATGTGCATCATGGAGGAGAAGAGGAGGAGATGATCTCACAGCAGTCTGTTTGGGAAGTCAGGTAGCATGACTGAGATGTTTACCAGTTTCCAGTCCAAATACTCAATCCTTTATGTCCATTGCCAAGTCATTTTTAACCCATTTCTCATATCAGTCTTATCCTTCATCTACACTACACTTCATTCCATACTATCTTTGGGGCACAATTTACAACATATAGAAACATGAAGAAATGGATGTGATACAATTCTTTATGGGCTATACCATATCCAGTTATATCTAAGGGCAAAAATATGTGGATGTTTTTGCCCATAAAAATTCCTTGAATGACTAAAGTAGTGGGAGAGGGATAAATTCCTTGGATGACTAAAGTAGTGGGAGAGGGATGGAAACCAATCCATTGTACTGATTCTTTATATTCCCAGTCCGGGTCAAGAAGCAAGAAACAGGGCTTAGAAAATGGTGTGTTTTTTTTTGGGGGGGGGGGAGATTACAGTCTCAGAATCTTCCAGCCAGCATGGCCAGTTTCAGAAAGGTTTTAGTCCAAAATATAGGATTGTTTCATTATTTGATACAGTGGTGACCAACATAGTCTCTGACAATGGAATAGCCCACTACCACAAGACAGATCAAAAATCATGTGGCTCAGAAGCTGCAATGCCCTTTGGGAAATTTTCTGTGACCTTTGGGATCCCTAAATGTCCTCTGTTTTTGTCACATATCTTCAACTTGGCTCTGACTTATGGTGACCTTGTCAAAGAATTTCTTGGCAAGATTTATTTGAAGGAAGTTTGCTTTTGCTTTCCTCTAAGGCATACAGAATGGTGATCCTAAGATGGTAAACCTATTACAGGATTTTCTTGGCAAGATTCTTTCAGAGGTAACTGGGGTCCAATTTACCACATAGGCAACACTCTGGGCTGGCCTCATCTCACTGTGCTGCAAAATGTCCTTTTAGTCATCTTCTCTGAGTCAATCAGTTGAAAGAATAAAGGGATTTAATAGAAAAGAAATGAAACATCTTTTCATATCTGTGGGGTGCCACTTTTCTTCCAAATTCTTAAAATCAGCTGCATGCCAAAATGTAAAAGTAACCAGCAAAGAAAGGTTGTTTTAGATAAGACTAGTTCAAAGGAGAAGCATGAAATTTGGATGAATGTGGATCGGGCAAGTCCAGTTCACAGTGACAATGGAAAATGAATTTAATATAGATTTAATTTAGATTTAAGGGAAAACTTAGTGGGTGTACTCATTGTGCATTTCATAAATAACATTTGATTGTTAATTCTATCCCTTTTCTTTGTTGTTTTTACTTATACATCTTTACATAAAGCTAATACAGGAGAAATTGAAGCCCAGAGCTTAGAAGCAATGGGTTACTCATGACAAGTTACTTTTTGGTAGTAGGATGTAAAAAATAATTCATTTCAAAATAATGTAGTGAATATAGAAAGGATACTTTACTGATGTTATGAGTATTTTAAAAAGGTTTTAAAAGGCATTTTGCAAGATTTTTTTCCAGTTTTATGCCATTCTCTTACCAAGCATAAGAATTTTATTCTCTCAGAGTAACATAAAACTAATGAACAGTTGAACAAGCAACCTAGTAAGTTATTTTTCCAGTACTGCAAGGAGTCATAGCAATAGGCTATTTTTGAAACACTGAAAGGAGTCATGTGAATGAATTATTTTGAAGAAAGTAACTTTCAAAGCTCTGATCAAATATAGGATTTATAATCCTCAGGGCTGGCTGATGTCATCGTAGCAGTGAATGCTATAGACTTCCATGTCAATAGTAGCACTGGTTTCACATAGGTAATCCTTACAACTGTGGTTTTGATGCAGTTGTATAATGAAGTGAAGGGTACGGTCTCTGATTGCTTTGTGATGGGACTCACTTTATCTCTATCACATGAGGAAATGTGAAGAGCCTGGAGGGATGGACAAAGTGATCAGCAAACCCATTTAGCATTGATTTGAGTACTAACTATGTCTCTGTATGTCCTCAGGTCAGTAAGAATCCATTATACATGTAACTTCCTAGTTTCCATAGATCATCATGACCACTCAAAACATGCCCAATGCTAGATATTAGTTATGAAATCCCATTCCAGCAGGAAGGGTGTAGGGTATGCAAACACAGTAGAGTGGTGCTTCTGCTTCAGGTTTTATTATGAACTTTAAGATAGCTATCCAAGGTCTTGAACCTTTCCCCCCAAATACTGTATGTTCATAACTTTGGATAACTCAATTAAAACCCCACTGTCATGAGAGCCTTCAGCTGCCACTACCTTAGATAATGTGAGTGAATTTCCTACTCCACATAACGCTTGTGATATCTTGTCCAGACAAAGGGCCTAAGCAGACTGCCAGAAATAGTGCACATTAAATTGAGGCACTGCCCTGGCTCAGTGCTAGAGAATCATGAGAACTGTAATTTATTGTGGCACCAGAGCTCTCTGACAGAGAAGGCTCAATGTCTCAGATTCTCATGATTCCCTAGCACTGAGCCAGGGCAGTGCCTCAATTTAATGTGCACTATTTCTGGCAGTCTGCTTAGGCCTAAAGACTATTTAATCACTGTTAAATCCTTCTTTCAATCTACATTTGTGATGATGCACTCAGGAGATGCACAAAATGAAGCACTTGGAAGGGCACTGCAACTTTGGTTATTGATCCTGAGTAGATATGGACAAATCAGCTTCTATTGATTTTCTGCATGTTTGATAATTTAAAAATCCTATTGATGAACACATTTGATAATTTCAGCAAGTTCAAAAGCAAATGAAAAAATCTCACACATCTGCACTTGTCACATTTCATTGATGCAACCCTTTCCAGCATGGACAGGATTATGATCTTCATACATCTTAGGTGATATGTTAAATATAAGATGCTGTCATAGAATCTTCAAGCTAGAAGTGGTCACAAGAGCCATATAGTCCAACCTCCATGCCATGAAAAAATACACAATTACATCGGACTCTGTATTGGTGGGCTGACAATCAATGGATTTGACTGCCCATGGATTGCTGCACCCCGTATTATTTAATGGTGGAACATGTGCAAGGATGTACTGATGCATCTGCCCACACGTTGATGCCATTGAATAATATCAAGCATAATTTTCTACATTGTTTGCTATCCATGGAGAGGAAGGGGCTGGACCACCATGGATCGGAAGGATCCACTGTACCTGAAAAATCACCATCCAACCTCCAGTCAAAAACCAACCTCTGCTTAAAGACAGTCCACCACCTATTGGGTAGTATATTCCATTGTCAAACAATTATTTCAGCAAAGTGGTTCTTCCTAATATTGAGGTGGAATCTCTTATTAGTTGAATCCTATCAGGGCGAAATGCTGGACTGTATCCCAGTACTACAAATATGACTGAATATACAACAATTCAAATCCAGACTCTTATGAACTAAGTAGAACCCTCAGTCTAAATAGATTATTATTATTATTATTATTATTATTATTATTATTATTATTATTTCTACCCTGCCCCTCTGTTAAAAACAATTGGGGTGGCTTACAACAGATAAAATACAGAATACAGAATAAGACCCCTGAAGCCCAGCAAATTAAAACCAACAGTTAAAATAACATCAATTCAGATCAAAATATTACAAAACAGCCACCTTAGTGGCAGCAGGATAAAGTGTGGCAGCATTCCATTGTATCAAATTAATTCTGAAGGGACTTAGGAGGCTCTCCTAATGGGATATCCTGAGGCTGGAATTATCTATTCAGGAAAGGCCTACCAGAAGACATCCGTCTTGACATCCTCTTGTCTAAAGATGTCAATTGACAGATCTCATCTGGCAAGCCATTCCACAATCTGGGAGCGACAACAGAAAAGGCCCTCTGGGAGGTAGCCGAAAGCCTAGATCTTTGTGGCTGGAGCAAATTCCTCCCAGAGGACCAGAGAGTGTGGGGAGGATTATATGGAAGGAGGCAATCTCTAAGATAGTTTGGACCCAAGCCATTTAGGGCGTTAAAGGTGATAACCAACATCTTGTACTGGGCCTGGAAACTTACAGGCAGCCAGTGGAGGGACCTTAGTACCGGAGTAATATGGTCTCTCCTAGATGTTCCCGACACTACTCTGGCTGCCTTCCGAAGGGAAGCAACAGCACCCCTAGAGAAACAGTGGAAGGTATTGGATTTACATCAATTACTGGTATTATTCTGGGATTATGAGTTTATTTTCATTTTTATTTTTATAATGTTTTAAAATAGTGTTCAGGAATTGACCTATTTTATTGTGACTTGTACTTTTATTGGGACTTTTGTACTTTTGTACCAATAATTTTTGATTCTGCTGGTCAATGACCGAATAAAACTTTATTACTATTACTACTCTGGCTGCCATATTCTGTATCAGTTGCAGTTTCCCAACCAAGCACGAGGGTAGCCCCATGTAGAGCGCATTGCAGAAATCCAGAAGTGAAGTTACCAGTGCATGTACAACAGTCTCGCAATCCCTTACTTCCAGAAAAGGGCGCAGCTGGCGCATCAGCCGAAGCTGATAACAGGCGCTCCTGACTGTCTCATTTACCTGATTCACCATCAGGAGCGACAAGTCAAGCAGCACCCCCAAACTGCAAACACAGTCATTGGAGGAGAATGTGACCCCATCCAGGACTGGAGGTTGCAGCCCGATTCTTGGTTTCAGGGCCACTACCGTGAGTACCTCCGTTTTATCCAGATTCAGCTTCAATCTGTTTTTCCTCATCCAGCCCATTATGGCCCAAAGACATTCATTGAGAGAAGAGACGCCATGGGAATTCGACACCGACAAATGAGACATGGAGAAATAGATCTGGGTGTAAACAGCATAATGATAACACCCAGCTCCATAACTCTGTATAATCTCACCCAGCGGCTTCATATAGATATTAAATAGCATCGGGGACAGAATAGCCCCCTGTGGCATCCCACAGGTAAGTTCCCTTTTACTAGAGCAACTGTCCCTGAGCCTCACCCTCTGGGATCTGCCCGAAAGGAAGGAGCAGAACCACTGAAGTACAGTGCCTCCAATCCCCAGCTGCCTCAGGTGACCCAAGAGGATGGCATGATCTATTGTATCAAAAGCCCCTGTCGATGCTCAGGCATAGATTGTCAGTCAAGGCAACCATGGCAGTCTCAACCCCAAAGCCTGTCCTGAAGCCAGTTTGAAATGGGTCTAGACAATCAGTTTCATCCAAGACAGCTTGGAGTTGAAGGGCAACCATCCTCTCAATCACCTTGCTCAAAAATGGTAATAGAGAGACTGGCCTATTGTTGGTCATATCCAGGGGTCCTGGGAAGGTTTTTTCACAAGTTGCCTAATGGCCGCATCCTTCAAACATAATGGAACATATCTTTCCCTGAAGGATGCATTGACGATATCCGTAAGGAAACTCCTCATTGCATCCCCCCCGGGACGGCCAGCCATGATGGGCAAGGGTCGAGAGGGCAAGTTGTTTTCCTCACACTACCAAGGAGCTTGTCCACATCATTGGTACTCACAGATTGCAACTGATCCAGAATAACTTCATTCATGGAGTTGCCGGACACCTTGTCTATGGTTTCTGCTAAAATATTGGGGTCTGCTCTTATCTGAGAGATTTTATATGCAAAGAAGTTATTAAACATGTCACAGCAGGCTGTCGTTGGGTTAAGTAAAGGATTTGGCTCAGGGGGCACCTGAGTTAGCTCCCTCACCACCCTAAAGAGCTCTGCTGGACAGGACTCTGCAGACACAATACATGCAGAGGAGAAAGATCTCTGCGCTGCACGTATTGTCTCCTGATAGGACCAAAGAAATTTCCTATGGCGAGTTCTGTCAGATAAGAGCTGAGTCTTCTGCCATTTGTGCTCTAGTCATTGTCCAACCCACTTCATCTTCCTAAGCTCTGATGTATACCATGGCTTACGGTTTAAAGCGGGATGGCAAGGAAACTTGGGAGTGATTGTGTCAATAGCCTTGGTGCCAAGGCATCGACAGGGTCACCAGCATTACCATCCATTAAACCTTTCAAGGCTCTCTGGAATCCAACTGGTTCCATTAGCCTTCGAGGGCGGACCATTCTAATGGGTCCCCCACCCCCAGTGGGGTGGATATAGGCTCTGAGTTGCATCTTGACCAGGAAATGATCCATCTATGACAGAGCAGAGGTACTAATAACCTCCGCCCATGAATATTCCTGTTCCGTACTAAAGACTGCATCAAGTGTATGACCTGCACAGTGTGTGGGCCCAACTACCAATTGGGATAGGCCCATGTTTATCATGGTATCCATGAACTCCCAAGCCACTCCTGTTAAACTGGTCTCAAGCGGGATGTTGAACTAAAAATCTGGGGGACTCCAACAACAGCTCTGAGACCAGTTGTATCAGCTCAATTAGGGAATCTGCTAGACAACGGGATGGTCGGTAGACTAGTAGAGTCCCCAAACTATTCCTAGTCTTCAGGCTAAGGTACATACACTTGAAATGGACTGTGTTCTGGACAGGTATCCTGATCAAGATAAGATTGTTCTTGTAAACCAGAGCCAGTTTGCCCCCTGGCCCACTTCCCCTCACCTGCTCACTAAGTACCCGGCTGGGAGAGCCTGCGCCCAGGTGACTGTACTGTCTTCTCCCAGCCAGGTCTCTGTGATGCAAGCCAAGTCGGCATCCTCATCCAGAAGGAGGTCATGGATGATATGCATTTTATTCTTAACTGACCTGGCATTGCAAAGAAGCAGATTGAGGTTCGGTGGAATTCTTGGTTTACTCTCCAAACCATTCTGGAAAACAGAGGGCAGAAAAACTTTCAAAGAAGCAGATTGAGGTTCGGTGGAATTGTTGGTTTACTCTCCAAATCATTCTGGAAAACAGAAGGCAGAAAAACTTTCAAGCAGCAATCCCATCTTCTTTTATAACATTTGTTCCCTCCATTCCAGCCATACCTCCCATTCCCTGGCACAATTCTGATGGTTACCCACACCTCATTCCCATCCTCAGGTGGGAGAGTGGGACTCACGGCCAATAAGGAGATAGAATATCACCATTGAAACTGATGCTTAGGCCCACAGTATCCTTAGAAAGATCTAAAAAGGCCTAGTCTTTGGCAGAAATAGGAGGGTGCATAAACACACCCTCCAATTCTGCTTCTTTGCCTCCACAATTGTATAACAATTAAACTCAGCAATGACAATGACAATTAGGCTTGGCAGTCTGAGAAGGAGTCCTCCTCTACCGTCCAAAGCGCTGCCATTGCTGCAGGGTGCAGGCGAGGGAAGATGTTCCTTGGAGGGCTTTTTATGCCTTCCAGCATCCCCTTGGCTCCGCTGCAGTTCTGGCTGCTGTAGGGCTGCCCCAGCTGGTGACGATTAGGCTCAGCAGTCTGAGAGGGAGTGCTCCTCCACAGCCCAGAGCTTTGAGTAAGCAAAGGATGGTTATTTCAGTGTGTGCCCATACATTTGAAAGTTCTAGCATGACAAAGAGAAACATAAGGGGAGGAGCATTTTTTCACTTCCATCTTCATCCTTCCTGCCCTCTCAGATTAGAGCTGGCAGACAGTAGCAGATATAAATAAATGTGAATTCCCTTGAGTGTACATTGTCAGTGGCTCCAGTATTGTCAAGCTTCATAGGTTCAAAGTTTAATGCAAATGTATGAAGCAAGTACAATTTATTCTAAATTGCTTCGTCTGATCTCATGACCCAGGAGAATTATCACTCATGAAGACCTGAATTGGTAGCAGTCAAAGACAAATGAGCAGGACTAAGCAGTAAGAGAAAGAGGTGATGTCTTTCCTTCTGCCCACTTCTTCTTGTATATCTGTAGCCTATTTTGGAGGGATAGCCGTAGTCTTTGGCAAGCCTCATGCCTGGCTAGTAAAGCACAGAAGTGCTCTTGCTGTGCTAAGGAATTCCCAGGGGGAACTGGGAAGGAAGATACACAGCTGTTTGAGAAGATGTCTCTTTATAGCATTGTCTGCCATTTACCTAGTGAGGGGAAGAAAGATGGAAGACAAGGACAAATAACAAGGTACTTAGCTGCAAGAAGGAAAAGGGTTGTAAAATATGAGTCGGCATAAGAATACTGAGGAATATGTTAGGTTATCAGATCAAACCCTATTAGTTACAAACCCCTGAATAAACTCCCATTACACTAGGAGTCTTAAGGCAATTGTGGAGTGAGGTATTGAATACCTCCTAGTGCAACAATTTCATACACCACACACACACACACACACAAGACTACACTCTTAAAATGGGGCTAGGTTGTTTTAACTGCTCTGGCTGCCTCCTGTTGCATTCTGAAACTTGTAGTTTAGCAAGAAGCATTTAGAATATTCAGCCAGCAAGCCTCTAAGCTTCACAGAACTATGATCCCCAAAATGCAACAAGAGGCAGTCAGAGCTGTTAAAGCAAACTAGCCTCATTTTAAGAGTGTGGTGGGATAAGCTTGACACACACACATGGGCAGCTGATCTGTCTGCTGGAGAGTGCACACCATTTTCCCAATGGCTGGGGAAATACAGGAAACACAAAATCTACCTGGCTGCATTGATGCAATGGAGAGAGCACACTCAATGGCAGCTATCAGGTCGGCTCACATATGGGGAGAGGAGCTGCACAGAGAGGCACTGGGTACCATATTCTGCAACAACCTTTCTCATCCTCCTGTGATTCAGACAATGACATCTTCTTTGTGTTTCCTCTTGTTGAAAGACAGTGGGATACTATTTGTGTGCTGAACTCTCCAACCCTAACTGATTGTGGAGCCAATGGGTTGGCTGCACAAAAATGAGGGGAAGGAGAAAAAGGAACCATACATCTTGGAGAGAAGTGACCATTGGGGCTCATTCAAAATGACCCTCCTAGATTAGAAAGCTGGGCCAAAACTAACAAAATGAGCATCAACAGTGAGAAATGTAAGGTACTGCACTTAGGAAGAAAAAAATGAAATGCATAGATATAGGATAGGGGACACCTTGCTTAACAAGACTACATGTGAAAGGAGACTGAGTAGACCACAAGTTGAACATGAGTTAACACAGCAGAAAAAGCCAATGTGATTCTAGGCTGCATTGATAGAAGTCTAGTGTCTAGATCAAGGGAAGTAGTAGTGCCACCCTATTCTGCTTTGGGCAGGCCTCACCTGGAATACTGTGTCCAGTTCTGAGCACCACAATTCACGAAGGATGTTGAGAAGCTGGAGTATGTCCAAAGGAAGGCAATCAAAATGGTGAAGAGTCTGGAAACCATGCGAAGGAACTGGGTATGTTTAGCCTGGAGAAGAGAAGGTTAAGAGGTGATACAATAACCCTGTTTACGTATTTGAAGGGGTGTCATATTGGGGATGGAACAAGCTTGTATTCTACTGTTCCAAAGACTAGGACCCAGAACAATAGATTCAAACTACAAGAAAAAAGTTGTTCCACCTCAACATAAGGAAGAACTTCCTGACAGTAAGAGCTGTTTAACAGTGGAACATACTCCCTCAGAATGTGGTGGCATCTCCTTCTTTGGAGGTTTTTAAGCAGAGTAGT
>CM034702.1:19243339-19258177 GCA_020142125.1 Phrynosoma platyrhinos
AAGAGGCGAAAGAGTTGAGGACTGTGCTCTGATCTTGGCGGGTTGATTGTGAAGAATGGCAAAAGTTGACAAGGGGAATTTTTTAACAGACTAACTCTCAAAAATTGCTGTCAAGATCTGTTCCCTCAATCACTATCTTCTTTTTTTCCATGTGTGGCAAAACTAGAGAAGGTATGTTTGAGGATGATTAATTGTCAGCAAGTTACCTGTCAGCAGTTGACAAAGAATGTCTTTGAAAAAGAACCTAAACAGCCTCAGTCCTGCATTGAGAAAAAGGAAAACTTGATGCAGCTTTATGGCACATGAACTGAAAGCTGTCTATAGCTTTGAACTTATATTTAACATATTAACAAAATTAGACAGAGAGAGAGAAAGAGAGACAATGTGTCAAAAGACAGCAAAGTAATTTTTTTTAAAAAAATCAGTAAATGTGTCAAGAATGAAATTGTATCCACATTACAGGATTATAGCAGTTTAGTGTCATTTTAAATATAAAGGTTCCATCTTATGGAGTCCTGGAAATTGTAATTTCACAGTCTTGAACTACAGTACTAGAGATATTTTGAATAGAGTTCTATGTACCTCCTCAAACTATAAATTCCAGGATTCTGCAGGACATTACAGCTAAAGTGGAATTGAACTGCTGCAGTGACACAGTGTAGATTGTTTCTAACAGAAAGAAGGTAATCTCTGCATTGCTTTGGAGCAACGTCTAATGCTTTTATTTGTAGTCATCTTTTTAGTGCTGCTTCTGGTCCTTTTATGCACACATCAGCTTCTCCAGACAAAGCTTAGAAATTTTATTTTAAAAAATAACACATTCCTTTTGACTTGTTTTTTAAAGAGTAACACATTACTCATTAACATGGGTCATTACTTATGAGTAAGGGGCAAGGCAATGTGCTATTAACATGTTATTGTCAACTTTTTTTTTAGTGAAAAATAAATCACTAAAAATAGCCAAAAGTGCTCTCCAAACTCTCCCTATTAACATTTCTGCAGTAACAAGTAAGCATCACACATAGTGGAGGGAGGTTGAATGAATGTGAATGTTATTGTAATTACAATAGTTGTGAGGCTGGCTCTGGCTGAGTTTTTAAAAATTAACAAATTCTACCACTCTTCAGTGGTGGACGTGGATCTTGCTAGACTGGGTGGACAACTGAGATGGGGGTCATCTTTCTTCCCTGTACCTGTCCAGTAGGCCATACCAGTGAATTTTGGCATCCCACAAGTGATGCAACATCATTTCTAGCCACCATTTTGTCCAATTGGGAACATTAAAAAAAAAAACCTTTTTGGTGTTTTGGGGACTTTGGGCAACTTCTGGAAGGTCACAAGAGCCACATTTAGGAGTCGCAAGGTCCATATGTGGACTGTGGTCATACTTTACCCATCCCTATCATTCAGAGAGTCTGAAGTTCACTCAGCAGTTTTTAATGTCAAGGGTGTCTCCTTAGAATTCAGTTGCAGATCATAGTGCTGATAGATCTACTCAGAAAAGAAGGGAATTAATCTATGCTACCTTCAAAACTACAATTGTGTCAAGTCTGTACCTGAAGACTTCTGGTCCAGAACCACCCAACACCGGTGTAGCTCAGTTTTACCACTATACACCTCAGATTCGTGCATGAAACCATCTTTTAGCACCTCCCCAAAAGGCCCTAGATGGAGATTTTGTAAAAGGGTCCTATTTCTTAATGTTCACTTGACCAAAAACCATGTAATTAATCATTTAAAGAGCCCATTGTAAAAGTTGCTTTTGTCTTAATTGGAGGCTTGGGTCTCCCCATCTTTGACAGACACCACCTTGGCTCCCATTTGCAGTCTAGCATCTGCAAGCTTTATTTTTGTTCATTGCATCCTATTCCACATAAAAAGTCATTAACAAATCTATTTCAGAAGAGTAGCAAATGCAAATGAGGTGATTATGAGTTCCACTTACCTTTCTTGCCCCTGTACATTAGATCTGCATGAATACTTTATGGTGTTATCTGAACTAGAAACATTGGAAATATTCATGGAAAAAAATTATGTGTAAAAACAATCTTGGCATATGCAAGTTGTGAGAAAAGGATTTGGGGATGGAAGGGGGGAGGACACTGATTTTCACTCGACACTGTTAATCACATACTAAAGTCCTTAGTCAGTTATTAGGTATCATCCCCAGCCAAAATGATCTGGCCAGGTAGAGAATGATATTTGCAGCTGGACCAAAATGAATGCAAAGACAACAAGGTGTTTAGACATTTCTGAATGATGTGACAGAGTGGACTAATCTCTTACTCAACCCTATCCTGCCATTTAGAAGCCTTTTTTTGCTTCAGCACACCTCTCCTGCCTTCCTAATCTGTTGAGGATTTCCTGGATATCTGTTGGGAGTGCAAGTAGGAATGTATTTTTGGCACCCCTACTATTTTGGGTGGTTTATTTCACTTTCTCTACACACCATTTTCATGTGTTGATTTAAAAGTGTTTTGGGGCTGCCACTGTTTGGTTAGTTTATTTTGGTGACATTTGAGCAGGGATGTACAGGAACCCTGAGAACGAAACTTCTGTTGAGTTTCTAGAGGTAATTTATTTCAGTTGTTTGATCATATAAGACACACAGGCTCATATAATCATATAAGCTTAGGTTTGGAAGGGACCACAATGGTCATCCAGTCCAACCACCTGCCATGCAGGAATGCACAATTACAATTGTTCTAATAGATAGCCATTCAGCCCCTGCTTAAAGACCATCAAAGCTGAAGAGTTCACTGACTTCTGAGGCACTCTATTCCATTGCTGAACAACTCTTACAATAAAAAGAAAAGTTCTTAATATTTGGGTAGAATCTCTGTTCTTGTTATTTGAATCCATTTTTTCACACTAATCTCTGGAGCAGCAGAAAACAAATTTGCTACAAACAAGTTTCCTCTATCTTCTACCTGACATCCCTTCAGATATTTAAAGATAGCTGCCATGTCACCTTTCAGTCTTCTCTTCTCCAACCTAAACTCATTCTTGTTCTTATTCTTATTCTTATTTACTATATTTATTTATATCCTGTCCTTTTCCCAAAACTGGGACTCAGAGTGGCTTACAATATTAAACAACAGGACAATTAACACATAAAAAATTGATACATTAAAATAGAATTAAATTATTACAATATTAAAACATATTGCATGTTAAAAGAATAAAGAATAAGTACATCTAGCTTCCTAAATCATTCTTAATGAGGCTTGGTTTGCAGATATTTGATCATCTTGGTCACACTTCTCTTGACACACTACAATTTCCCAATATCTTTCTTGAACTCTGGTGCCCAGAACTGTTCACAGTATTGTAGGTGAGATTTCAGCAAAGCAGAATAGCGTTGTAATCCTACTTCCCTCAATTTGAAGACTATATTCCTATGATTCAGCCTTGAAATGCATTGGATTTTTGGTCACCATATCACACCATTGAAGAATGTTGAGCTTATAGTGTATTAAGACCCTTAGATCATTTTCACATGCAGTTTTTCAAATGAGGTGTCACCCATCCTATATTTGTGCATTTCATTTTTCCTGTCTAGATGTAGTACCTTATGCTACAATGCTATGATTCCACTCATAATAGTGTTGAGGCTACCTCCTATGCAGTCCTTTGGTTTGTTATTTGGAAAAGCACTAGAGCTCTCTGCTTGCCTATTCTAAATGCCCCTCCCTATACTATAGATTCCAGGATCCCATGAGATATTGCCATAGCAGTTAAATTGGATCATGGCACTATAATTTTGTATTGTGAATAGACTTCTGGGCTTGAAAGATGTGGTAACTGTGTCTTAAGTATGGTCAGTGCTTTATGGCTAACTTGAAATAGCCAACAGCTGTGAGTCTTATAATAATAATAATAATAATAATAATAATAATAATAATAATAATAATTTATATACCGCCTGGTGGCGAACCAATCTAGCTGGTTTACAAAGCTAAAATACATACAGCTTAAAATAGTATAATTCCCTCCCCCCCTTAAAATATCATTAAACTACATATCAGTTAAAACCAAGTAACTATTTAAACATAACAATAAACAATAAAACTAGTTAAATACAAACCAATAAGACCCCAATGACTTCGGTTCTAAAGGGGGCTGAGGAGGCAATCCTAAAAAGAGAGAAATCCCATGGTCCCAAAGTCCCGAGGCCCGGGATTTTAGTCTAGGCTTAGGGTGAAAATTCCTATGAAAAAATATTTTTCCCACTTGAACTTGTAGACCAGGAGGCAGGGGTAAGAAATATCTCCCCTTTTGTTTCGGGAAGTAATTATGGGAACTTTCTGGCTGTAGACTTCATCAACTGGGTAGGCATATAGAATCATTCAATCATAGAGTTGAATGAGACCACAGGAACTATTTAGTCCAACTCCCTGCCATTCAAGAACTCAAAATCAAAGCATCCCTGACAGATGGCCATCCAGCCTCTGTTTAAAGACCTCCAAAGAGGGAGACTCCACCACACTCCGAGAGAGTGTGTTCCACTGTCGAATAGCACTTACTGTCAGGTATTTCCTCCCAATGTTGATCTGGGATCTTTTTTCCTGTAGTTTGCGTGGAGCAGCAGCGGAAAACAAGCTAGCTCCCTCTTTAATATGACATCCTTTCAAATACTTAAACAGGGCTATCATATCATCTCTTAACTGTCTCTTTTCCAGGCTAAGCATACCCATTTCCCTAAGTTGTTCCTCATAGGGTACGGTTTCCAGACCCTTCACCATTTTAATCACCCTCTTTTGGACATGCTCCAAATTGTCAACGTCCTTTTTGAATTGTGGTGCCCAGAACTAGACACAGTATTCCAGGTGGGACCTGACCAAAGCAGAATACAGTGGCACCATTACTTCTCTTGATCTAGATATTATACTTCTATTGATGCAGCCCAACATTGCATTAGCCTTTTTAGCTGTTGCATGACACTGTTGATTCATGTTCAACTTGTGGTCTATGAGGACTCCTAGATCCCTTTTACACATAGTCTCGTTAAGCCAGGTGTCCCCTATCTTATAGCGATACATTTTTTTAAAAAAATTTCCCCTAAGTGCAGTACCTTACATTTCTCCCTGTTGAAATTCATTTTGTTAGCTTTGGCTTATTTCACCTTCATTACTGGCATGTGAATTCAAGAAATGTGACCCCAGTTCGAACTAATATTGTCACCAGCTTTTTATTTCCACTTTTGTGTATAAATCACTCCCTAGAGCCATTAGACATTTTGCATGAGTAAAATCTGGGAGAATCAGATTGGGAAGGATAAATCACATCCATTTATCCGCTATCTACTGTCTTTTCACTGCTGCATAATGTTTCAAAAAGTTTGTACCACAACCTCAGGTGTGTGAATTATAAGTGGGTTGATTGATAAACAGGGTGTTTGGCTCCAGTGGATCTCTAGGATGAAAAAATGTGACTTATCCATGGATACCCAGACTTTATAATTTCTGTTTTATAAGATTAGTTAATTTATCAATTTCTGCAAATTCATTAAACATTATACCCCATTTTTTCACTTCTAATTTCTGTTGGAAATGTCAGACAAAAGACGGGACTTTGTGTCACATGTGGTGGAGCTGTGAAAAAGTAGGGGGAGTGGATGCAAACATAGAAAGTAAAATTTAATATTTGACTAGATTTGTTTTGGGGGGAGGGGGCTTGGAATTTCAGAAGACCAAATGTAAAAGAAGACTGGAAAAGTTATACAATATATGATATCTGCAGCTAGATTGTTGTATGCACAGCATTAGAAGGAATCAATTGTTCCCTCCCAAGAAGAATGACTTGTAAATACATTTCTAATGGAAGGTCTGGCTGTGAGTAGTAAATACAACAGCTGCAGCAGCTGCCAAGATGGTGGCTGTTAGTTTCCATGCCAGTGGAACAGTGAGCCAATTCTAGGATTTAGTTTAAATTTTAGATGAATTATTCAAGGTGCTGAACCTATTTAGGGGATAAGTTGCAGCACCACTGATAGCTTCTCTTAATTCCAGAGTGGATTGGCAGTCCTACTGTCACAAAAACCACTAACCACCACTGGGGAGAGATGTGGAGGGGGAAGGAGACTTCTTATTTACAGTGGAAAAGTAGAAAAAAAAATTCTCAGCTAGGATATTTAGCATGTTCCTTCCAATTATACAAAGATCAAGTGACAGAAGAGAAAAAGAATTCCCTGTTCAGAGAACAGTTTATGAAACATGAGCACATGACATTTTGCTGCCTTACTAATGTAAAACACATAGGCTGGAATGTGCAGCACTTGCAATTTCAATGAGTTTTAATTAAAGTTTACCAAAGGTGGAAATCTCTACCTCATTGTCAATAGAAAGACAACATTTAGAAAAACAAATCTATGTTGGCTGTCACCAGTATCATTTAGAGAGCCTGATTTTGCTCTCAGATGGACATAGGTAGTCTAAATCAGAATGATAAAGACTCAGACTGATGACATAGGAAACATATTGGCAGAAAGCACTTGAACCTGTGTGGATTCTATGTATAAATTAGGCCACACATGTACTCACAGTGAAATAGAAATGCAATTGCTAGGCAGTGTGCATCCTATCATTTGCTTTGAAAAAGATTATGTTCCATAAGGCAACTTGGAGTTAAATAGACAAAGGTATTCATAGCTGAAACATTTTTGGACTGTATTATGGATTCAGATTAATACAATAACACAAATTAAAATTCTCTTGCCACAGAATTTCTCCACATAAATCCCATATACATAGCTAATAGTCTAGATACTCCCTTTATATATCATTCCATTTGTAACAATCTTAGTGAAAGAAATGGCAGAGGCAGAGAAAATGTTCGTATACAGGAGAAGGGTACAAGATATTTGCAACAAGATATGCTGCCCTTTCTCAAGCACTTAAAAGAATGAAGGCAGAGTGTTCTTGATAAATGAGATAGATCATCTTTCTGAAAGAATGCATAGGGTCTGTTTTTGCTTTCTTTGAACCATGTCACTTGTAGATTTTCTACAGAGCTTGGTGAAAGCTAGAAAGTTGGTTGGCTCCAATATCCATGGAACATAAATGGAGCCCTGCTGTATCACAATACAAGTGCAATAACCTGTGTCTAACAGTGGCAAATCGGATGTCTATGAGAAGCCCATTAACCAAAATGAAAAGCAATAGCTCTTACAGTGCTCCAAGTAATATAGCAGATCCTTAAGTATCTGTTCATTTGTCCCTCTTATCTGCTTTATCTAATCTGATCTGTCTGTATTAACATGGGCAGTCTTTGTTTTGGGAGTGGCGAGCATAGAAATATTGTTAAGTATTTGGGAAATGGTTAAATTTGAGACAATCTGATAAGGAGAATCTTAGAAGGGTTAGAATCTTCACAGTTTGCTATTTATTCTGTGCAGAAAAAAGGGGGGAAACCAAAAAAGAAAAAAAAAGTACACCATGTGTGTAGAAAATAGCATTTTCTGCATATGAAACACTTCTGTCTTCAAAACACTTCTGTTCTCAGTCCAGAAAATGCTGTTTTCTTTACAGGAAATCTGTATTTGCATGCAATAATCCATGAAAAGTCATATTGGATTCAAATCCCACAAGTGGATGATGCACCTTAATCTAACATTCTTGAAGGCAGGAAGCACAAAATGGGTTGCCTTTCTTGTGTTTTCCAAAGCTTCTGGGCTGAAGGTGCCTTGTAAAAGTCAAATTTGTGCCATGGGTTTGCAGTGACCAATGATAAGAATGTAAAGTGTATGTTGCAGGTTGGACCTTACCCGGATAGAGTAGAAAAGAGTGTTCTAACTTGTGTCACAGCAATGCTGAACAGTTGTGGTGTGGGCACCACTTTTTTTTTCAAACTCTAGTAAGGAAGAAATCAAGGGACCTCACAAAGTGGTAGAGTGGTGTGGGAAGCATCATAATACATTTATCTCTGTCTGTGTGTATGCACATGTACCCCAGTGTCATAATGTCCTATATATCTTAATTGGTTATTAATACACATTGAGAACCTATTATGCACATGTTATTATTGCATTTACAAAAGTTGAGCTGATGTTTTAAAATCAACTTATTGTGATGGTGAACACTTTAATAATTTCTAAATATTCATTTACTCTTTATGCAAGCTCTAGAGTGCAGAAACAGAGTGTTAAATATCAACAGTAAGGGGTGATTATTTATTGTTGTTATGGACCGAATCCTATATTAAGATGTATATTATGTAACTTTACACATACCTAGCTGTGTAGCATAGGCACAAAGAAAATGTGCTAGTGAACTGCAAGGATGTGTAATGGGAAACTGGTAAGTGTGTCCCAATGTCCATGGGGTCTATTAATGCACATTACCACACCCTTGGTAGTGTTCTGATGAACAATAAGACTGATGTGCATTGGTCCCAATGTGTCTTGGTACTGTTATGTATCTGTTGCTGTGTTGGCTCCCCTACATAGTAACATAACAGCAGTATTGTACAGGATACAGATGTTCTTGAACTGCCCAGTTCTAATTTCTTCGGGCATGAAGTCTACTTATGAAGATGTCTCCAACAGGATTCCAGCCCAGGGACATCATTCAGGGTTTCCAGGCTACATCAGATGACACCCTAAGGGAGGATGAAACCACTGCTCCCCAAACACCTGCCTTTTAGCAGATATGGGTTGTGGCATTCACCTGCATTCCTTTAAAACTGAAGAGATGGTGTGAAAAGGATGAAGCCCAGTGGGAGAAAAAAGGAGAGAAGCAGGTTTTAAAAATATTTTTAAACTTTTTTTAAAAAAAGATCACATTCTAACCACATGAAATGATGCACATGTAAATACGTTTGGGCTGTGTGCATGATATTGTAATTTAAAGGTATCATTTTAATTTTGCTAGCTGTTTATGTCACAGTTGCATCCAGTGATATATGGGAATTACGATTTATCAGTAAAATTAGTACAAACAACATTACTAAGGATTTTGTATGGTGTGGTGTGGGAGGAGGTCAATGGCAGGGGTGACACCATAAGTTACCGGACTGGGTAACACCATCTGTAGTGATGGCACTGTTTCAGCCATCTCTTTCTGTCCCTCCCTCCCCTCTAAATTATTATTATTATTATTATTATTATTATTATTATTATTATTATTATTATTTCCTCTAATATTTTACGTTAACTTTCCCTTTTCTGAGTTCTCCATTGTAAATGAAACTTAATTTCTCCCAGTGACTTTTTTTTAAAACTGAATTTTATTGAATCATTGAATGATAGGACCATGGAATCATAGAGTTGAAAGAGACCTGCAGAGCTATCCAGTCCAACCTCTTGCCATGCAGATGGCCATCTAGCCTCTGCTTAAAAACTTCGAACGAAGGGGACTCCACCACTCTCCAAGGGAGTGTGTTTCACTGGCAAACAACTTTTACTGTCAGGAAGTTCTTCCTAACATTGTGGTGGAATTTGTTTTCCTATATGCACATTTATAAATTAAATGAAAAACTCATTTTAATTTTAGAACAATACAGGTAGCAATACATTCACATTAACATTGTGTGTGTAATTAACAGATTACCACAGGCTTGCTGTGTGCATCATCCCCACAGACATTTCCATTTTGGGAATTTTCTGCTCTAATGTGATGCTGTTGTATTTAGGTATTCTGCCAGATGAATTTTACATTCCAAATTATGTGGTGTTCACTCTACGGCTCTCAACTCCCAGGACTGTAAACCGTGCCAGTGACTAAAAATGTCTTTAGCACAGTGGTTGGCAACTGGCAAACCATGTGTCAAACTCTCTCTGCAGTAGATGTCAGTTTCCTGTTATTTCCAGTTGGTTTCCTACCATTTCTGTTTGACTTGTTACTTGTTATACCATCCTTGTGACTTTGCACTGCTGTCTAGTGGAGCTCTTATGGATAATTCAAGGGTTGGGAAGTTACACTGATTTAAAAAAGGTGTTGTTTTTGTTGTGTGCCTTCAAGTCATTTTCAACTTATAGTGATCCTAAGGCAACCCTACCACAGGGGTTTTGGGGCCTGAGAGTATGTGGCTCATCCAAGGTCACCCAGTGGGTTTTATGGCTGAGTGGGGAATTGAATCCTGGTCATCAGAGTCATGGTCCAACCCTTATCACTAAATGTTTTTGAATGTCTTGCGACAGTTTTCCCCTGGCTGTACAACTCTAACTCAAATGGCCACTGACCATAGTAATGCAGACAAGCATCATTCACCTGCCATTGCAAGTCAGGAGAATAGGAACCGCCTTCACCTTCCCATACCTCCATCATAACAATATATAATGAGGGTATTATAGAATGCTTGAGATACTTGTTCATCATTTTAAGATGGCTAGCATCACCTAGAATTTCACAAATGCTGAGATACATTCTCATTCCTATGTAAAACCTATAAATCTCTCTAATGAACTCTTTCAGCTCCTAAACATATAGGTTAAGATCTTATAAAACACCACCTCCTCTGGCATGTTGAAGACAACATCAGAAATGACATTGGGGTCAGTGTGGCTGGTAACTTCCCAGCCCTTCCAATGGCCATTCCAGTGATGATCTCATAGCTATTCCAAATGTGAGGGGAGAGCTCTAGTGACACACCATTCCACAGCATGTGAATGGAGAAATGTCTTGTGTAAGGAGGCTTCAGTTACCCACATACATGGACATCAAAATAGCACAACTACCAGAGTAATCAAGATTTATGCCAATGCAAATGCCACAAGAGGATTCTGACCTTAGCCATCCTCTCTTGTTTTTCCTTACCTTTACTCTCCCCTCTTTCTGTTCCTTTCCACTCTTCTGGGAGGGTGCAACCTATCTTTTCTATTTCTCTATAAAGCACCACATGTACTGATAGCATACAAGCAAGCAGCAATAAATAACTACATACAGGGTCAAAGCATTGAATCAATTCTTTGATGGCCTCTAACTGGGCTTATAATAATTGGGACTTTAAAAATAGACTCTTGAAGTCAAGAGTAGAACAAATTGGTAGAACACTTTAATTATTGGGCTGGTTTTCCATCTGGGAACAGTTGCTATCCCAGAATGTTTAAGGTGAAGTAGATTGAGGGGGAGCTATTGCTCCGGTGCTCTTCCGAGCCGTTATCTAATTAGATTTCGACAAGGCTCTCTGATAAAGAAACATATTTTCACTGCCTTAGAAATAAGGTGCAAGAGAGAATTGAAGAACATGGACAGTTTATAGACCATTATAAGCCAATAGAGATTAGTGCTAATGGCTAAATTGCATCCTGGCCCAGCAATAAGGTTACTTCTTTTCCTGATAAAGTATTTAAATAGGGTAGATGATGAAATCAACAGCAGAATTGGTATCTTAATTTGCTAATAACAAGAAAAAAGAGAACAGAGGATCAACCTGGCTAAGTGACATTGGTAGGATTCAGCAGGATTTAAGCAGATTAGAAATCACAGCCATCATGTAGCAGATGGTGTTTCTCGATGCACAGTATCAAAATGCAAAGTTAGTTAATGAATTTCTGACATGGAATGGCTCTGAAATGCTATTCCCAATAAGGCTGGGGTGAAGCAGAGCAGAAAAACACAAATATAGCAAAGCTGAGATGGATCAAGATCAACTAATCCTCACACCCATTTGCAAATTTATTTCTTGAGAGAAAGGAACAGCTTCTAGAATTAGCCAGAAATAGAGGAGAGTCGTGCAGTGCACACCTAGATATGCATGACTCCACCGTTTAATCTGGACTACCATCACGCCTGTTATTCTGACAGTTAAAGTGTAGTTGGAAGGTGTATATTTTTTTAATGCTTACAATTGTGGAAGGCCCAAAGTCAAGGTAGCCTAAATGGACAAGATGAGATACAGAACTCACCTTAACCAGAAACACATGATTTGGGAAAGTGTGGTCTCTGATCCTGAGATTCTTAGATGAGCTCATGAAATTGTTTAATCCTGAATCAGACTATGGCTGGAATTCTGTTGGTGATATGTTTATTTGTTGCTGTGTACATTCAAGTAATTTCTGACTTATGGTTATCCTAAGGCAAAACCCATCATGGGGTCTTTTTGGCAAATTTCTTCTAGTGAGTTTGCTCTGAGACTGAGAGAGTGTGACTTCCTCTGGGATTTGAAACCTGATCATAGTCCAACACTCAAACCACCAGGGCACATTCAATATTATATTATACTTGCATATATCTTTGTATGGTCTTTGCTATAAATGTTTTCAGCACCTTTGTCTACATTGATTCCCCATATACTCAACATATCTCTACCCATCTTCTGTCATGCAGTGGCTGAGGAAAGATTAGGAGCATCCAGGTGTGTTAGCAAATGTGCAAAGGAACAAAAAACATCTTCCTAAACCTTCCAGTAGTCCTCTGGAGGCTTTGGTTGCAGACTGCCAGAAATAGTGCAAATTGAGTCCACTTTTAGGGTTAGGGTTAGTGCTAGGGAATCATGGGAATTATTTTTTTTCTGAGACATTGAGCCTTCTCTGTCAGAGAGCTCTGGTGCCACAATAAAATACAGTTTCCATGATTCCCAAACCCTAACCCTAACCCTAAAACTGGACTCAATTTGCACTATTTCTGGCAGTCTGCAACCCCCCTAAGTTGTCTTCAGCCAGTGCTGAAACACAGCCAGTCACTGCTTGGCCACCCCAATCTTCCTTCAGCCATGAAATGGCCATGAGGTGGAAGCAAGCAGCAGATGGGCAAGCTGGGAGCATGGGAAGAGGAGCGATAGACATGTTGTACCTGAAGACATTTATGTTCTGCCAACATAATCATGGATGTGTAAGAGTGTAAAAAAAATCACCAAGATGTTACTGCACAAAACAAGTCTCTTCTCTCTTTGTGAAGTAAAATACAGAAAGAGAGAGGAAGCTCATCATTGTTCAAAAAGAGTCAAACAGACTCCCAGTGTATATATTTTCCAAATGCAGCATGGCTCTTTCTTATCACTTGCTACTTGCCTTTTTTAACTAGAGGTGCCAGAAATCAAACCTGGAATTTCTCAATTCAAAGCATTCATTCTATCACTGATCTACAGGCTTTATCTATTAGCCTGCTATGGTTGTTTTCTGAAAAGAGAGAATGGTGTTTGAGCTAGGCAATGGGCAGAAGGTATGAAGTGCTGGCAAATGCCCTATCTTGCCCCTCCAGATGTTTTTGTTTGCTATTCCCATCAGCCCCCATCCAGCATAGGCAGTAGCAAGGATTTGGTGAAATGAAGCATGAAATATTTTGAGGGCCTTAAGTTTCCCATCTCTGCTCTGAAGGGACCATTGATTGCAGACATATGTACCAGTAAATGTGTTAGATAAATGAAAATGATGACATCAGTGCAATGAGTCTCTAAACACCTTGCAAACAGCCAAAGACCCATTGTCTTTCCCCCTTCATGCTAGATTATAATTATTTTACCATTATTCATGTCTATTAGGGAATTTTAAAGGATGAATAATAGAATTGGGTATATCTGTGCCACATTGTCACAGTGATGTGACCAGGAAGGATGAAATTCAGACCTGAGTGGTATCTTGTTAGTTAGTGTGGTTTATATATGTGGTTTTCTCTTTCTGGATGGAGTACAGAGAACTATTCCTTCGTGAAGCTCTCAAGCTATAGGATGTGTGGTTGCTGACAGTACTGCGAAGCCTGAGGGTGTGTGCTTGCCCAGCCCAGCTGAGTTCCACCTGACAGTGGCAGCAGCACAGCGGTAGCGAGGTGGGTGGGGACGGCTATCTCCCCGACACCTCTGCAAAGCCTGAGGGCATGTGCTTGCCCAGCTGAGTTCCATCTGACAGCGGCGGCGGTGCAGCGGTACCGAGGAGGGCGGGGATGGCTATATTAGCCAGCCCAGGACACCATCTCCCCTGGCACCTCTGCGAAGCTTGAGGGCGTGTGCTTGCCTAGCTGAGTTCCACCTGACAGCGGCGGCGGCGCAGCAGTACCGAGGAGGGTGGGGATGGCTATATTAGCCAGCCCAGGACACCATCTCCCCCGGCACCTCTGCGAAGCCTGAGGGCGTGTGCTTGCCTGAGAACCTGAATTTCTAACATCCCCTCTCCCGTGGACTTGATAGCAGCCGCGGTGGCGCGGCAAGCCTTCCTGGAGGCTTGGGCGGCACTTTTTGAAAGCCGGCCCAGTTCCATCTCCTCCAGGATAGAGGCAATTAGCGGTGGAGTATTAGTGACAGCAATGGTGTCTGAACTGCTGAGGGGACCTAAAAGTTAGCTAACCCCAAATAACCTTGGGCTACTCAGGCTTAGCCGTGCTAGAGCCGACATTGGTGGTGGGCCGGTCTTGATGTGTCCAGGTCTAATATCTGATCGGGGGCTGACTTTAACTTTTCCCTGTTATGACTTCAATGAATTGGAGGGTTGATTGAGTCATCCAGCTTTAGTGGATTATGTATATTGTATCCTGTGATGAATTCAAGTTATACCATCTTACCTGAGGAAAGTGACAGGGGCGACCATCGGAGTCATGCTGGGGAATGGGAGGTATGGCTGGAACAGCGGGAACCAATGTTACAAAAGAAGGCGGGATCGCTGCTTGAAAGCTATCCCACCTTCAGTTCCCTCTGTGTCTCAGACTGGCTTGGAGAGCAGACCAACCAGTCCACAGAACCTCACTCTGCTCCTCTGCAATGCCAGGTCGGTTAAAAACAAGACCCATACCATCCAGGATCTTCTCCTGGATGAGGATGCCGACCTGGCTTGCTTTACGGAAACCTGGCTGGGGGAGGATAGCGCTGTTACTGGGGTGCAGGCCCTCCCAGCCGGGTATTCAGTTAAGGAGCAGGTGAGGAGAAGTGGGCGGGGAGGCGGAGTGGCTCTGGTTCATAAGAACACCTTAC
>CM034702.1:19259937-19272900 GCA_020142125.1 Phrynosoma platyrhinos
GAGCTGTCAAGACGGATCTCTTCTGGCAGGCCTTTCCGGATTAAAAATGCCTGGCCTCGGATACTGGGATATAGGGACTCTGGATTTTTCCCTCTGATTGTTCTTTTAGCTTTGCTAGAATGAAAGTCACACGGGAGCTAGTTGTTCTATTTCTAATTGTTTTATTGTTTATTATTATTTCAACATACTGTTTTAATTGATATGTGGCTTAATTGTTTTTTAAGGGGGAGGGAGTTATTTTACTTGTATATATTGTATTTTAAATTGTAGGCTATTTTTACTGTAAACCGCCTAGATTGGTTCGCCACCAGGCGGTATATAAATAAATTTTATTATTATTATTATTATTATTATTATTATTATTATTATTATTATTACTAGCAATAGCAAATATGTTTCTGTACTGCTTATCATTGAACTAGCACTCCCTAAGCAGTTTAGAATGTGTAAGCCAATTGCCTTCAACAAGCTGGGTACTCATGTTTACCAATTAATGAAAGGATAGAGGGCTGAGTGGACCTTGGAGCCCTGCCTGGGATCAAACTCACAGCCTTGTTGCTGCAGTACTGGCATTTAACCACTGTGCCACAAGGGCTGATGATGATTCTGAGTTGGGAGGGAAGAGATGGCAATTCAGATAATGAAGATGCAGCTGCTCTGGCCTTCTAGGGGAAGGAAAAGAAGGACACATTCCTTCTGTAAGAGGACTCTTGTTTCCTATCCCTCTCAGCTGAGATTAGCTGCTGCTGCTGCTGCTGCTGCTGCTGCTGCTGCTTCATCTCAATTGCCCTTCCTTCCCCCAATGGAGAGTGAGAATGCACAGCAGATATCAAGTCTAATTAATAATTAAGACCCCCAATGGCTACAGAAAGAAACTAAGGCTTTATTGTATTAATTCAATTAAAGATAGGAAATCTCTCTAAGGGTGCTAAGCTAACACTAGCCTAAGCTAGTTTCACTTTTGCTAGAAGTAAAGGAATAAGGGGGAACTTGACATTATCATACCAGCCCCTTTCTCACTGCAGTCATGAAAATAAAATAAAGTGTGAACATACCACTAGGTAAATAGCCATCTCTGCACTTATCTCTTTCGTGCAACAGGGGCTGCTGCCCACCATCATGCTCTCTTCCTGCCCTCTCTCTTAACTCCACCTCCTTCCCTTATGCCCTATCCAGCATGCATTTAGGGTCCCCTCCCCCCATATGTCCCACATAATTCTGGAACTCTGCAGCCATGATTTAAGCATTTAAATTTTTTTTAAAACTTCAGTTGATGCTGGAAAACTGCAGAGCTTCAGAATTGCATGAAAAACTGAATAGAGAGAGAGAGAGAGAGAGGGAGACTAGAGATGGAGAAGGGGAAGGGAAGAGGAGGAGGCACTGACACCACATGACTGGCAATAACGCAACTGCCTCTTTTCACACCTGGGGCATTGCAGGGATCCATCTAGCTTAGCATCCTGCTTCTGACAAATGTCCACCTTTATATGAGTCTGCACAAGGAAAAAATCAAGGCAACAGATCTCCTGGAGATTCTATCCAACCATTATGGTAAAGAAGAATTGAAAGATGCATACTCCATTAAGTTGCCTCACTTCCTCAATCCCCTTGAAATCCATGTGATCCCATCTTAAGTGGGTTCCATCAATTAACTACCTGAACTGTGGGGAAGTCCTTCATTTTGTCCATTCTGAATCAATCAATTTCAGTAGATTATTTCAAAAATGAAGTGTTATGTCTTGTGGAAAACCTCTCTCTATACATTTTCCTGTTAAACTAAAATCACCCATATTAAAAGCTCATTTTTAGGCTAAGACCTTTTGATCCACCTGGCCTATGGGCAACTGACCTCATTTGCTATAGAAGCAATTTGTTACTGAAAGTGGATGTATGTGCTTCCTCTTTTTATTGCTGTGCTTTAAATTGTGTTTTTCAATAGTTTCACTCATTTCATGCTTTAATTATATCTGTACTATGTAATTGCAAGCAACATTGAGTCCCATTTCTACGAGAAAGGCAGGATGCAAATTGAAAAAGATGCAAGTGGGTGATGGAACCTTTCATGAGTATCAGCAGAAGGAAAGTTCAGTGGGTAGGGCTACATAATAAGCTTACAGTAATACAAGATGATCTGAAGACTTTATAGGCAGTTTCTTCCTTTCATTTTAAAACTTTCTTCTTTATCACACTTTATCACACACACCTTGTCTCGCCTCAGTCTTGCCACAATCACATTATTTAAAGAGAACAAAAACATACCAATTTTAGAGCTTTTATTCTCACACCTCTCTTCAACAGAACAACAGGGCCTTTTTGTGCCTTCATGGTCCTGTGTGCTCTATTCCACATTCCCCCTTAACCACACTTTCCTGCCCTATGCCCTCGCCCACCATGTCTTTCATTTTTATTATTTGTATTTTTATTTGAAATGCAATTCTGCAGTCATGGGAATATGATTTAGTAACCAAAGGAAGAAAAAAAAGGAAAAAATAGGGGAAAAGGGGAGGAAAAAAAAGAAACCAGGCTGCTCAGGAATGGGGAGAGGGAAAGAAGGAGACTGACATCACACAACTGCTCTATAACAGGACTGCCACAGACAATCACTTATTGCAGCTGTGGTGTAATGGGGTGGCAGTGTGATTGGTCATTTATTGGCAGGTATTCTCCATTAATGAAAAGATGCACTCTAACAATGCTTCAGAGGCACAACAGCAACATGTCAAATGTGACATTGTGCAATAGATATTGCCAAAAATTATATTCCTTTGCAAAAATTGATGTTTAACACACACACACACACACACACACACACACGTGATAGTTTTTGTTGTGGTGGTGGTTTTTCCATCAAGTTAGCTTTAACTTATAACAACCTTATTATGAGATATCTCTGAGTCACCCTGTTATCAACAGCCCTGTTCAGGTCTTGCAAACCCAAAACTGTAACTTCCTTGGTCAAATCATTCCACCACCAGTGGGGTCTTCCTCTTTTCCTGCTCTCTTCTACTTTACCAAACATTGCCTTGCTGAGTGCTATGCAAATCTTTTATTCTTTCCACATTTCCACAAAAATGTGGAAAAGTTTGACTTCCATCCATTCCTTTCCTATTGCCCCCAGAAAAACAGCATATCCTCATCAGGTGGGGAGCTGGATTCGGGCAGTTTTTTTTAAAAAAGAGGGGGTGAAATGAAGGCATTGCCCCTAAATAACAACTACCTATCTCAAGTGAAATTTCCTTCATCCTCTAAATTTTCAGCAGTCCAGAAAATGAGACATTGAAAATTGTCCACACCTGGAGAAGTTCCATTGTTGTGTCTGCATTCCCTTTGCCTGCCCTTTATACTGCAATGACTAGAATGTGTTTATAATTTTTCAGCTGAAGTTTTGAGTTACTAAAATGCTAGACATTTGGGGTCTGAACAAAAATTTCATGGGGAGCAGAATTCTTATTGGGGAGTAATGCCCTCTATGTAGTTACACCCCTGAATTCATATGACCCTCCAGATGTTGCTGACCTGCAACTGCCAGCAGCCCTAGTTAGCATGGTCAATGGTAAAGAATGCTGCAATCTGCAGTCTACAAACATCAGGTTGGCGGTATAATTATTACTTCATCATAAAGGTTGCAATCCAACCCCATTAAAAGGAACAAAGGAGTAGCAAACAGCATCAAGACAGTAAACATTTAGGCCAAGAGAGTATTTTAATCTGGCTCTGTCAAACATCTTATTTTAAAAACAAATATTAAAATGAGAAAATATTCAATATTGCCCTAGTTAATAGACTATTTCCATTTTTTCCCCTTCCCCAAAGTTACAGCTTGGTAGGATTTTCTTGTCTTTCTTTTTCTTTTTTTTTTCTTTTTTTTTTTTTTTTTTTTACTGACTACCTGCCACTTTTTGTAACAAACCCTAAGGAAATGTAGGCAGTAGTTAATGTGAGTTGGGGAGCATGATTGTCAAACCATCCAGATTGCTTAGTCAGAACAGTTTGATACTTCACAACTGTCAATGTATTCTCAAACATCTTTATTATTCAGGACTCCCACACTATGTTGGAATCAAATACACTCTCTCCTCTGCTGTTGGCACAAGGCTTAATATTTTGCTTAATTAATAAGAGTTCCCTTCTTCTTAATGATTTTTCTTCTGGTATGAAGTCACAAAGGCAAGGATAAAAACTGAGATGATGATTCCCTTTCCTCAGCTGTTCCCACTTCCCAAAAAGCTACATCAGTCTTCAATCTTAATTTAAAAATAATAATAATAAATAAGACTTTAAAGAATACATAGAGCCAGGGAAACATCAGCATTACAAGGGAGAAAATTGTCATCTTGGTGTCCCCTGGCTTTATATTATCCATATGGAGACAATTAGAAAAGAAATAAGCACTTAATTGCCAGATATTCACAATGCTATTAAGGCAGGGGTGGCAGCTTTTTGTAGATCAAAGGTACCAAGAAATAATGTTAGCAATTTTCTTTCAGCTCTGAGAATGTGTGGAGGTTTTGAAGAACATTCACAATTTAGGATTTAAATTGCACAAAATTTGTGTATGATTTTTTGTGGAGAAAATGGCATTTTCCATGCAGGAAGCAGCCTATTTTCTGCAGAGAAAATAACAATTGTGCACAGATATTTTATTTTCTGTGCAGAAGGCTCATTAGAAATGCTGTATCTGGTGAGTATGTGAGGGGTTGGGGTTGGGTTTGGGGGGGTGCAGAAGCCCATGTCTCAATTTTGTGAAGAATAAGGCCTGAACTGTGTAGATCAGGGGTAGGCAACCTTTCCCCTTTGAGGGCCGAGGGACTTCAGTTCCCAGAATCCCAGTAGCTATAGGCCAACATGGGACTATTGGCCAACATGGCTGAGGTTTCTGGGAGCTGAAGTCCCTCGGCCCTTAAAGGGGAAAGGTTGCCTACCCCTGTATCTACTGTAAGATCTGACTCTGTGATTTATGACCCTGGACTGTTTCTTCTATCTAATATCTTGCTACTCATGGAGTTTGCTTGGATTTATGGCTTCTGACCATGGAGTGCTTATTATTGGATACTGTTTATTCCTTCTCCTACTGCATTGTTGGCACTTGGCATTCTGTCACAGGGAATGCAGCCTTCCCTGCTTCCCCCTCAGTAATCAGGGCTTAACTGTCTTTTTCAAAAGAACCCCTGGTGGTGCAGTGGTTAAATGCCTACACTGCAGCCACTCACTCATAAACCACAAGGTTGTGAGTTCAATACCAGCAGGGCTCAGGCTCAACTCAGGCTTGCATCCTTCTGAGGTCACTAAAATGAGTACCCAGCTTGTTGGGGGCAATTTTCTTACAGTTGTAAACTGCTTAGAGACTGCATAGTGTAGTATGAAGCATTATATAAATGAAGCTGTTATTGCTATTGCTATTTTTTACCTACACTGAATGGAGACCTGCCAAAATCTCTCAAATTGGACCATCCCCATTGTGAAGTATTCTGCAGCCTTCAGAAAGGTTGATTTGGATTTGTTAGAAGTTGGAAGAGACCTCAATGGCCATCCAGTCCAACCCCCTGCCGTTCAGGAACTCATAACCAAAGCATGACTGACAGATGGCCATCCAGTCCCTGTTTAAAGATCTCCAAAGAAGGAGACTCCACCACTTTCTGATAGCTCTTGTTGTCAGGAAGTTCCTCCTGATGTTTAGGTGGAATCCCTATTCTCTGGAGCAGCAGGAAACAAACTTACTCCATCCTGAATATGACACTCCTTCAAATATTTAAACAGGGCTAGCATATTACTTATTAGTCTTCTCTTATCCAGACTAAACAAACCCAGTTTCCTAAGCCTCTCCTCATAGGGCATGGTTTCCAGACCCTTCACCATTTTAGCCACCTCCTTTAGACATGCTCCAGCCTGTCAACGTTATTTTTGAATTGTGGTGCCAAGAACTGGACACAGTATCCCAGGTAAGGCCTAACCAAAGCATAGTAGAGTGGCATTATTACTTCTCTTGATCTAGAAACTATATTTCTATATACTATATACTATACACTATAGTGATAATGGATAAATTTAATTTCATTCTGCATATGCAACTTCATTGTTCAATACTGACCAGGCCACTTAAGAGTCATTATAAGTACCTAAAGGGCATGCTCACCCCTGTCCTTTGAAAGCATGTGTTTTTATTTTGTGAAGTAGAAGAGTTAAATGAAACCATTTTCCACATGCTGTTGATGGTCCTCAAACTTTATTATCTTTAAAAGCTCAATGTGTTTCAGCCTTGCCTCAGATTGGCCTTTTTCAGGGGCTATTGTAAAGTAAATAAAAGTACATTTATTATAGTTGTGTTATTGTGAAAACACATAAATCATCGGTAAAAACATAATTTCTTAAAAATCAAATAGCATCTAGTATCCATATTATCACAGACATATCTATTACTAGAGATTTCAGGAATTGCAGTCTGCACTCTCAACAAAGTGGACACTCTGAATATTAGAAGGAAGGGGCTAGGACTAGCAATGGGTTTATATTTATGGATTTTTGAAGTAACATCATCAAAGAGAACCAGTGAGAATATACATGATGCAATCTGTCCATAAAGTTACTTAGCTCTGTTTTATCTAGCTGTTGCAATACTGAAAAAAATTTTTTTTTTTTTTAAATTTCCACTGCCCTGGAAAGACTCAAAACCTTTTTCTTCCATGCTACCCAATGAAAGAGAATAGACACCTGCTTTTCTAGGCTTAAAAATAAAGGTAAAGCTAAAACTAAAGCTAAAGATATTCTCCATTGACAAGGTTGTCAAATTGTGTCCAAACGTAGGGGGTGGTGTTCATCTCCATTACTAAGCCAAACAACGAGCATTGTGAGAGACTACTCTGTGATCATGTGGCCAACATGATTGCACAGAATGATGTTTACCTTCCCACCAAAGTGGTACCTATCTATCTACTTGCATTTGTATGCTTTCAAACTGCTAGGTTGGCAGAAGCTGGGACTAGTGACAGCAGCTCACCCCATCATGCAGCACTTGGGGCCAACCTGCCGATCTTGCAATCAACAGAATCAACATCTTAACCACTTGAGCCACTGTATCTCCTAGGCCTAGGAGCTTTCAAAAGGGCCTTGGCTGCTTGAGGATCTTGATCTCCTGCTAAGTAAACAAACCGCTCTTCTCATCCTACCCCCATTCCATTTCAAGAGCCTCTTCTCCCATTTTCTACTCTTCTTTTTTCTCATTTCCCAAAATCAGATCTTCCTTCTCTTCTGCTCCTTGCTGTCTTCCCAAGGAAATCATAAAGAGCAGCATACCTAACAATAGGGCCATGTGGTGCATTTCTTTCAGTTCTAGTATTTCTTATCTTGATGCAGTACACCTTCTTTTTTTCCTGAATGTAACAGAGGAACAGGCACACTTCCTAATAAATATGAATGACACAACCCACTTAAATATATTAGCATTAACTTCAATGTTGATTAGGGAATCCAGTGAGTTAGGAGAAATTACTAGAAAAATGCTGGTGAGTTGATAAGTTCAATAGCCATTTAATTTCAAGCTCTACTAAGAAGTGATACAATATCACATCAGGTTGAGCTCTCAATCTGTATTCAGCCATGGGAGGGATTAGCTTTTAGTGAAATTACGGGAGATGAAACATCATTTATTTATTTATTTATTTCAAGGATTTATATCCCGCCTTTCTCCCACAATGAGATTCAAGGCAGGTTACAATATATTTAAAAAGACAAAGCTAAAACATTGATTACAGAAGTTAAAAAATGAATTAAATACTACTAATATTAAAACATAAATAAAATAGCATTGTTTTAAACAGTAAAAGTCATTAAACATTAAAACAGCACACCACATTGCTCAAATAAAATCTATCCACCATCATCACATTTTGTTCTCTTCTTGCAATTTTCAGAAAAATGATTAGCCCCTTTTAAAAATAGATGGCAACCTGTTAGTATTTATGTCATTGTAATGATTTAATTTAAAAGTGAACTGTGATGATATGCAAAGTTCATATTATCAGGAAGGGAGCAGAGATGTAACTATTAATAGGAATATTGTATATAGATTGAGGGAAATAATAATGCCACTCTATTCTTCTTTGGTCAAATGTCACCTAGAATACAATGTCCAGTTCTAGGCATCACAATTCAATATTGACAATCTGGAGAGAGTACAGAGGAGAGTGACTAAAATGGTGAAAGATCTAGAAACCATGCCCTATGAGGACTGTTTTAGGGAGTTGGGTATGTTTAGCCTGGGAAAGCGAAGGTTAAGAGGTGACATGATAGCCATATTTAAATGCTTAAAGGGATGTCATATTGAGGATGGACCAAGCAAGCTTAAGGTCACAGAGCAAGGGATTCAAACTACAAGAAAAGAGATTCTATCTAAACATTAAGAAGAACTTCCTGACAGTAAGAACTGTTCAACAGCAGAACATGCTGCCTCAGTGGGCATCAGATTCATTGCATATTGGGATGCATTACACAGTGGGAGCCCCTATTTCACAACAGGGCATCTTGCAGAATGCTTCATTGTGCATTATCACAATTCCATACAATGACTGAGTATCACATCAGCAACATTGCTCTGTTATTTGTGGTCCAGGGGCTTGGAGGGGGGTCCTAGGAGACCTGAAAATAAAGACTTGGGCTTCATCTAGGCTGCATTTTTCCCTATCCTTGATCTGTCTGTGGTGATACTGATAGTTGGGGAAAGGTGCAGATTAGGCATAGCTGAGTTAAACCATCAGTATTGCAGAACTTGCTTCTTTGTCTTTCTCATAGGTTTCTCTAATCCTGAAAAATGACAGCCTTGGCATGAACATCAAAGTGGCCAAACTCTGCCATAAGCCACAGCATCAGTTCTGCACAAAGCAAATCCATTACATGGAGATGAGTAGAAAAAGTAAACAAATTAAAACTGGCTGATCATCAAGATGAGAGTCCAATGCCAAGGCTACATAGTGTGCCAATGGGTTTTTGATCTGTGCTTACAAAAATAGGCTTTTCAAGCACTGCCATCTCCAGCTAAGTTGAATATCTGGATTGATGCTGTTTTGATTCTGTCTTAGATTGATCAGGGCTCTTTTTCCACTGGTTTGGTGCAGTGGTATGAAGCACAAGATAAACTGAAACCACATCTCTCTTAGTGAGTTGTTTCAGCAACAACTAAAATGTTAGCCCCCAGATACATGTAGAAGGCTAAACTGGATGTGTTTACAACCCCCACTGATCATCCCACTGGGGGAATGGCCTTATTTTAAAGCAGTACAATCTATGCCTTCTCACTGTGGTCATTTCTTTAGGCAATTTCCCCCCTTCCTGCTCTGATACAAAATGAGACTGATAAAACACCGTGAGATACTTGCTTTTTTTGGTACTATTTTGTACTGTTCCAGTAAGGCTTCCTCAACTACCTACTTTTCTTTTCCTAATCCATTCATGGGCTTTTTGATACCACACAGTTATAGCACTATGATCCCATTTTCCATTGCCATATTTCTATCTTCTGTAATCATAGGATTTCAGTTTTAGGGAAGAAGATTTAAAACTTGCAGCCAGAGAGCCCTAGTACTTCATCAGACTACAAATAGGATGCATTCATGTCAATTAAAGTTGAATTATACCACTAGTGAAGTGTGAATCTCATATCTTTACCATGTTTTACATGTCATTAGCATACCTCTTAGTCCAGTTTGCAAAGAAAGTTGACGTGTAAAATGCAATAACATACCCACTACAAAATTGGTCAGAGGAAGTGTTTTATAAGGCTTCAACTCATAAAGGATAAGTGTCTAAGGTAGGAGTTGTTACTATTATAATACTCAAGATGATTTTCATTTGTGAGATAAAAATTCAGTTAAAACATGCCTCTTTTACAAAAATATGGTTTATATGAGCTTGCTAAGCTTTAAGATCACCACTTGAGACCCCAATCTCTGGTAAACAAGTAAGAACTGAGAGAATAGTAAGTATCAGATATAGGGACTTCTCTGTGGTAGCCCCACATCTTGCCTTTATTAAGCCATTGTTAATCTTGAAGATATGTTTCTGTCAGGTACATTTGATTAGTTTAGTTTTACAGTTCTATGCTTTGAAACTAAGCTTTCACCTTTTGTTGATATTTCACTACAATCACTATTTTTATAGGTTATGGGCTGAATATTAATTCTTTTTGAGTTTGAATAATTCATTTTAGTTTAAAGAATAAACTGTCTTTTATCCTGAAATGTAGATTATAAATCTATTCAACAACAACAACAAAATGACTTTTTCATATTCCAATTCCCCATCAGGGAAATCATAGGCTTTTCAGGACTATAAATGTATTTCCTAGTGCTTCGGGAAAAGAGTTAGGACCCCTTCATTACATGTCAAACTTCTTCTATTTTTTCTCACTTTGTTACTGTTAGTTCCTTGCCTCCTATGCTCTATCCTGAGCTGACTATTTTGAGTCAATTCAATCTAGCAATGCAGAGTGATTAATTAGTTGTTGACATCCCTGTTTCCATCTCCCACTCCCAAAATATGTGGATATATATTTAACTCATCGTAACGCTTCCTGTATCTACTAAAGCATATAGCAGTTGGCAAAAGTTTATGCCTTAATAATTTTGTTAGTCTTTTATGGTTCAGCTTTTGGCTGTTTTCCTGCAAAAGACTAGCACAGCTACCCTAATAGAAATGGTTACAATGGAAGTCATTCAGTTTAGCTAGGTGTGGTGGAGATCTTTCTAATCCAAGAGAAATTTCATTAAGATAGAGGGTTACCATATATCTTGCATTTCCTAGATATATCCTCTTTTTCAGGCTTTTTCAGAGCTAAAAGTTCACTCATCAGATTTTTATGATGTCCAGGAATCTTTAAAACAACTGCTGCTGCTTTGCCTTCTACCCACCACTGCCACCTCCTCACCACCAACACATCAACTCTATTGAGAGCTCTACTAGGAGAAGGGATGCAAGCCGGTCTAGCAAAGTGCCCAGAGAGAAGAACAGTGACTTAGGGGTGTATGTATGGAGAAGGGAAATAGACCCAAACCGGGTAGGTTAGATAGCTTTGGGAGCTTCTGAGAGCATGGAGTCAATGGGACAGGAGGCTTGGTGGAACAAGTGAGATTAATCTTGTCAGAGGTGAGGAATGGGTTAAAGGAAAGCAAAATTCTTCTTATTTAAATGCAATGACTATTTCTAGTAGCAATGGTCACATTTTATACAATAGGGGTATTTACAGTGACTGCCATCATAGCAATCAGTGAATTGATGTAGTCAGTCAGTACATGTGTCCTCTTTTTTTGCTTTTCAAAATATGGTAATCCTACCCTGATACATCCAGATATCATCCATCTAATCAAAGGCAAAAACAAGACATCATTTCAAAGGTGCTAGCTGCTGATGTGAATAAGGGGATAAACCCAGTTACTAGTCCTAACTAGAGTAGACCATTGACTCACTTGCTGAATTCTTGAGCAATTGCTGAATTCTTGCAAATTGTACTTTTTAGGTTTTCCCTTCCTGGATCTCATTTAACTAAACAACTATTAAGCAGTTGGACTACTAGAAGGCAGCATTGGGAACTGCCTTTACTTTGTTCTGTTCCTTCAAGTCATTTCCAACTTATTGCTACCCTAAGACCATGGAGTTTTCTTGGCTCGTTACTTCAGAGGGGAGTGCCATTGCCATCTTCTGAGTCTGAGAGAGTGTGAATTGCCCAAGATCATGCAGGGGTTTACACGGCTGAGCCTGAATTCGAACCCTGATCTCCAGAATAACATCCAAACCACTACACCACACTGCTTTTACTTTGATGCTATGTATTTTTTAAATAGCATGGTAGCATGAAATTCTACCATTGGTGATTCTTGATTAAAATCTAAAATGTTTCCTGCTTCCTTCCCCTTCCCCTTCCCCTATCCAAAGTTGAAAGCTGTTATTGAATAGACTTTTCCCCCCCAAATTCATCTGAAAGTAAATCTTTAGCTCCAAATTTATAAAAAAAGATTTAGAAAGTAAGACAGCATAACCATCTCCTTGCTTTTGCTTTGCAAGGTGGCAGAAAACAAGTAATTTTCTCAAGGGAAGTATTCATATGAGCTTTCTTTCTTTCTTTCATCATTCATCCGTTCACTCATTCATCTATTGAATAAATCAAGAAAATGAAAGGTTCTAGAGACTTTCTCTGATAAATATTTCTGAAGGAATTTCTAAGGGAGGGCAAATCACACTTAGGTAATTGATAAATGTTTATTCAACCAATCAGCTCTTCAGTCTTATACACTTATTATAATTTTTCAATACATCCTTAAAAACATACAGAAAAAAAAGAAAAGCAAATAAAAATAAAATACAAATCCATGATGGTAACATTATCTCATTTGTCCACTTATGTCTTGTTAAGCTAATTTATATAACATCAAATCTTGTATTCACTTGAATGAGAAATAAAAAGGAGCATTCTATGCATTTCAATCACTTCCTTCTTGTTTTTGTTGTTATTATCCATACATCTTTAAAGATTCTCCATTATTGTAATTATGCTAAAGTCTATCCAATGTATATTCTACCTATGTATACCTAGTTTTCATTTTACTATTTACTTTCCCAACCACTGGTATTTATACTAATCAAGTAAGAATAACTTGGTTCATCACTCATCACTCAACCTAAGTTATATTTTTGTTATACTACAAATTACATTATATTGTTCAGAGTTGACCATTTCTTAATTCTAGTTTCCCAATTGATCTTGCTCTCAAAAATTATTGCTCTAAGCATGAGCTCTTGCCCTTCTTTTGAGTAAGTGGGACCTGATTCAGTTTTAAAAGACTAACTATGTGTGTTGCTGAAATTCATCTTTCTATTTGCCAACCTGCCTATTATACATAATAATAAGCCATTTTTTGACATGGAATAAAAAACTTAAAAGGTTTCTCTGGGAAGGCAAAAAACCTCGAGTTAGATGGA
>CM034702.1:19277140-19302434 GCA_020142125.1 Phrynosoma platyrhinos
TTTCCACTTTATTATCACTTTCTGGCCCACATGTGATAACATCCTGAGAAAGCATGGATTCTACTCAAGCCTACTGCAGTTGTGTGTGCCTGCCTCCGGTGGGCAAGATAAATGGCAGCTACCTCCAGAATCCTTTACTGAGTATGTGTGTACAGCAAAGGAGAGAGACAAGGGACAAAGAGATAAGCTTGCCTCACCAGCTCTCATCCACATATGTTGAAAAAGCACAGAAACTATAAGTTTAGCCATCAAAATGAAAATCATAAGAAAAGTGGAGGCTGGTGAAAGGAAAAATTCATCCTTGATGTGTCTTGGAAGAAGCCCTCAAATGATTTCAAATAAATTCAAAATATTTTTGTGTAATTACACAAGGCTTACCTGACCTGGTTGCTTCATTTTGCATATACATATTGTTAGTTTTGAATGAAAAAAAAATTACTGAAACTGCTTGAACTGCTCTTCTTTTATCAGAGTGCAGGAACTTATCCTTGCCTTTTCCTTATTATTTCTGCCCCTGGTACCACGTTTTCTGTTAAAGAAGGAATGCCCAGGAAGACATCTATTTTGTTAACTGAGGTATACCTGTACACACTTATGCACATGTTTTCTCATTATTTAAAGTGCCCTGGGATTTCATTTTCAGTTCTCAACACTGTAATGGCTTCTCATATTTTAAAAAATCTATCTGTCATTTTATACCTTCAAAATGCATCAAAAGCTTTGAAGACTGTGATTTCCAAGGCAAGGTGTCTTGCAATCATTCTTCTTAAGTGTGAAATGGATACCTGCATTCAAAAGTCCCAGCTCCAGTGAAATTGGTTGTTGTTGTTTTTCGTCCCTATATGTCATCCACCAGTTCTGTACCATAGATATCCCTCTGTTATTAAAAAACAAACAAACAAACAAACAAAAACAAAACACAAAACACAAAAAACTGCTGAATATGAAATCTGCAGTGATTATTCTGTTAAAAATGGGGGTGAGTAGGGGAAATGGATCATTATATTTGAACAGATAATCCAGTCCACTGCAACATCTCTTATGTGGCACATGATATATTTGATTCTAACAATATCTATAATGTATATGATTTTAAGAGTAGGGATGTGACAACTTGTCACTTTGTTACCCACCATAATAGTATCAAGGTCTCCATTCAAGGATACAGATACCAGACAACATTGGCAATATTATCAAATTTCATAATTCTTTGGCTCAGAATGTAAAATTTGGCTCAGAATGAAAATTTCAAGTATTTTTATGGTAGTAGGGTGCCCAGTTGGGGCTGATAAGTAAAATACAGGTCAGGGCCCTGTACCTATAATTGGCATAAAGAGGAATGGATTTCAGCTTGTGTGAAGGCCAGCATGTGCTGGAATCCTTTCTTCTACACAACTAATAAAAGTACAGGAAAATGGGCTTGTGTTTTCACCTGACAACCCTAGTCTGAATTCTTGTTTGACTCAGTTTTTAATCCAGACTGGTGAGGAACTCCAGTATCCCACTGGCTTGGACCCAGATTATCCCATTTAGTTAGTGACTCATTGTAATGCCAGGCTGTTGTGGCTCCAATGGTCTCTGTGGTGGAAGAAAAGAGACAGCTCTTTTATTTTCCATGACACCCACAGTGCTTGATATGCTGCTACAACAATGCCTCAGGTACCAGGAGACATGGGAAATGTCAGGATTCCATTTCAATATTGTCATCAGATACTCTGGAAAAAAAACTCCATTTCCAAGTATACCAAGTGCTGGGGATGCTTCCCAAAAGGCATTTGTTCCAGAAAACAGAGACTGATGACGTGCAAACAAGAGAGAAAGGTTTGTAATCAGAAAGCAATCTCAAAAGTAAATAAAGCCATAAACCATAGACTATGGAGTCCTAGGTCTCTCATATCAGCAATAATTCAGAGGAAGGGGATATTGTGTTGTAGTGGGTCAGGTTATAGCTATTTGATGCGGAATGAGAGCATTGCCCACCCCCAAATGAATATTCTTCCCCAAAAGAAGTTTTCTTTCAGCCCAAATTTCTGACGTTATGGTAACTTAACATGCAATTGAAAATTTAGAAATATAGTTTTGGCATGCATAGAAGACAGACACGCAAAGCTATCAAAGGAATGTTAGCACATTTCAGAGTGTGGATAATTTGTCAATGTCTCACTCTCTGCAATGCTAGAAATTTGGGGACTGAAGGAAAATTTCATGAGAGGGCAGAGTACTTATTTGGAGGGGCATGCTCTCATTCCCCCTCCCTCCCCCAGGGAGCTACATCCCTGCAGTGGATTTAATAATTGGTAAGCTACAAGGATCTTGGACAGATGCCTTATTTGGACATGGGTTAGAATTTTCCATAGAAATGGGAATGCCCAAAGTGAAAGCAACAATGAAAATATCAATGCTTGTAATAGAGGAATGGCTTTAGCTTTTCTGAAAACTGAAGTCAAGATTTCCATTAAGTGGTGTTTTATTGTTCTGTGAGGCTGAAAAAACAGCAAGACAGCTATAAAACTGAGAACTCTCCCTGAAGCATGAAAAAGGGGCCATAGTGAAAAACACTTCCTTGCTCTGCTCCATGTGGCATCTGCACAAGTAAAATTGCATCTTATCCATTAAGGAACATGTCTATAAGTAGTAAGTTGCCTGTGTGGCTTAATGGAAGGGTTCCTCTCCCTCCCTCTGCCATCTCTAGCCAGTCTCTCTTGAAATCTTCAAGTCAATAATGCAGTCTCAGTGTTTGGAATGGATTCTAATTATAATAACAGTAATCCCAAATTGTTTTTTTTTTTTAAGAATTTTCACATAAGCAGCAGATTCTTGGATTTCTTTTTGCTTGATTCCAAAGAAGAACAACATCTTGTTTTTCTTTTCTTTTCTTTTTTCTTTATATCTTTTAAAGCCCTACATGGCTTGGATTCAGATTATCTGAAAATATTTCCCTCTATGAGCCTGTCTGACTTCTAAGACCATCATGAAATGATTTTCTCTATATCCTACCACCATCACTCATGCATTTGTTGGGGAAACCAAAAGAGACTTCTCAGTGGCTTTTCCCAAGTGGTGAAATTCCCTCTCACAGAAGCTTAAGCCTTTGCAGACTGCCAGAAATAGTGCAAATTGAGTCCACTTTAACTGTCCTGACTCAGTGCTAGGGACTCATGGGAACTGTAGTTAATTGTGACACCAGAGCTCTCTGACAGAGAAGGCTCAATGTCTCAGAAAAAAATACAATTCCCATGATTACCTAGCATTGAGCCAGGACAGTTAAAGTGGACTCAATTTGCACTATTTCTAGCAGTCTGCAAAGGCCTAAGCTTGTTGGCCCCTTCTCTGCTCTTTTTTTCTGCTGGGAGACCAAGACATTTAAAAAATGAAGTCAGGTGGGTCTTTGGCTCCTAACTTCTAAAGTTACAGGTCTTTTAATGGGATATATTATGTTTTTGTCCCTCTTATTATGCTTAAAAGTGTTCTATAATTGTTTTACTTTAGTGTAATTTAATTTAGTTTAATATAATAGTTTATTTTTTAACTTTAGCATCAAATAGATTTTAGATATAGCTTGTCTTAATTTGTTATAAGTTGCTTCGGATCCTACACTAGAAGAAAGGCAGGAATATGTATATCAGAAATGGGAGGAACCATAGCTCAGTGGCACTTTTCATGCAGAGCATTGCAGGTTCAGTCCACAGCAACACCAGATAAACTTCAGCAAGCTCCCTCTATGATACCCTGAAGAGTTGCTACCAGTCAGTAGAGGATACAGTGAGGGGACCTATGGCTTTTCAGATCTTAAACTTATTTTCCCATAATCTCTTATGTTAGAGATTCCCATTGCATTTGTGATTCTACATACAAATGGCTAACAAAAAAGTAGTACAAACTGTCACCATCATTATCATCATCATCATCATCATCATCACCACCACCATCATGGAGCTTGCATCAGGTCCCTCCCCCCCTTGCTCCTTTCAGGTCCAATTAACTTAAATTGCCTTTATTTAACCCACCTTTCTCTATCTGGTCTCATTATTCCATGGTTGGTCATCAAAGGGCTGGATGAATGGATGGATGGCACTGGAAACAAACCAGCAGCCAGGCTGTCATTTGATCCATCCATCACTTTATTTATACCCTGCCTTTCTCCCAGACTGGGAGGCTTATACAAAGGCAGAAAATTGCAAGAAAAACACATATACTTAAGATACACAAAACTGAGATGAAACAGTATTAAACAACAGCAGAATTAAACACCATTTTAAACCTTACTTTAAAACAGAGATGAAAAATAGTACAGCACCACAAAGAGCCTTTCCCTTGTTAACAATCAGTTTCCAGAGGGTTGCTGGAAAAGAAAGATCTTAACCTGTCACTGAAAAGACAACAAAGAAAGAGCCATCTGAGCTTCTCTAGGGAGGGAGTTGCCAAAACATGTGGGAGCAGCCATAGAGGAGTCCTTCTCTCCTGTGTTCCTATCTGCCAACTATTCTTGTGAATTCTGCGAGGTTTGATCCCTGTAATAAAAGCTCTTAATGAACTGAAAGTAGTGGCCAACAACTTATGCTTCATTTGTAGAATTGATGGGAAATGTCCTGGGTCAGAAAGTGCAAGAGAGGTGCATATGGCAAAGCAAATCTGGTGTGTGTGTGTGTATTCTTGTTGGTAAGAAAGAAATGAAGAAAATCAGCAGGAAGAAAATCAACTCATTTGATATGTGGCATTGAAGAAGAGTGCTATAGATAGCAAAAAAGATGAATGATGAATGAATGGATCTTAGAGCAAATCAAGCTTGAACCCTCACTAGTAGAAAAGATGACTAAGATGAGGCTGTCATAATTTAAACATTTCATGAGATAATATGGCTAATTGAAAAAAGATACTTATACTTAATAAAGTGAAAGGCAGTGGTGGGGGACCATACTATAGGTGGGTCAATGCAATCAAAGAAGCCATGGCCTTGAGATGATTGTTTATATTGTTGTTGTTGTATTTATTTATATCCCATTTTTCCCCAGTTCAAGACTCAAGGTCACTTACATAGGTTTAAAAGTTTTTAAATTCACAAAGTACAATTAAAACATGATTAAACTATCAAAAAATTAAAAGCAGTTAAAAACATGAATGATAAAGCAGCACAACAAAGTAAACCAGCACATTAGACCTGTCCCACATAAACAATAATTTCTCAAAGGCCCACCTAAAGAGAAAAGTCTTCTCTTGTTTACAGAAAAGAAAGTAGGGAAGGTGCCAGTCTAACCATTCTGAGAAGGGAGTTCCAGAGCCTGAATTGCTAGGCATGCAAGAAGGAGCCTGAATCTGGGTTCTTAATGACTGAGCCATTCAGAGGTCTATCATTCACAGGATCACCATAAAGAGATGTCAACTTGAAGACACATAACAACTACAGAGTGTGTATATAATGCATGTTAATCTTCTTGTCAGTCAACATAGAATGGAATGGAACGTGTTTATGAAGGAACAAATGCATACCTGAGATGGAGAGAAAATATTTTGATCTTTCTACCCCATGTGAGAAACAAAATCAATAAACACAACAGAAAATCCCACTATTATTTCTGTTAATTTGTAACATTAATTCATGTGTGTACATGAGCAGGTGTGCACGTGTACATTGTGTATTGCTGATGTGCACATGTACACTGTGTATTGCTGATGTGCACATGCACTTGTATTCATTCATGGACTACCATGAAAAACTAGTCAAAGGAAAGAAACATTCAGTTTTCCTTTCTTTTACATTCAAAATTTTTAATCCTCAAGGTTTTGTCCCCATTCCAAATATAATGTAATTTATAGATTTTGATTAATTCTTACCTGAAAGTGAAGGCAAGTGGGAAGAAAATAGAAACAAAATAGGAAAAAAAGAAGAAAGTGAGGGAGAGAGGAAGAGCAGAAAGAAATTAGTTAACTCTCATTTATTCCCAAAACTTAACATTATATTTTAGAGCTGGAGCAGATGGGCAGGAAAAAGTGGTCTGAATCCACTCTAGCCAGAAACAGGTCTGACCCCCACTGACCACATGGCCTGCTCCCAAGGATTATCCAAGCTCCTTTTTGCTTCAGTCCAAAGGATTGGAGTGCAGCTTTGGCACAGATTCTGGCTGCTTTGGAAATATACATAATCTAATCGGCATGCCTATAAAGAGACCAGAAGTCGCTTCATTCTGCCTGTCTGTTTCACCCCCTCAGTCTCTAAAATCTAGGCAGAACTTCAGATGAGGGAGAAACTTTGCTATAAAAAAGATCTCAGGCTCCTACCTTATAGCTAAAAAGCTCTGCTTATGAAAGGCAAAATTATTCTCAGTGGAAGTTTTCTAGAGTTTAAATATTTTCACCTAACAATACAGAGGAATGTTTGTATGGCTTCTGCCAGATAACAGAATGATTAGCATTCATTAAACACAGCCATAAATCTTATGATTCTGAAACTGCACTAACAAAGTCTTCCAGTCATCGGAACAAATGCCACACTTAATCTGCTTCCACTGCTACTTCATCTACGGCTCATGTTCTGAGTGAGATGCTAGGCATGCAAGAAGAAGGAGACAAGTGTTTGTCCTTGCTTCAGATAAGCCTTGAAAGTTAGTTAAACAAACTAAAGTAAAAAAAAAAGTCATCTTCCTTTAAACTCAAGTTCTACAAATGGATATTTAACAAATCCTAGGGTGAATCATTTGTTTAACCTAGGACCATTTCACCTAAAACTTCAGAACAATGTTAAAAAAATGTATCTTTAAATGAGAAGTGAGGGAGAATTTTACAACATGCATGATCAAGTCAACCAATCAAAGAAAGATCAAACATTGATCAGAATGGAAACTACATTTAAGAAATCAGAAGACTAGGAATGGGAAGGACACCTATGAAAAAAATAGACAAGACCCTAATATGAAAAGGTATACAACTGAACAAAAAAGTGAAGATCATCTAAGCCATCATATTCCCCATTACCACATATGAATGTGAGAGCTGGATAGTGAAGAAAGCAGACAGTAGGAAAATAAACATATTAAAGATGTGATTCTGAGGATACTATGGACAGCCAAAAAAAAAAAATCCAAAACAAATAAATAGGTCCTTGAACATACCAAATCTGAACTCTCCATGGAAACCAACATGATAAAACTGAAGCTGTCATACTTTGGTCACATCATGAGAAGGTATGACTCATTAGGAAAGACAATAATGCCATGAAAAGTAGAAGGTGGTAGAGAGAGGAAGACCACATGCCAGGTGACTGGACTCAATCAAGGAGGTTACAGGACTTGAGTAGAGCAATGGAGAACAGGGGGCATGGAGATGTCTCCTTTCTAGTGTCACCATGAGTTGAGGTTGACTAAAAAGGAAGTTAACAACAATCTTCAATATTGCAAACACAGCTGTCTAAAAACTCTTTTGCATTTCTTACTTTACTGGGATGCCACATGCACTCTTTTCTTTGAAAAGCCAGAGGGACAAGCCAGTGGTAACTAATGGGTCCCATGTCAGCGGGAAAGTGAATCTACACTGGGTTTTAACATGATCTTTAAAGAAACTATCCAAGGCATTTAACCTATCTGGGAGATAGGACTCAACTCCTCTAATAGCTCCTTTAATGTATGAATTAAGGCCTTTTGTGGATTCACTACCCCATTGAAATGGGAGCCACCAGGGAAACAACAAATCATACCAAATATTTTTGTTTTGGGACCTCTGAGGAATATTGAAGCCTCTAGTCACATTTTTTAAAAAAAATATTCCATCTGTTTGGATACACCTTCAATCCATTTGTATGCTTATGTCCTATGCATTATTCTTCTATTTGTGGGAAGATGTTTTTTTTTTTTTTAAGTGCTTAAATGTCTCCCTTGAAAACTGGTGGAATAGAGTTTGGTAATTATGGTTAATGGAGAAACCATGTGATAAAATGTCACCTTCTATAAGACCTATGAACCAAAAACAATTTGTGGACTGTTGGTATCCTCTCATAGATATATTAATGGCAATATATAGCTCTTGAACCCTCCAGACCATCACTTATGGAATTGGAATAATGTACTCTCCTCATGAACTCTGGATCTTTGATAATATCCTTAATAACAAACCTATATCATATCTTATCTTTTCTTGTATTACCATACTCTTGATTGTTCTTTATTGTCAATGAAAGTGACTTTACTGTATATTAACATCTATGCAAATCTTACAATAATAAAAAAAACCCTCCTCCTTCCCAAAGTACATTTTTTCTGTAAAACTGGGAGATGTATTTCATTTTCATTTTAAATTAAATCTGTTTAATCTTCACTCCGCAAAGCACTATGTGAACTGAAGCACAGTTATCCCTCAAGATTGACATTTCATCCAACTTTTAGATACATTTTTCTGATATAAAAAAAGTGTTCACAAAATATGGGTGGAAATTAGTGTCTAAGGTCCAAAACACACTACAGTTTGAGACCATTTTAACTGCCCTGGCTCAATGCTGGGGAATTCTGGGAATTTGTGGCATCAGAGCTCTCTGAAAAGGTAGGCTAAATGTCTCACAAAACTACAGTTCCCAGAATTCCCTAGCCAGGGCAGTTAAAGTGGTTTCAAACTGAATTATTTCTACAGTGTGTTTTGGACTTGGCTCACACATTAGTCCACCTACAGAAGCATTTTTTGTCTAATGTGAAACATCAACATTCAGTTCAGGTTTACAGAAGTGGAGCAGTGTATGTGGTACCATTCTGCATACCTATGGGAATGTGCTTGTTGTGTGCATGCTTATCCAGTTGTCCATTTGGGTGTGCTTTTGCTTGAGCAACTTTGGCATTTAGTACAAGAGTTATAGCAGAATCAATACAAAATTCCACATGTGGAGATTATAATGCACAACCTTTTGCTTTAAATTGTTCTGAGCCACTTGAAGCCTGTGCCAGGAGAAAGATGTGGCATAAATCAATCAATTAACTGAAAATAAATTAAATTAAATTAGATCAAATCAGAAAAAGTCCATATTAGTGAAAACAGTGTACAAACATAAAGTTATACTAGGAAAACTTGCTTGAACAAAATAGATATTTTAGTCAGATTGTGTTAAAAATTCATATGCAGTCATTTGAAGAAGAATTGGTCACTTTCAGTCTGGCTTAAAGATATGGACTTATGAGAAGAGAAGATGCAATGGTCTTGACATTCCTAAAATGCATCCATCAACTGGATAGGAGGATGAGCAGGAGAAAAGGTCACATCATCACGATGATCCCTGTTATGACATGTTTACATTGTTTTTTCTGTTTTAATTGTAATCATTATTTCCAAGAAGCTAGTAGTTGGATAGGATGATGAGCAGGAAAACAGGTTACAACATCACAATACTCCCTATTATATTTTTTATTGTTTTCTTGTTTTAATTATAGTAATAGTTTCCAAACACATGCCCATGCATACCAAATAGTAACCCTATGCTAGCTGTTCTTTGGCCCACTAGTAGGACTGGTTCTCTCAGAGGGTATTCACACTCAGTTTTTTATCCTCAGGAGATGTGGATTGATGCACTGATGCATATCGGGATCATTGTTCATATTATGTTTTGGGTTTGTGAATCTCTCTGAGTCATTTTAAACCTTGTGTTATTTACACATGCCATCGTTTCAGGATAAAATGGAGCCATCTCCATTCCCTTGAATGATAACAGAGTGATCCAAATCAATTCAGAAGCATATTCACACTGCCAAAGATGTAGATTGATGAGGATCTTTCAGGCAAACTCGGGGGGGGGGGGGAATGGTATCAAATATCCTGGGTTAAGTAGTTTTTATGGTAGCCGCATAGTGCACTGAGTGTATTCCAAGACAGTGTAAACATCAAGGAAATAGCCCAGATTCATCTTGGATTATTTTCACAGTGTGAATGGGGCCTTAGTCTATCATTTAAAATCTGTGTCATAATAATATTGAATAGCTGAGGTAACATATATATACCTTCTCCACCAAGATTTGGCCATGCTAGAGAAATGTTAAGTATTTTCAGTGCTAAACTCCTGGACAGCAGTCTTGCTTAGAAGTGAAACTAGTAGGCCTTACTTCTGAGTAAACACAGTTTGGATTACACTGCAAATTAAGTGTTTTCCAGTCCCACTGATCTCTCTGAGAGAACATCCTAATACCAAATATTTTGAAAGTAATGGGTCTTGAAAATGCTTAACTTAACTGCCCTCGAGTCGATCTTGACTCATGGTGACCCTATGGATGAGACATCTTCAAGAAACCCCTATCCTCCACTGCTCTGCTTAATTCCTGCAAACCCATACCTGCGATATCCTTTATTATTATTATCTGGCATGTACCCTTCCTCTCTTCCTACTTCCCTCCACCTTTCCCAGAATTATCATCTTTTCCAATGAGTCCTCCCTTCTCATGATGTGTCCGAAGTACAAAAGCTTCAGTTTGGTCATCTTGGCTTCCAGGAGATTTCCAGCTTGATCTGCTTTAGGACCCATTTGTTTGTCCTTTTGGCTGTCCATGGGCATCTTAGCACTCTTCTTCAGCACCACATCTCAAATGAATTGATTTTCTTCCTATCATCTTCTTAACTGTCCAGCTCTCACATCCGTACACAGTAATAGCGAATACAATGCAACAACATTTATTATTACACCACATTTATTATTACAGCATATGGACAGCACAAAGTGTATGATTCTAACTTTTGTAAAAAGGTAAAGGGGGGATGCAATGATTAAGACTCTGATTCTGTTGATTGCATGATTAGCAGGTTGGCAGTTTGAGGCCTAGCTCCTGTCACTATTCCCAGCTTCTGTCAAGCTAGCAGTTCGAAAGCATGCAAATGCAAGTAGATATATAGGTACCACCTTGGTGGGAGGTAAAGAGTGTTCTGTGCAATCATGCTGGCCACAAGATCACAGAGTAGTCTTTGACAATGCTGGCTCTTCAGCTTAGTAATGGAGATGAGCACTTCCTCCTGTGGTTGGACACAACTTGACAACCTTGTCAACAGGGAATACCTTTACCTTTATGCAGAGAGAACCTGAAAATGGCTGTGCAAAATTAAATCCAGTATATGAATTTACCTTAGTAAAGCGATAAACCAGAAATGTTCTAGTTTATGAACCTCGTTTGCAAGATCACCTGCAGGTGATTTTTAGTCACCAAAGGTGACCAGAAGAGAATCATTTTATAAACTTGCTGAGAATAAAAATTATGGCTGTTACATGGTCCTAATGTAGGGGTAGGCAACCTTTTTGATCCGGGGCCGGGTTGCTGTCCCTCAGACAATTGGGGGGCCTAAGCACCAAAAATAAATAAATAAATAAACTAATTAATTAATTAATTAACTAAAAAAATAAAAATAAATAAAAAATATATGCATACTCACTCTCTGAGCTCCAGAAAAATCATGGCAACCCCCCTGTGGAGATTTTGTCAAGAAAATCCCAAGAACAAGTAATAATCAATATCATCATGGCAGGACGCAGCAGCGGGGGGGGGGGGGGGGGGGCAGCGGCAGGACCAGCTTGGGGCCAGTCCAAAGGCCTCCAGGGGCTGCATCCGGCCCCCGGGCCTTAGGTTGCCTACCCCTGTCCTAATGGGAACAATCAAGCTTTTCCAGTAAGTATATTTCTGAAATTCCACTAAATATATCTTAAGTAACAAGGAGCAATAACAAATTCTTGTACAAATTTACAAATATGTAAACTTCACTGAGGGGGGTTGCAGACTGCCAGAAATAGTGCAAATTGAGTCCATTTTTAGGGTTAGTGCTAGGGAATAATGGAAATTGTTTTGTTTTTTTCCTGAGACATTGAGTCTTCTCTGTCAGAGAGCTCTGGTGCCACAATAAGCTACAGTTCCCATGATTCCCTAGCACTAACCCTAACCCTAAAAGTGGACTCAATTTGCACTATTTCTGGCAGTCTGCAAACCCCTGAGTTTAATGATGCTTACTTCCAAGTAGATCTGCATTGGATTTCAGTCTGGAGAATACTTTTTTTCATTTCTGTCTTTTAATTTGTTTTAGAGGCCTATTTATAAATACTCCAGGAGATGAAGACCTTTAATTTTTTTTTTTTAAAAAGGACCAAATAATAGCACGTCTCTGGTTTTAAGTTACATTTTTATGGGATTTAATGCAGGCCTGTTCAATCCTGTAAAAGATAAAAGCAAACAGGGGGGAAGCTGTGTTGTTTTCACCAAGGAGGTACTTCATAATTATTTCATTATCTACGCATTATTTTATCACCGACTTATAAGCTTTAGTTTTATTATCCAAAGCTCTTATGAGTGTACATAATAGGTATACAGGCAAACAGGGGAGAAGGTAAAAGTTGAAAATCTCCTCTAAAATGAATTAAAAATAAATCTAGGTGTATTTATCAAGCACTATTATCTTCAGCAATGCAGTTCTGCCTGGATAAACTAACCCTTCAAGTCTGGGGTATGGGTGGAGCTGTTCTGATTTGTTTTCCTTTTCTCTTCTTTCTTTTCATCTTTCTTCACACTGGGCTAGCATTCATGTCTCCATCCAATATAATTTGCATGACCTTAGATGTGAACTGTCTGTCAACTCAGGTTTAGCAAAATCTGACTAATTGGCAGAGGAGCAAAGGTGTTGCAAGGAAAGGTTTAGATTAAACTGTATATTGCAAGGGTTGTTTTAATTATCTCGAAAAGACAAGATCTGTCTTGTGAAGTGTTTTGAGTTGAGCTGGCAAACTGAAATCTTGGAAGCTTATCTTAATTTAGCTTATGCCAAAAATATTGGCCACAATCCACTTAGGGTCATCCCCACATATAAGTCTCTGTTATGTGTGCAGATTTCTCTCTCTCTCTCTGGCCACTGTAGTGGTTGATATTCCCTTCCTCCTTGCACAGCACCCAACTCCCTTCCAATTCACTGCAAAACCCTGAAGCTGCTTCACACAGCCATTCACAAGAAGCAGGCAGGATCAGAGAAACTGCTGGGTATCTTGTCATAGCCAGACAGCAATGCTCATTGAAGCACTGAGACCCCAGAGGACTCCGTGGATCTCAGTGCTGTTGTTATTATTTTGTGCCTAGTACAAGGAGGTAGACAAAGGCTTCTCCAGTCCTGCCCACTTCCTGAAAAGCATGGAACGGCAACGTGAAATTACTTCAGGATTTTACAGTAATTTGGTAGTTATATGGCTCATGGTAAAGTAGAAAAAACAAAAAGTTGTGGTTTCAAATATGTTCAGAGTAGGAGAATGACGAAGGAAATGGTGGGACTACTGTTCAACAAGGATGGTAAAATGTTAACTGACCACAATGAAAAGATAGAACTCCACAATACCTATTTTGCTTCAATTTTTGCCCCAAAAGAAGACTGTGTACTTTCAAGCATCCAGATAAATGACATCCACATCATTCCCACCATCTTCCCACCAAAAGAAGACTGTGTGCTTTCATGCATCATCAGAGATGTTGATAAGGAATCTGAGTTGTAAATCAAGATTGATAAGGAGTTAGTAAGAAATCACTAGTTAAGCTAAATGAGGTTAAATCTGTAAACCCAGATGAATAACATCCCAGAGTGTTGAAGGTACTTGCTGACACACTCACAGAACCAGATGTCTAGAGATGAATAAATATTCTTTTTATTTTATTTTATTTTATTTTATTTTAAAAAAGGCAAAAAAGAAGAAGAAGAAGAAGAAGAAGAAGAAGAAGAAGAAGAAGAAGAAGAAGAAGAAGAAGAAGATCCAGGAAACTCTAGGCCACTCTGCCTGACCTCAATACCTGGAAAAATATCAGAACAGATTATACAGGAGTCTGTCTGCAAATATCTTGATGACAATGCAGTGTTTAATAGGAACCAGCATGGGTTTGTCACGAACAAATCATAGCAAACTACCTGCCTCGGCAGACGACTAAAAGAGTCGTCTTCCGGGCAGGGAAGAGGAGGGGCAGCCGCACAAGCGGCGGCCCTTCCTCCTCCTGAGGTCGCCCCTGGAAGCACCGGCCATCCGCACAACCGGCGCTTCCGGGTTGCCCTCATGCCACGGCAGCCGAACGCGCTGCGGCGTTTGAGCCAGGGAAAGTGCGCCCGCCGCTTTTGGGGCGCACTTTCCCTTAAATCTAAAAGGAGCGCCAATTTGGTGCTCCTTTTAGATGTGCCGCAGGAGCGCCGCGGTCCGGAGGCTGAACTCCGGTGGCGCTCCGAACCAGGGCATCTCCGACGCCCTGGTCTGCATCCCCCCTAAATTTATATCTTGCTTTGTTCTACTCATACTTTAGTAGATGGTGGGAATGATGTGGATGTCATTTATCTGGATTTCAGCAAAGCATTTGAGGAGGTCTCCCATGATATTTTGATTAGCAAACTGAGTAAATATGGAATAGATGGAAACACCATCAGATGGATCTATAATTGGTTGGAAAACCATGCTTAGAAAGTTTCATCAGTGGTTTCAAATTGGAAGGAGGTGTAAAGTGAAGTGCTGCATGGTTGTGCCCTGGAGCTGATATTCTTCAATATTTTTTTAATCAATGATTTAGATGATGAGGGTGGAGAATCTTTATCAAATCTGAAGATGATACAAAATTGGAAAGGGGAGCTAACACATTGGAAAATAAGAACAGATTGCAAAAGGACCTTGATAAACTAGAAAATTGGGCAGAAATTAATGAAATTCGACAGAGACAAATATAAAATTCTACATTTTGGCCACAAAAACCAAATGCACAGGTATAAGTATAGGATATGGGATACTTGGCTCAGCAGTACTAAATGTGAAAAGGACCTTGGGATTATTGTTGGTCATACATTGAAAATGAGGCAGCAGTGTGATGCTGCAGCAAAGAAAGCTAATACTACCTTAGCCTGAAGAAGCACAATTTCCAAGTCAAAAGATGCAACGGACTCACTATATTCTGCACTAGTCAGGCCTCATCTGGCACACTGCATTCAGTTCTGGGTGCCCCCATTTAAAGAAGGATATAGACAAGTGGAGAGCCAGCGTGGTATAATGGTTTGGGTGTTGGACTCTGACTCTGGAGACCAGGGTTTGATTTGCAGCTTGGCCATCAAACTAACTGGCTGACTTTGCTAAGTCACACACACTCAGCTTCAGAGGAAGACAATGACAAATCTTTGAAAAAACTTGTCAAGGAAACCCTGTGATAGGTTCACCTTCCAATTCTAAAATTTTAATAGTCTAATGAAAGCAAACTGAAAACAAAGGAGGAAAGTGGGATGGAGATAAAGAAACTGGGACATTTTAAAAACATCTGAAAAAAAAAGGGGGGGATAATAGAAGATTAATTGGAAACCCCCCTGCTAAATTAGGGCAATTGGAGGGTATGGACAATTTGTCATTTGTTTGACTTAATCCACTTGCATTGGTGTAGGATTTGTTTCACTATTTAATTCAGGCTGTTAGTTTTGATCCATAAAGACCTAAATAGCATGAGGCCTGGATACCTGAAAGACCCTCTCTTCCCATAAGATCCTACTTGGAATTTGAGATCTGCAGCAGAGCCTAGCTGTGTGCTTCACCACTCCAAGAGTCCAAGCTGGTGAATACAAGAGTCAGGGCTTTCTCTAGAGTGGTACCTCGATCATAGAACTCCATTCCAAAGGAACCCAGTTGTCATGATTGTTCATCCTCCAGTGAACAGCCATTAACTTTGGTGTGTAAAAAAAAAGGTGTTTAAAATTGTTGTTAACCATTTTCTAGGAAATTCTAGGAAGGAAGGAAGGAAGGAAGGAAGGAAGGAAGGAAGGAAGGAAGGAAGGAAGGAAGGAAGCCCTTTTGAAACCACCCCTTTTTGTTTCTCCTACTTTACCATGAGCCATATAACTACCAAATTACTGCAAAATCCTGAAGTAATTTCACATTGCCATTCCATGCTTTGCAGGAAGCAGGCAGGATTGGAGAAGTCTTTGTCTACCTCCCTTTCAAACTCATGGGTCCAGGATATCTGAAAGACTACCAAGCTTCTGCCCAATCTGCCCAAGCTTCCGCAGAAGTGCTATTATGAGTCTCACCACTCCAAGAGCCCAGATTGATGTGCACACATGACAAGAACTTCTCTATAGCATCTCCTTGTGGGAGATGAGGCTGGCAGTATCCCCTCTAAGCTATTTCACTCAGCCTTTTTCTTCTTAAACTAGGGGAATCTGCTCTGGTTGTGTAAACTGTTTTTAATGGTGTGGTTTTATAACCATATTGAAAGAGAACTTCTGGGGTCTTTTAATTAGATTTCAAGTATGTTTTTAATGTTGTAAATATTTTGATTTCTTGAGCATTACCTTGGGATTTCTGATGGGGTCACAAGGGCTAAACAAGTGTAGTAACTAACTAGCCAACTAAAATAACTAAATAATATGGTTCTACTCTTCCATTTTCCCTACAGCAATCCTTGCTTCCTGAGCAGCTAATCAATGCTAGCCTTTAATCACCCATGACCTTGTCAATATCCTGAAACAGATTAGGCAACCATGTCGATAGTAATAGGCTAAGCTCTAAACATATTTGACCAAGTCCTGTTGGGGAGCAACAAAATTCTTCTGTGTGAGTTAACTGGGAAGTTTACATAGAGTCTATAGCATCTTTCCCATAGGAGTACAGTAAGCCTGCCAATCCTAGGTTCCTATTTCTGGAGCAGGGAAGAAAATTTGTCTGCTTGTGTCAGAACTCAAGGCAAGTTCAGTAGTCATAGCAAGCTTTCATGTTCATTTGAATTAAATAATTGCAATACCACATTCTGCATACTTCATTAATAAATCCTATTTGCTAAGATTAGAGCTGTCATAGTTTAATCCTAGGGGATTCTGAGTTCAGATATCTCATCCTACAGCCCAGGGCCTCTTATCAAAGCTACTTAGGGCTTTTGCAGACTGCCAGAAATAGTGCAAATTGAGTCCACTTTAACTGCCATGACTCAGTGCTAGGGAATCATGGGAACTGTAGTTTATTGTGGCACCAGAGCTCCCTGACAGAGAAGGCTCAATGTCTCAGAAAAAAATACAATTCCCATGATTCCCTAGCACTGAGCCAGGGCAGTTATCGGACATGCCATCCCTGAAAAATGTAACAAAACAAAACTATTGGGTCTGTAGATGTCCATTTTTCTTTTTTCAAATTCCAACTCTAAAAAAATACAACAACAACAACAACCTCCCTGGAGTTTTTAGCAGAAGAAAAAAAAAACAGTCCTTTACATTATGGCTCCAAAAAATTCAGAGAAAGGACATTCCTATCTGCAAACAGCTTGGATCTTTCTATCAAGCCCATCAACTGCAATTTTCCCACCCCTCTGCTAGAAAGCTTTACTTGTATATTTTCAGTATTGGGTTACTTTAGTGTAGATCAAAATTCAATAACATAAGTGAGTCTCAGAGGTATTCAGATAAGATTAGGTTCCCTTGTGACCCACAAGACTACAGAAAGGGGCACAAAATCTCAGGGGAACTGTTTGGTACATCATGGCAGTGATGTACCTATTATATTAGACACTGGTGCAGATCATTGTTAACACTACTCTGACAAAATTATTTTCAGTAATAATCATGAAATGAAATGAAGTTTCTGCTGTTGCTGCTGCCACCCTCAAAGAGAAGGACTATCAGCAGTGGCATACATATATTTTGTTACCAAGTTTTTATTCTTCTGAATCTCTTGAAATCTTCATGGATGAATCTCAGCCTTAGAAGAAATTTCAAGGGGATTATTTAAAAAAAAATCTAGAAATTTTCGTTTATTTCTGATGAGCACAGTACTTGTCCTTTTTAACACACATCTCTCACAATGAGCACGAAAGACATTACCCAAAAGGCCTCAGACCCATTAATCTTTCATCACAGCCTCTTTTTGCAGTTCAGTTTGAACTGAGCCCTGCATTGTCTGGCTGTTCAGAGGAGGAGGAACAGGGGAAGGGAAGACAAAAGCAACACAAAATAAAGAGTGATGGAGAGGGACTATAGAGAGGCAATACAAAAGAATCCTATTTCTCTAGCAGTGCTGCCAATATAGGGTCACTGAGATTGTATTGACAGTTTAAAGGATTCATATCCATACCTCTGTCCATTGTTCTGGAAACATTTGTCAAGATGCTACATTTGGGATGATCAATGTAATAGGTTTTAGAACACCCCTGTCCCTCATTTACTTCTGACCTGATTGCTTTATGGCTCCCCTTCTCCTTGCTTATGACTTTTTCTATGCACCCTGTGAGCTGCTGATATGGAACACCTGCTGTTCATAAGAACATAGGGCTGATTTGTTTGAGACCCTGCATGGCCTAAGGATCCTACTGGGACAAGCTATTCAGTGCTGAGAATATTCATGAAAAGAATATTCATCCTGTGTTCAGCTTCTTTTTCTATCCCAGAAATATGTTTGGGATTAGAATCTTGAAGGACAGAGTCAAGTCTCTTGCTTTGACCAAAGATGGATGGTTGCATTTCTTTTCAATCTGGGAAGAGTCACCATAAGTTGCTTTGAATAGTAACAGTACTTGTAAAGTGCCAAGTAGATTGATGGTGCTATATAAATAAACAACAGCAAGGGGAACAAACAGCTATTAAGTGTGATCAGAATTTCTTTTTCATGGAGTCCTACATGGACAGATTGAATCCAGGGATGGAAAGAATATGAGAACATACTTTAAAATGTTGTTGTTGTTGTTTTTGTGTTTTGTTTTTTTTAAAAAATCTGTTTCTTGAGTGATGGAAAAACCTGTCAAAAAGAATCCTGAACTAATGACAATCTTTGCAGTTAAGAAGTTGCTCTACACAAGAATTGCACATGATTTGTTTTGCAAAGTGTAACCCAGATTAGGAAGTAGTGGAAAATCCACTGCAGTAAATGTCTTACTAAAGCAGAGACATGGAGCTGGAAGCTTGCTGCAGACTGGAGAAAGGAGCAGCATCAGGGAAGGAGAAACTGGAATATGCCATGTGTTTCCAGCTGCAGTTTTGTAAGAGCTCTTAAGGGAAGGAGTAAGACAAAGAAGAGCGTGGAAAGAGTGGGGAGGAAAGGTATCAGGAAGGAAGATTGGTTGGACAGAATGATGAGGCAAGGTGAGAAGGCTTAATAGCAGATGAAAAAGAGGCTGTAGTGGAGGCAGCAGTGGAAGGCACAAGAAAACCAACATCTGCTGCGGGTACAGGGTAACCACCAGTCTTGACCATTTCTGTAATACTCATCTAGATGGAAAGATCAATGTAATAGGTTTTAGAAAACCTCTGTCCCTCATTTACTTTTTATCTGAGCCCTGTTTTTGCTTCCAGAAGAGCACAGTGCTCAGCATCTTCAGAGATCCAGCCACTGAGGCCTGAAGAAGAGTATGTTAACCAAAAAGCTGGGGTCCCTGGAGGGTACCCACAAATAATATACACTAGGGGAATTTTAATAGCTCAATTAAAAGCAGTGAATGGACTGTGGGTAACTTCAAAGAGTTAGGATCTCCTCTTTGTCTAACAGTCCCCTCCCCCCAAAAAAATTAGAACTCTTAGAGTGCAAAATACAACTTAATTTTATTGACTAACAGCAAAGGGGAAAATCATAATTCAAGCAATAGAATTCTCTCTCTCTCTCACACACCCACACACACACCCACACACACACACTGTTAGGGAATGTTGGAGGAGCAGGTTTTGTATGTGTGGATAAAATCCATTCAACAGAGTAACTTTTAGCAGAGAAGACACCACCACACAAGGCAAAATCCAAGCTTCTAGCAGAAGGCTTTATTATAGAAAAGCATATGCAAAGTAAAAAAAAAATAAAGTCCAATAAAACATCTCTTTAGCCGGACGTGGCTAACAGGAACAAAACTACAAATCCTTAATGCTACATTGTGAAAAATTAGTCATGCTACAGCTTCAGCAGAAATAAAGAAACTTCATCCATACTAATGAAAGTTCAAGAACAGACTGACTTCTATGCCTGAAACACAATTTCTCAGCCCAACCTTTCTCCACCTCTTGGGTGTTAACCTCAGGTTAATCGGTTGATGTGTACATGACGTATGTTAACCAAACCCCTTGTTGTTCATCTTTTATCATGTGATCTACTTTCCCATAACAACTTTTATTATTGAATTCACTGTATAAACAAGAACACTTTCCCATCTATTCCAACTTGTGGTTTCTATTTGTTTTGTCTCTTCGAACACCTGGACTGAGTTGTTGTGTTCAGCCTAGAAGCATGTTCTCCTCATGGAAAAATACAGACACACACACATCTTTACATTTCAACATTGACTATATATCCCATCAATATTCGGACATACACAAGAACTAATGAAATTAAAGTTATGAACTAATGTAACTGAAGCAAGGTTGGGGGAAGAGAGCTTATCAATACAGAGAAATTACCTGAAGGGAGAAGTGGGAGGCTTTTTTGGGTGGGGGGGGAGGTAATGAAGCACCAACATGGTGGACTGAGAATTGAGTACTGAAGAAATTGCTGTTATTGAGACATGAGGAAAGCCCTATGCAGATTTTATTATAATTTCCTGAAACTAGAGGTTGCACTATTTTGTTACTTATCTGGTAAAAAAACAACCTTCTTTGACTGGGCTACAAGGGATGATGCCAATCTTATCTATTTGGCTTAAGTGTCAGTGTGTGATGGAGGGGGCATGGGACCCATGACTTACAAAAGCAACAACAATTTCTCACCAAGAACTGACAATTTCTGCAAAGAAAGTAATAGTACTGCACAGAAATACAATTTTCTACCCAGAATTTTTTTTCCTGAACAGAAAATGCTGCTTTCTATGCAGGAAAAAAAATACAGATCTTGCACAGAATAAGCCTTGTGAATAATTAAAAAAACTTTGATGTTTTATGCATGTCTTTCTCTTTTGGAAGCAGCTGGACATTTTTGTCTGATGGAGAATATCTACATTAGGTTCAAGAGTATAGAAGTATAATTTATCATATTGTGCCATTGTGTATTAAGTTCACTTTGGATTTCACATTGTGCACTTTTGGCATTCAACAAGCAGGTTGTATACCACAGTCAATACATAACTGCATAAGTGCACATATTTGCTGTTCTTGTTTTGTGCCTTCAAGCCATTTCCAATTTATGGTGATCCTAAGGTGAACCCATAGGGTTTTCTTGGCAAGATTTCTTCAAGGGGGGTTGTGCCATTGCCTTCCTTTGGGCCTGAGAAAGTGTGACTTACTCAAGGTCACCCAGAGGGTTTCCAAAGCTGAGAAGAGGTTTGAACCCTTGTCTTTAAAGTCATAGTCCAATGCTCAAACCACAACACCACGCTGGCTCTCAGTGTAGGATTTTGGCCAAAGACTATATTTCCCTTGGTGGTTAATGTGGTTGAAAGGCTTAAAGGAGGAAAGAGAGGGGGAGAATGTCATTCAGCATGAGGGGGTTTATCTGGCCTAGTGAAGTCCCTTTGGTTCATGGAGTCAGTGGACAAATATTGACATGGAAAGCATTCTTGATCCACAGGTTCTTGATATCCACACCCTGATTTATTGAGACAGAAAAGATGGCATCAAAGAAGTTTAATGGTCTAAGACAGGGGTAGGCAACCTTTCCCCTTTAAGGGCCGAGGGACTTCAGCTCCCAGAAGCCTCAGCCATGTTGGTCAATAGTCCCATGTTGGCCAATAGCTCCTGGGATTCTGGGAGCTGAAGTCCCTCGGCCCTTAAAGGGGAAAGGTTGCCTACTCCTGGTTTAAGACCTTCCCCAGTATTCTTCACCAGACTGCACATATCTGCTCATCTGAGAGCATGGTCATCTGATGAGCTTCATATGATCATGCATAGATTTGACTCAAAGGCTGATATTCAAACCAGCCTTCAAATATTCAAAGCAGCTTGCTGTTCTCCAAATGGTTGGGACTATCATTGTAATTGCCTGGTGCAAACATTAATTGGATACAATGACTGTTGATGGTGTGACTTATACTCCAACAGGTCTGAATAGCTAGCTACATGTTGAAAAAGGTTACTCTGAGCATTAGCCATAGCTTTGGATTGTTGGTGTTATTTCCATTTTAATTTCTGCAGGTGAAGGATGGCTTATTTTCTTTTTTAAAAAAATCAGGTGGGAAAACTGCTTATTATTTTTTTTCATATTAGAAGCCACAACTCTCTGAACCTGCTTTCATGCTTGTTAAGTCCTGCTGACTTTCATGCCATTTCCTTGCACATCTGTTAATACCGAGACAGTCATTTTACACATTTTGTAAGAGAAAGTGTCCAAAAATATCTTTCATGCTGTAACATAAAGTACTGATTAATTGGTGAAAACACTTTTTCTTCAGATTTTTAATAACAAATACACAACCAATAGGGGACATGGTGGCTCAAGCGGTTAAGACGCTGACTCTGTTGATTGTAAGATCTGCAAGTTGGCAGTTCAAGGCCAAGGTGCTGCATGATGGGGTGATCTCCTGTCACTAGTTCCAGCTTCTGCCAACCTAGCAGTTCAAAAGCATGGAAATTCAAGTAGATAAATAGGTACCATGTCAGTGGGAAGGTAAACATTGTTCTGTGCAATCCTTCTGGCTGCATGATCACAGAGCAGTCTCTGACAACACCAGCTCTTCAGCTTACTAATGGAGATGAGCACTGCCCCCTACGGTTGGACATGACTTGACAACCTTTTCAATGGGAATTGTCTTTACCTTTACAGGACCAATTGTCTACATGAAACTAGGAAACATTTTATAATTCTATCTTATCTATCTGCCTGCCTGCCTGCCCTGAATAAACTGTTGAATGGTGAGTAAGGGAATCCTTACTCCACATAAGGGAATCCTGTTGTTTCAGTGGGTCAGCATTCAGCTCTGTTTCTGGAACTGGTCACAGAACATTGAAGGTGACGTTATCTCTGTCCATCCAGTTTTAAGAACATAGCTGGGTGCTTCCTCGTGCATTTCCACATCTCCTATTGGCCAGTAAATAGTCATGTTTTGGAGAGGACCCCACAGCAACTAAAAGGAGTATTTTGGGGGATAATGGAGGAGGCACCATAGTTTTGTTTGATGGAAGTTTATGACACCTCTACCTGCTAATAATTAACCTGTTAAAGACTATAGTTATAGAAGCCCTTATTCAATGTGTCAAACCTAGATCAGGTGTGTACTAGATGAGTAATCTTATTTAAGGACATCATTTCTAAGAAGGGTAGCTTGAGACATATTCATTAAATTATTGTGTAATTGTTGCCATCCTCATCCTCATTATCATCATCTGCATACACTTCATCAGATACTTCTAACTCTGGCACTGTCCTTTTACTTATATGCAACTGCAAATGTGTCCCTTCCCCAAATGCCATTATGGGCATTATCCCATGAAGCTTTATTGAGAACAGAGTCTCAGAGGAAAGAAAAATGTTTAAAATTTAACAAAATTTTAGAGGAAAAACCAGAATGCTTATGAGATGAAAACATTAGAACAAATTAGATCAGAAGGTCAAAACTGTGGATGGTTTTTGTACTGACAATTGAAATCAAGATTTATAATGAATAAAAAACAAACAAAAAAACCTGAGTGTATTGATAATGTTAAGACTGATCTAGAAGAAATTATGTGGTTGGAGAAACCTGATCTTTAATCTAGGATATATAAAAAATATATTAGAAATGTATACAGAAGATGACATAATAAAAGCAAACATGATCAAGTGGGCAAAAAAATGTGGATGGACATTAGAATTATGATAGTGGGAGAGATCCTGGAATAGAAGATTAAAATATTCAGCTAGTCAAGAAAATTTTTATAAAATTATTTACTCTCTCCTGACAAAATAAATAAAATATAAGGAAATAGGGAAGATTTATGTTGGAAGTGTGGGAGGGGAAAAGGGACTTTTTTCCATCTGTGGTGGACCTGTGTAGAGATAAAAAGATGTTGGAAAGAGATACATGGCAGTGTAAAGGAAATATTAGAAATTGATTTGGAATTCAGACATAAAGTTTTGCTTTTGAACATGATAGAAGAAAATATGAAAAAAAGAGTATGGTAAAATTGTCTTTTATATGTTAACAGCAGCTAGGCTAGTGTACACAAGGTACTGGAAAATAAGAAAAGATATGCAAATCAATGAATGGGTTATTAAATTGCTTGATGTGATATAGACAAATATATAAAATTGTTAAAAAATCTAAATGAAAACACAAAAGAAATAAATACAAATGTAAAAGACTGGGACAAAATAAATATATATATAAGGAAGAAGTGGAGGAACATCCTGATGGAAAAAGATGGAAAAGAGTAAGAAAAGAAAAAAGAGAGTAAGAATATAAAATTTATATGATAATTTGTATTATATTATAATTTAAGATGTTCATGTAGAGACAGGAAGGGTAAAATGATTAAAAGAGCTTTATATTTTGAATAAGATATACTGATATGAAGAATGAATATATGAATCGATGAAGAGTGAGTCTTTGAAAGTCTTTTTAAATGTGTTCTACTGTATGATTGATTGTCGCATTCTGTTTTCTGAGTTTCTAAATGTTTTGTTGTTTGGATGGATGGATGGTTGTTATTGTCTTAATGATTAAATAAGGGGGGAACAAATGTGTCCCATCCAAAACCACTTCCTGAAGGGGATGAGAGGCAATAACAGCTACCCAATCAACCCTCTCCTTCTCTTTCCCTTCTAGGGCCATTTAATATTCAATGCAGTGGCTTCCCATGGCTTGGCTGCTGCCTGGTGGCAGTGGTTAAATGCCTGTACTGCAGCCACTCACTCATAGACCACAAGGTTGCGAGTTCAATACCAGCCAGGGCTGAGGCTCGACTCAGGCCTGCATCCTTCCGAGGTTACTAAAATGAGAACCCAGACTGTTGGGGGGCAATCAGCTCACAGTTGTAAACGGCTTAGACATCCCATAGCGTGATATGAAGCGGTATATAAATAAGCTGCTTTGCTTTGCTGGTGGAGGCAGACAGACAGTTACATGTACAGAGCACTAGTGGCATCACTAGGGTTGATATAACCTATGTGATAACTCATAGTATCACCCATCCCATTGAGCTCCTCCTGTGCCATACTATACAGAAAACTTAGGAATGTTTTGTGTACTAAAAGTACTCATAAACTGTAATTCCTGTATATCACTGACTGGAATGACAATGGTTATAACATAAACAATGAGAAAAATTAAAACTATACCTTTAAATTATAATATCATATACACAGTCTAAATACATGTACATGTACATAGTTTCATGTGTTTAAAGTTAACATTTGGTGATGTGATTTTTTTAAAAAAATGAAAAAAATACAATATATATATATATATATATATATATATATATACTAAAAAACAAACCT
>CM034702.1:19314848-19337719 GCA_020142125.1 Phrynosoma platyrhinos
ACCTTAATGATAGATCTGTCCATATCTTTAGATCCACAGGAGAGGCTCTTCTTTCAGTCCCACTACTGGTGAGACTGCAACAGAGAGGGCCTTTTCAGTAGCTGCCCTAGACTTTGGAACTCCCAACTTAGAGTGACTAGAATGGCATCCTCTTTGCTTTCTTTTCTCAGCCAGAGAAGACCTTTTTTTTATACAGACAGGCTTTTAGAATTGAGCTATAAGTGCTGAATTGATTTTACATTTATTGTTTAATTCTTTTTAAACATCCTTTTAGAGTGTATCTTTTTAAAATGGTTAATAGTTTACTTTGGATTTTTGTCTTTTTGTATATTTTTAATTACTATCTTTTTAATGTGTAAGTTGCCTTCAGCCATGGGGATGAGATGATGATGATGATGATGATGATGATGATGACGACGATGATGATGATATATTCTCTAAGAGGGCCTAAATACCCTAAAGGCACCAGATCCCAGCTGATCTTGGAAATTAAGCAAGTTCAATGCTGGTTAGTACTTGGATGGGAGACCACCAATGAATATTAGGTGATGTAGGCTATATTGCTGAGGAAGGAACTGACGAAACCATCACTGTGTATTCCTTACACAAGAAAACTCTATGACATTAATGAGGCCACCATAAGTTGACAGACAACTTGAAGGCACATATACATCCTCCAAAGAAATTACAATTGTCCAACAAAAAATGTTTGGTGATTCTGGATAATAGAGAGCATCCACTGATATACAACTAGATATTTTTTTTTTCATTCACTGTCCAGTGTAGGTCAGTTAAAGCACATTTAAATCATAGAATCATAGAATTATAGATTCATAGAATTGGAAGAGATGATAAGGGCCATCCAGTCCAACCTCCTGCCATGCAGGAAAGCACAATCAAAGCATCCCCAACAGATGGCCATCCAGCCTCTGTTTAAGGACCTTCAAGGAAGGAGACTCCACCACACTCTGAGGGAGAGTGTTCTACTGTCAAATAGCTCTTCTGTCAAGAGGTTCCTCCTAATGTTGAGGTGGAATCTCTTTTCCTGTAACTTGAATCCATTGTTCCGTGTTTTAGTCTCTGGAGCAGCAGAAAACAAACTTGCTCCCTCCTCAATATGACACCCCTTCAAAAACTTAAACAGGGCTATTATATCACCTTTTAACCATCTCTTCTCCAGGCTAAACATACCCAGTTCCCTAAGTCTTTCCTCATAAGACATGTTTTCCAGACCCTTCACCATTTTAGCCACCCTCCTCTGGACACACTCCTGTTTTTCAACATCCTTTTTTGAATTGTGGTGTCCAGAACTAGACACAGTATTCAAGGTGGGGCCTGACCAAAGCAGAATACAGCAGCACTATTATTTCCCTTGATCTAGACACCATATTTCTATAGATGCATTCTAAAATCACATTGGCCTTTTTAGCTGACGCATCACACTGTTGACTCATGTTCAACTTGTGGTCTATGAGGACTCTGAGAACCCTTTCACTCGTAGTTGCATTAAGTTAGGTGTCCCCCATTCTATATCTATGCATTTCATTTTTCTGCCCTAAGTGCAGCAGCTTACATTTCTCCATGTTGAAATTCATTGTGTTAGCTTTGGCCCAACTTTCTAATCTATTAAGGTCATTTTGAATTTTCATCCTGTCCTCTGGGGTATTAGCTAATCCTCCTAATTTGGTGTTATCTGCAAATTTGATAAGTATGTCCCCTGTTCTTTCATCCATGTCATTGATAAAGATGTTGAATAACACTGGGCCCAGGACAGAAACATGTGGCACAGTTCTAGTCAATTTTCTCCAGGATGAAGAGGAGCCATTGTTGAGCCCACAATTTACCAGCTTGTCTGCAAGAATATCATGGGGGACCTTGTCAAAGGCCTTACTGAAATCAAGAGATGCTTTGTCTACCAAGCTGGTAATTTTTATCAAAAAAAGGAAACCAGATTAGTTTGATATGACATGTTTCTCCGAAACCCATGTTGACTTTTTGTGATAGTGGCATTGCTTTCTAAATGTTCACAGACTCTCTGTTTAATGGTCTGCTCTAGAATCATTCCTGGTATTGATGGACAATAATTGTTGGGATCCTCTCTTCCCTCCCCCCCTTTTTTTTTAAAAAAAGATGAGAACAATATTTGCCATCCTCCTCTTCTCCTCTCTTTGATGGCTTCCATGTCAGTGGGTTGATGAATCCAGTCCAATTACAAGCTTTAAAGAATCTGTCTCCTCAAAATATATTTAGAGTCTTTGCATTGGTACTTTATGTTTCAGACTTAAAAAATAAGTGGACCCACCAACCTCACTGACAAAAGAGATGCAGTTCACTACTGCTCCCTGACCTCTATCACCCTTTTAGCTTCTAATTGGTTTGTACCTTGTCTGATGATGATCTTTAAAGATTCCCCATGTTCAAAGTGCAACTCACCAACAGTTAGGAGTTTTTAAAGAATCTACTAAGGCAGCTGTATATTTTTAAACTGGAGGTTTTAATTGCTGTTTATCTTTTCAATTGCATATTATTTTTAAAAGCATGCATTTAAATTATTTTAAAGTTGTAAATAATTGGTTCCATTTTAGTGTTCACCTTTTGTATATGTGCATTGTTCTTTTAAAAACTATTTTTTAAAAAACCTGCAATGTTCTTTTTAAAACCAAAATCCACTTTGGGTTCCAATTTTAGAAGAAAAGCTGAACAGATATAAATGCTGCCGCCACCATCAGCAGCAGATGAGTTTCTAGATTTCCCCATATTGTTCCCATGTTGCTGAGACAAGCAGGACATGCCTCATGCCCTGGCAGTTTAATTGTGACTGATAACAATGTTCCTTGTTTAATTTCACCTGGGAGCTCTGCTGAGATTTTGATGGTCCTATGCATTTCAGGAAGACCTACCAAAGCAGCACTACAGTCTTTGAAACAAAGGCTCCAGGGAAGTATTTAATTCTCTTCTCTTCTTTCTGGACCATAAACCAAGGGAAGATGTTTCTGGATAGGCTCCCAAGGCAAAGAGTCTGCTCTTTTGCATGTGATGTCAACTTGAAATGAATAATTCTGTTGAATCCCACCCAATGAAGCCAATACTTGTTGCATTGTGAGTTTGGTTTTTGCATAGTAATGTGAAATCTCTTATGTGCCTTGCAGGGTGGGAGAGATGAGAAATTATTTAGTGCATAAGTAGCTAAAAATAATAATAAACATTGACACTGGAGAAAAAGTGTACTCTCTAAGAACCATTATCAGATTAGTGATGTCCTTTAAATGGACAGGAATGCCTGTGGCATTTATCAGTGAATTCACAGCAGTGACACAAAAATGTGAAGATGGTTCTTTTAAAAGCCAAGTCAATTTTCTATTAACAGCAGCAAAAGTTGGAAACAAAAATTACAACCACATACAATATACAACCAAATTATGGTAGCCTGACTCCTATGTTCTTCCCATTTCTGTTTCCCCAATGAAAATCTCTCCTCTCTCTCTCTCTCTTTCTGTGGTATTAGCCAAACTGTAGATCTCCTAAAGATAAAAAAAAGTATCAGAGGAATATAACTATAAATTAATTTACTTGTAATTAGTAAAATGATGGAATACCAACACAGAAGATATACTTTTTTCAGTGCAGCTGATAGCTCCTATGTCAATGGGGTGGTGAATCCATTTTGGATTTTAATCAGAAGTTTAAAGAAGCTATCCAAAATTCTGGGTCTTTTTCAGTACTTTTAACAGCTCCACTAAATTCTGGACTAAACCCAGAGCAGACTCATCTCCTGATTGAGATGGAAGTCACCAGCCACCCTTCTTTTCCCAAATAAGGGAGGTGTCACTCTGTTACATTGTATCATGAGTTAAAGGTGAATAATTTCCCTCTTTCTGCAGTGTCATTGTAACACTGTAGCTGTTTTTCAAACTATGGGAATACAAAATCATAAGGAGAGGTATCACAAATGCCAGTGTGTGCTATGTCTTATGCCACTGCATTCAGATTGTTTTGAGGGCTGGTAAAGTAAAGAGTTTTTTTAAATGCAACTGTAATCATAACTACTCTTGAGTATCTAATTATATATACAAGTACAGTAGAACCTGTTATCCATGGGGAATCCATTACAGACTCCATCCCCACAGATATGAAAAAAAGTGGGACCTCAAGTCCCATTGTCCTTAATGGTATTGCAAAATGCATGCAACCACTAACACACTAGCATGCTCACACTGTCATAGAGGACAATGGGGCTTGCCATCTGTAGATGCTTAAATCTGTGGACAGCAAACCCACAGATATCAAGATTCCACTGTAACTTACCAAGCTCTAGCATCTCCTTTCTTCAATGTGCAAGCCCAGTAACTTATATTGATTGATTGATTGACTAACTGATTCATAAATCAAACCCTTGGATTACAATGGACGTTAAAAAAAAAGTCTGTACTTACTTTTTGGTATTAACTCTTAACAATTTTGTGGCCCTTTGTTGTTTGTTATCTGCCCTTCAGTCTGACCCTGTGGATGAGACACCTCCAAGAACCCCTATCTTCCACTTCTCTACTTTGCTCATGGAGGCCCATGCCTGTGTCCCCCCCTGATTGAGTCCTCTGTTTCTTCTATGCTCCAACTTTCCTAGCATTATTGTCTTTTTGAGTGATCCATGCCTTCTCATTATATGGTCAAAGTATGCTAGAAAATTAAAATCATAGAATCATAGAGCTGGAAGACAAGGGCTATCCAGTCCAACCCCTGCCATTCAGGAAGTCTCAATCAAAGCATACCTGACAGATGGCCATCCAGCCTCTGTTTAAAGACCTTCACAGAAGGAGACTCCATCGCTCCCTGAGGGAGTGTGTTCCACTGTTGAACAGCTCTTAGTATTAGTTCCTCCTAATGTTGAGGTGGAATTTCTTTCCCTGTAGCTTGCATCCATTTTCCCAGGTCCTATTCACTGGAGCAGCAAAAAACAAGCTAGCTCCCTCCTCAATATGATATCCCTTCAAATATTTAAATGGGGCTATCATATCACCTCTTAACCATATCTTCTCGAGACTAAACTTGCCCAGGTCCTTAAGTCATTGCTCATAGGGCACGGCTTCCAGCCCCTTCACCATTTTTGTCTCCCTCCTTTGGACACACTCTAGTTTTTCAACATCCTTTTTGAACTGTGGTGCCCAGAACTGGACGCAGCATTCCAGGTAGGGCCTGACCAAAGCAGAATACATTGGCACTATTACTTCCCTTGATCTAGGCTGAGCACCCTTTTTATTTTTCTGAGAAGACTGAAGCAAAGAAGGTGTTGAATAGTTCTGCCTTTTCTCTGTCCCCTGTTAGAAATTCTCCATCTTCTCTGTGCAGTGGCCCTACCATTTCCTTCTTCTTCCTTTTGCTATGGACATATCCCCAAAATCCCTTTTTGTTGTTCTTAACCTCTCTAGCAAGCCTGAGTTCATTCTGTGCTTTAGCTTTTTTTTATTTTACCTCTACATGTGCTCACTAATTTTTTTAAAAAAAATCTTCTAATGATTTCCCCTTTTTTCCATTTCTTATTCATGTTCTGTTTAATACTTAGCTCAGTTGTAACTTCTTTAGTCATCCATCCTGGTTTCTTGAGACACCTTCCATTCTTCCTCCTCATTGGAACTGTTTGAAATCGTGTCTTCAATATCTCTTTTTTGAGAAACTCCCATCCATCCTGAACTCCCTTCTCTTTTAGTATTCCTGAACACAGGACCACCCCCAGTATTTCCTTACTGAAATCAGCTCTCCTAAAGTCTTGAATGCATGTCTGACTATGTCTGGCTTCTCCTTTCCAATGTATAACAATCTTCCAATGTATGTGATCACTCCCACCTAAGGATCCCACCACTTACACCCCATTGACTTGCACCCCATTGCATCCTTGTTAGTTAGGATCAGATCTAAAATAGCAGATCCTTTTGTTTCCTCTTCTATCTTTTGGACAATGAAATTGTCTTCAAGGCAAGTGAGGATTTTGCTAGACCTTAAAGTTTTGGCTGAGTTTGACTTCCAGCAAATATCAGGATAGTTGAAGTCACCTATCACTACTGCATTTCTCCTGATTCTAGTGGGACCTACACAAAACATAAATAGGTTCCACTGTTATCTTTTTTTCTGCTGCTGCTTTGTCTCTGTTTTTAATTCCACTTTTTATTTCCTGGCCTCATCATTTCATCCACTGCTCTTTATCTTCTGGTTGCACATTACCCATTGTTATTTAATTATATTTTATTGTATAATTATACTTTATTGTAAACAGTGTTTATCAACTAAAATAACCATTAAAAACACATCAAGAGGCAAAATCAGTGACTATATCCACCCCCAGTTTTCCCATACAACTTAAATACTTGTTAAAAAGCATATTATTTTGTAGCTTTCATTTCCTCAGACTTCCTGTAAAATACTGCAGAATATAAGGTGGTATAGAAATATTTTAAGCATATGGCAATTTTCTTGAGAAATATTTAAGTTTATGGAAATATTAGGAGTTAGAAAGCCAGTTAAATACTCAAGTGTTTTGCTAGGCTTCACCAACCTGCCAGATATTGCCTGACTTAGGGGCTGTACAGACAGCCCCTAAGGGGTGGCCCCGTGCCGCCCCTGGGAGCGCCAGATAGGGGCCGTGGCAACCACACACCACAGCCCTGATCTGGCTCTTTGCTGCTCCAAAAAGAGCTTGCAAATGCTGCTCCTTTTTGGAGTGGCAAAAAGCACCCTTACCGCCACTGCCATGGCTTTTCTGTGCCCCTTTGGTGCAGTGGGGTATGACACCGCACACCATGCGTTGGGGTGCATGGTGTGATGGTGGCATCAGGGCAGAGTCGGGGAGGCTGGCATGCAGTCTCCCTGCCCCAACTCCAACCCCAGGCTGGCCCTTATGGCCAGTCTATACAGGCCCTTAATACCCATAATACACCAGGTTCCTTTCTTATGCCACCTCTTATAAATAAGTTTATAAAAGGGATTTTTTTTTATGGTGGTGGTGGTGGGGGGGTCATAGCAGCCAAAAGATTGTACTGAGATGTGAGGGTTTGGAGTTAACTCCTAACCACAACTCCAAATATGTAGGGAGGGTCTATGCCAGGAGTAAGAGAACAAGATTGGAAAGTTACTTTGGAAAAGGAATACATAGGAAGTGTCACTTCCACAAAGAATGAGTGAAGTTGCTAGCTTCTCTAAAAAGAGTTCTCTTGTAAGTAAGAGCCTACTTGAAAGTAAGACCTACTCAACAGCCAGAAGAGGGAGGGAGGGAGCAAATATGGATGGAAAAGTGTAATAAATGACAGAGAAAATGGAAGATAGCTAGAGAAGTTTCCAACTTTCTCTGATTGGAAAAGCAATGAGTCTGGTTTCACTTTGGTAGAGACTGAATGGGTCCAAAATTTGCTGCACTTCTTCCTTCTCACATAGGTTGATTCATGGAAGGGTGTTGGATGTAGATTGCTGGGTCTCCTACCAACAAGATAAAAATGTCTTTCCTGAGGCATCATCTGCATAGTTGTGCATTTCAGAATGTGGTTATGTGTGAGCCACTGCATCATTATATTTTATTTTGAGGAATGGGATATGATAGCTCTGTTCCACCTTCACTTGGAACACTGTTTGAAATCTCTTTGCAGCATTGTCATCACCATCATCAACAGAAGCAGAAGTAGCAGCAGCATCAACACCATCACCACTGCTGCCACTAGCACCACCATCACTATCATCTCTATTTTATAACCTATTTTCCTCTCAGATTTGTATAACCCATAATTTGAAAAATGGCAGGAATGGAAGAAGATAGTAATGTAATTTGACTTTGTTGGAGTTCACAAAGTCAATTTTTTTGTTACTGTTCTTTTTTATATATTGTTTTGTTTTATGTTGCTATGTTCTATGTTGTTATGATGTCTGTGTATGGCGATATTTGTGTTTTTAATGCAATAAAAGTTTTAAAAATAGGACTCAAGGTAGCTTACGAATTAAAATAATTGCAATGTACTAGTTCTTGGTTTAAAATATTTTCTGCTAAACTGCATTTGTTAGGTCTGTCTATGGAATTTCTTCATGCCCATGAGCTCAAGGCATTTAATTTTATTTAGAACATAGATCTTCAATATTCCTTATCAAATGCCAGTAAAACTTGCTCACCTCTGCATTTCACCTTGAATTTTGAATTCCCACAAAGTGCTAGGTATTTGGAAAATTTGACTATTCCAAATATCAACAGGTTTTTTTTTTCAAGAGCCATAATTAATTGCCTACCATCTGCACTTTTAAATGGGCACTATCATGGTGTGGCATACAAGAACAGACTATGCCCCTATAATGAAGAAATTGAATTTATTATTGAGCATGTTCTCATTACATGTAACTTTTACAGGGATGTGTGTACCAAACTCCTTGGTCCTGTAATGAATAAGTTTCCTGGCAGGACCTTGGACTGACTCTTAAAACATTTCCTACAAGAGCTAGTGGGTAAGTTGTTTGTTTTTTTCTGCACAAAAAAAACACACGTCAAGTCTTTCCCCTGTTCCATAAAATTAATTTGGTTTTTAAAGTATGTTTTGAAAACTTTAAATGTTTTATACTGTCTTTATTTGTTTTACAAGTCTTGTTGGGTCTCTGACCACAGAATAAATTATTATTATTATAAATAATTGTAATATGGCTAAAACATGTGAAAATTCAGCTTTAAAATAGAATTAAACTATTCAAAATATTAAAACAATTTAAAACACATGAATAAACTGATTCTAACCTAAAAACAAGAAATTATAAATGAACAAGCAAAAAACACCACCATTCTATTTTGGAATCAAATCAGGGATTTCATCCTGTTCCTAAATGGAATTTCTTCCTGTTACTTTTATTATCTGGAGTAATATCATGTAGAAGATGGAGCAAACTTGTTTCCTGCTGCTGCAGAGACTAGAACACAAACCAATGCATTCAAGTTGCAGGAAAAGAGATTTTACCTAAACTTTAGGAAAAACTTTACTGTAAGAACTGTTCAACAGTAGAATAGACTGCCAGAGAGAACAGTGGACTCTCCTACTTTGGAATTCTTTAAATAAATTTTGAGTGGGCATTTTCATTGAGTACTTTAGTTGTGTATCCTTGTATGGCAGGGGTTGGGTTAGATAGTCCTTGTGGTCCCTTCCAACTCTAAGATTCCTCCCAAGCTTCCATCATTCAAATTCTGCCTTCTTAGTGACCAGGTGTGTGATGGAGTTGGGTCAGAGTGAGCTTTGTGCTAAGACCGACCATATGATAATCACATGGCACTGAGCACTGTGCAGAAATTGAACAACTGGCAGTAACAGCACAGAGGGAGAAAATTAATTGTCATTTAAGAAGAAACAAACAGTCCAAAAAAGTCTGCCATGCTGTGTGTCTCTGCTGGCCAGTTCCCTTGTTCTCCAGTACAATATCTGTGCCAGACTCATCCAAGCAAAACTGCCTTATGCTGGGTCCATTGGGACTCTCTATCCTCCTTTCAGCAGTCTGTTGTCACTTGGCATATTTTCACCCCATTACAAAGGCACGTGAGCCGCCTAACGAAGATGCTGGAAGGTCTTCCTGAAAACAATAATTCCAAACTGGGTGGATTGATTTTAAACACAGACACACACACACATACCTATACATGTTGTTGTCTTGCAGCCATTAAGTTGTCAAGAGCCTTCTTCTCTGCAGATGTGGCTGCTGCTTAAATAAAGTGCCAGCTCTTCTTTTCTCTTTTTCTTTTTAAAATTCCATTTGAAAGTAATGAGATATAATCTGTTTAATTCTGGTGTTTGAGGCTCATTTAGCAGCCCACTTTTTAACTCCTCTCCTTCGATTTTTTTTTTTTTTCCATTTAGAAAGGGAAAACTTTATGGCCACAGTGAAAAGATTCACTAATCATTGGTTCTAATTACAAAGCTGAGCAAATTGCTATTTTTTTCTTTTACAAAAAAAGAGACTTTACTTTATAATTAAAGATCAAATGGGCAACTGCAGATTTGTCGGTGCTCTATGTAGGTTAGGACCCTGGAGACAGGATGGCATTGGAGATTAGTGACTGGCTGCAGACACTTGTCTTCAGGAGAAAAGGAGGTGACAGAAGAATCCATAGTGTACCAAATGGTACAGAAAGGCTGGGAGGTAGGTGATATAAAAGTCATCCACCCAGACCTACCAAGGCAAAGATACACAGTGGGGTAGCTTCTTTTTCCTTGGTAGAGTGACAAACATGGGCATTCACATCTGCCTGGGCATCTCCATTGTGATAGGGATGCATATGTACAGCTGGATAAAGAAGAGAGCCAGCGTAGTGTAGTGGTTTGAGCACTGGACTCTGAAAACCAGGGTTTGAATCCCCACTCAGCCATGAGAACTGGCTGGGTGACCTTGGGCAAGTCATACATTCTCATACTTAAATGAAGGCAACGGCAACACCCTTCTGAACAAATCTTGCCAAGAAAATCCCATGATAGGTTGTCCTTGAGATCTCCATAAGTCAGAAATGACTTGAAGGCACAGAACAACAAAGAAATTGAATAGGTGAGACAGATGCCTTAGATTAACTAAGGCCTATATTGGAGGAATGTAAAAATATCAAATGTTTATGTGTAAACTGGCTTTAAGATGCCTCAAAATCTCTTCATTTCCTGTCTAACCTAAGGCTGCCTTGAGACAGAAACAGTGAGGGCACTGTTTGCTTATGTTCAATTGGGCCACACCTGCTGTTGAGAGAGGCCATCCTGGGCTACTTGATCCACAAGCCCTAAAACTATGCTTATGATCTAAGAAAGGCCTCTTCCCTTTTTATGGGTCTTAAATGGCTTGAATTCTGGCTATTGGAAAGGCCATACCTCCTAATATAAGCCTGCCTGGGTTCTGATATCTTCAGAGGAGAGCTTTCTTTTGGTTCTACTGCTTCTCCAGACTGTGGAACTCTCTTTTCCTTTGCTGCCTTCCTCCAGCAGGTAAAGACCTTTCTATTTAAAAAGGCTTTTGGTGATTAACTGGATGTACAGAAGAGTCTTTTAATGGGATATGTGTAATGCATTTTTATTCTCATTGCTATACTCTTTTAAATTAGTGATGTTTTAATACAGTGGTTTGTTTAATAGTACTTATACCTTTTATCATCATTATTTTTAGCTGTACTATTCTATTTCAGTTCCTGCTGTGAGCCACCTTGGGTACATGTTGAGAGAAAGTCAGGATATAAATAAAATAAAATAAAATAAAATAAAATAAAATACTAGATCTAAACAGTTGGAATCTACTTCTTCCATCTTAATATTTCTGGTGCTTACCACTGGTTATGTCCACCATTCAATTCCTGAAGTGTCCTGACACTATTCTGCTATGCAATTCCACAACAGACAGATACCACCATACATTACATGCTACTCTCCCATCCCCCATGTCAACAGTACAGAGGAGGCAGAAAACTAATCCACTTATGCCAGTTTGCTCTACAGCCCTCTGCTATGTCTTTTCCTCTCCTCACTGATGATCAGTCAAACCTGGTGGGAAGTAGACTTTGATATCCACCTAGCTATTTTTCCATCAGTCAGTATGTCAATGTGAAAACATCCTTATGCTGGTCTTTGTGTGTTCAGCCCCTTCATCCAGACCAGCCATAATTTGGCTAGGGTTGGAGTTACACATCCTCACAGCAACTCTTAATCTATCTTGCATTGTGGTGTGTTAGGGATGCTCTGGATGACAGTCATCTGTGTAGATCTATGGTTCCCAGATTTGGGTCCTTAGATGTTTCTGTAATCCATCTCCAGAATACCTGATCATTGATCATGCTGCTGAAATTTCTGAAAGGTGGAGTCCAACAACATCTAGACACAACATTTGGGCACCACTAATGCCAATACTGCAGAAAGTAATTTGTGCAGAGTAAATTCCAGATTCTGAATAGTCTTCAAATACTGTGTGGTTTTTGAAAATTTCTTACAGTAGAAAGAAAATTGCTAAAATTATTCTTTACTTCTTTCCAGAAGAAAATTAATGAAGAATTAAATTCCTACTGCACAGCTTTATAGTGAATCAAACCACAAGTCAAAGTAGTTTAGTACTTTCACTACAGATTTTGAATTATAGAACTATGGAATCATAGAGATGGAAGGAGGCAGCAAGTCCAACCCACTGGTCAGTGCAGGATCTCCAATCAAAGTAGCCACAACAGATAGCTTTTCAGCCTCTTTTGAAAGATGTCCAGAGAAGGAGACCCCACCATCTCTCTAGGCAAGTGGTTCCATTACTGAATGGCTCTTACTGTCAAAATGTTCCTTCTAATGTTCATCCAAAATCTACTCACCTGTAAATTAAAACCACTAGACCTGGTCCTATCCTCTGGGGAAGCAGAGGAAGCAGAAGACCTACCCCTTTCCTTTCCTTGATAGCTCTTGTGATATTTTAAAAATGTAGCCATGTCATCCTTCAGTCTTCTCTTCACCAAACTGAACCAGTTCAGCTCCTTCAAACTTCCCTCATATATTTTGTTCCCTATACCACTGATAATCTTAGTTGAATCTTTGAATTCATTCCATCTTATCTAAATCCTTCCATGTGGTGCTGGCAACTTAGTATTCCACTAGAAGCCTGACCAGTGCAGAATATAGTGGAACTATTCTTTCCTTCAGTTTTCAAGAGTTCTGCAGAGTTTCAGGATGTAATTTTCCCAACCTTATCTGGAGATGGCAAGGACTGATCCTGAGACCTTGCAAAGCACATGGTTCACCACAACTCATCCCAAGAACTTATCTTGAGACAAGATCTTTCACTTTGTACAGTGGAGTCAGATATGTTAGCCAGAGCTGCTCCAAAAGACAAGACCTGCCCATTCTGAAGAAAATGGACTAATTTTAAAGGGCCACTACTTTAAGTTAATTTAATGTAGTACATTCCACCAAATGTCAATGAAGTTCTAAAATACAGCCAAATAAACCTGGAGATGGGGTTGTATAGGTTCATTATATGCATTGATAGTTTCATAGGGTTCATAAATCACTCCATTTTACATGTGTCAAGACCCTCTTTTGAGGAGGTAAGTGTCAGTGATTGTGTCCTTGCAAAGGACCATGCGACCCAATTAAATTTCATATCCCCTTTTCACAGGTGCTATGATTCTGCAATTTCATTTGCTTAGTAAAGTCTGGAGTTCAGCTATATTCCTATGCTTCTCTCTTCTTATATAACATATAATTCCATGAATATAAAGTTCTGTTTTAAAAAAAATGAAAAGCTAATTGAAAATAATGTTAGCAAATGTGGCTGTGTTGAAAGTTCTGCAGGAAGCCTGGTTCAGCTCCAGATGTGGTACAATGTGTGACTGTTATACTTTTAAGGTGCCACAGGAGAATGTGTTGGTTTCACATTCGACAGACTAATGGGGATGCCCCCTGGGCATTCATTAGTGTGAACACTCTTACCCACCCACTGCCAGCTTTGAGTTTCAGTTGGTTAAATAGGGAGAGAGAAAGACAGACACAAAAAGTGTTCCTTGAGCTCTGTAGAACAAAACTTATTTGTTTATATAATAGTCCTTGCTTTCTCCCATGCAAGCCTTTTGTTAAAGGCCTGAAACAACACATGAAGAAAGAAAGTCTTGGTTTCTTTGGGATATTTGATGATATCTGTGAATTTCACTTCAACCGCAGCTGGTTTTCTGACAGCAAAGAATCATTTGCTACGTTTTATAATATTTTAAAACTTTCTTTTGTTAAAAAACAACAGAAAAAAGTACAGCTTAATATTTTTGAACTGTCACACACAGTTTCTAGGGAACTTTTTTTTTTTGTAGAACATAGCCACTGGTGTAAATTAAGGATGCCTTCAAATGAGGTCAGCCTTAGTCTGGGGATTCCATGTAATGAAAGATATCTAAAATGGAATCAGGTGATACTGAAAACTATCATCATCATTGTATGACTGGTTCCCAAATTCCCCTAGAACTACAACATTCTCACAAGATTATAAATCAAAGCTCTGGCATTGCCTATCACAATATGGCAAATATTAGAAAGGTTGCTTTTGGAGGCTATAATCCTATAAAAAGCTAGCATAGTGTAGTACCTTGTTGGCATAATCCCACAAGATTCTGGAGACAAATGTAATGGCAAGACTGCTGGAAAGATTGGAGAATAAAGCTGTGCCCTCACATATTTTTGGGAGTGCCACAGGTTCTTGAGCCACCTAAGGGTGTGCATACATAAAAGTCTTACATATCACTTTACACAAGCTGGTAAAATGTACAATCAGTAGTGCAAGTGAAAAAATGTGCAAGCATAACATCCCAACATGACGGTCATGGATTATCCCTTTCAGAATCCCACATCCAACCTAGCTGTGGTCTGTCCTGGTTGTGGGATTCCAAGAGTTGCAATCTAAAGATTTTTATTTTTTTCCTAAACACTGCAAAATGGACTCAAGCTGTAATGTGATATACTAATTGCACATTCGGGAAGAATTTCCAAACATTCTCAAATCTACCACATTCTTAATCTTATCCTGAAACTTCAGATGTAGTTAGTTTTAGTAATGTGAAAAGTACTTGTTTACATTTTCCACAAAATAATGGTGTCCTGCAATTGGCAAATCACCATCAAGAAAAAGTGGGACTTTTTGTGATATTCTTTGCACTTTGGGATTGTGATCTGGAAAATTTCTTTCCACAAAAATTGGCCTTTTTTCTCTTCCATGTGACCAGGATCCCTATCTTGGGGAAGCAAATGTGTGTTCTGAGCAAAAGGCATTCCCCTCCCCCCCCCGGCAGGAAACATTAGCTGGATTTCAATAGGAATCTCAGGACTACGTCCACACATGCACAGAGACTCACACTTGGATGTTGCACAAGGAGTTATTCACTTGCACAATGTCTGCAGAACCCTCCACCCCAAGGCAATTTTCAAACCATAGAGGGCATTCCCACTGCCATTTATTGACCAGGAGATGTAACCAAACAATCTGTTCTGAATGCAGACAGTGAAATGGGAACAGTATCCCAGATCTCTAGTGACTCACTGGAGATCCTGCTTGGTCACTTCTTGCATCACTCCCTCTTGTACAGTAAATAGATAGTACTGCACTACATGGTCAGATAAGACTTCTTCAAGTATTCCAAAGAGGGCTAAATGTCAGAACAGAGAGAAGGTCATACATGCTGGCTAAACACACACACAGGAGTCACCTCTTCATTTCCTGACTTCATAGCAGAAGGAGTTTCTACTGATATTCAGTTGCATGTAGATATAGTGCTTCATTGCTCCATGTGACCAGGATCCCCATTTTGTCAGGGTTCTCAACCACATGAGAAATTCTATTTCCATTCAATTAAACATGAGGAGAACATCCATTCAAGCTATCCAAATGCAGAGAAGCATAGTCTAAAGGGATGGAGTCCAATGTACAGTGTGTAAGCAAGTGTGCACCATCTATCATGTCCCTACTGTTAACTGTTACATCTCTAAATGTTCAAAGATGGAGTGAACTAATTTTATGCTATTCCACACGGTAGGACCTTAACCAGTGGATTCAAATTACAAGAAAGATATTTCTGACTAAATGTTAGGAACAGGATCCTGATTATAAGAGGTGTCCAACAGTAAAACAAATCATCCTCAGAAGGTGGTAGATGTTCCTTCACTGAATTTTTTTCCAATAGATATTTTATAGCCACTGGTTAAGGATGCCCAAGTGGTGGATTTCTGCACTAACAAGCTGTCCCATGGGGTCTTTTTTAACTCTGATTTCATGGCATAATCTCCAACTGAGAAACATCTGGCCAAGCAACAGTAGACTGTGTCAAAATGGCAAAAGTAATTAATGCAGAAGAATGCACAAGCTGGGGGAGGCTGTGGCAGTTGCTTTCACCTGAGTCTACAGGGAAAGTTAAGGTTCCCCCTCCTCTTGTCATCTCTCCCTGCTGAGTTAATTGAGTGCACCCTGCATTTTCACTGTCATGGAAGGAAGGAAGTGGAGGACAAAGGGGGAGGAGGAGAGAGAAACTGGGGCATTTTCAAAGCAGCTAGAAAAATGGGATGGTAGAGGCTTTATCTGGACTTTCCCTGCTAAATCAGGACAGTTGAAGCATGTTATGATATTAGTCAAAATGTTTTAAGTCAGCTTCATATATTCCAATGATGGGAGGACGTAATGAAGCATCATAATCTGTAGGTTTGTTGTTGTTGTTGTTGATGATGCCGGGGGGGGGGGATTGAATATGCTCAGCACTTGAAAAAGTCTCAGGATTCCCCAACATGGCCATGCTGGCTATGGGATTGTATAAACTATAGTCCCTCTCCCAACTCAGTGGTAGAACACATGCACACATTTCTTCTTTAGAAATGGAGCAGTTGGGAAGTAGTTGGGAAGTAACAAGAGTTGCAAGTTGGGCTGTCATGGCTCTTCTTAAAGAGCAAGTTCCTAAGCTACTCCTGTTTCATACTATATCCTGCTATGGGTGTTGGTGGATGGTAGCTCCACATTCAGTGACTAGTGAATCGAATCTGAGTTTTAGTCTGAATTTCAAAGCTATTTTCCAAATTGCTGAACCGAAGCTTGAATAGCTCCTTTAATGTTGAAAGTAAGACCCAGAGCAGATTCATTGCTCCTCTGACAGCAGGATCACTAGTGATCTCTATTGATGATTGTCCTGATAACAAAATACATATGGAAAGTGTATTTTGAAACCATGGGTTTAAAAAAAAATTATGTGGGCTTTTCAGGACAGGTATACAGGAGTAAGAAAAATATAGTGGTCTAAATCAAAACTGTAATCCCAACAAGAGAAGATCCACTGAATCAATGAAATTTACTTAAGTGTTGATTTACCAAGTTCCCATTGATTTAACAAATATTTTCTAGAATTAGATATGAGCTGATATTCCTAAAGCATTACCTTCCTCTATTCTTTACACTTAAGATTTCTCTAGAATCCAGTCTTTTAGAGGACAATCAAGAACATTTCTACTTTTCCAGCTTAGTGGTTCCACCATCCCCGGCCTCTGTAATTGCCGTTGAATAGCTTTTCATTTCCAGGTCAGTTTTTGATAGAAATTAAAAGTAACAATTAAAGAGGTCTGAGTCAGGGTTGCTGTGGCAACGGGGTTTATTTTTCACCATTGTCTGGGTCTTCAGCAGTCTTGGCAGAGCCCTTTTGGCTTTCTCAGCTGCCACTTCCAGCTTTGGCTGGACAATTCAATGAGAAGGAGGGGGTGGGGGAAGAAGCATACAGCAATGTTTTCTTTCATATCTAAGTAGAAGGTTGGTGCAAGGACATGCTGAAGTGGAGCAATAGCTTGAAGTTTGGCTGCCACATAAGTAAAGCTCCAATGAGATTAAGGAAAGTAAAGGATGTTGCTGATGTGAAGTCGAAGGCTTTCATGGCTGGCATCCAAATTTTTTTGTGGGTTTTTCAGGCTATGTGGTTGTGTTCTGGAAAAATTTATTCCTGATGTTTTGCCTGCATCTATGACTGGCACCTTCAGAGAGTGGTGGCATGGAAGTGACAGGGCATATATACTCTATGACCCTTAGTTGGGAGGAGGTGATTTACATGTCAGTCTTTGTGTTGGTCTGTTGTTGAATGGTAAGGCCTCAGGGTGGGAGGATATGTGGGAGGATATGTGTGTCTATTTAATTAGCAATCCCTTGTCTACGAGGAAACCCCCTGACCCTGGGTGATGTTCATTTCTATGTGTTGAGTCTTGATTTTGGTGTTTTTCAGGATTGGTTTACTTTCAAGATTTCTTCTTTCCTGTTGAAGTTGTCCAGGTGTTTGTGGATTTCAATGGCCTTCCTGTGCATTCTGACAAGATAGTTGTTGGCATGGTCCAGAATTTCAGTGCTTTCAAATCGCATTTTATGTTCAGTGAAGGATGGGGGGGGGGGTCCCCTCATGGCTGCAAGGATCCACTGCGTACCATACAACTGTGGACAAGTCTACATAGGGATCACCAAGCACAGTGTTCAAATACAAATCAAGGAACATGAGAGACACTGCACACTGGGCCAGCCAGAAAAATTAGCAGTTGCAGAATGTTATAAACCAACCTGGGCATAAAATATCTGGATCCTTGTTATTCTGTTTTCAGATTTGGTCTTAGGGAAGAATGAGTTTTGATCTCCTCAGTGGTGGCAGAGGGGCAGAGGGAGGTGTTCTCCATTTGATGTCTAGTGCCCTGTTTTATGACAGGGAACCATAAAAAGCAGTGGCAAAGGAGTTAAAGCTGTTCAACTATAGTTAGCACCAGGAAAACAGACCAAGTAGTTCCACAAGTCACATTGTCATGGCTGTACTCTTTATGTCAAGAATTATAATTTAAATTAGAGTTTGAAGCATAGCTCAATACATTGAAATTAAATTATTTACATTATAGTTATTATCAAACAATGGTTATTAATTAACATTTTATATTAATAACATTTTATAATATACTAATTTTATGATAATATGTTGCACAACATTGTAAATTATGTATCTAATTATATGTCAGCTCATCATTAATTATAATTAATTACTTATTACATTCTTGAAAATATTATAGTGTTGTTTTCCTAAATGTGCACATATACATACAAATTAGAATATGTGATTTTCACAAACAACTGCATCTTCTTTTGTCCTCTTCTTTTGGCAATGTAATTTCTTTCAATGATTGATTGATTGATTGAGTGTGAAACAATCCACTGTTGGAACTAGATAGAGGGAGCATGCCTTTATTTGATCCACTGTATCTTTCAGCTGCTTTCAGTACCATTTTTTTAAAAAAAAACTTTATTGAATTAAAAAAACATATAACACTAAACAAAACACAAACAAACATTGCATTTACATACATTAAACGTACAACAATCAAGGTGTATAAACACCATTAAAATAAAGACACAAACAAAAAAACAATAAGAAAAAAAGAGAAGAAAAGCAAAACAATAAAAAAGGAAAAAAACAGAAAAAAAATCAAAAACAAAAAACCACAAACTAACATACAGATATAACTTCCTAGAACAGTATAAAGAGATATTTACATTTCAATTCCATGACTGAGTAACATCCATCTAGAGATTAGACATCTCGGACATCCAGATCAAGTTAAGCATATCACATATTGTAGATATTCCTCTGTGGCAAATAAAATCTAACAACATCTCAGTCTATCAACTCAGTATATATGGATATGTAAATACATAATCATACGCAGTAAATATATACAATATATTAAACAAACAATCAAAAAAAGAAAGGAAAGGAAAATCAGCGAATTCTTAGCTTTGCTTTCCGTATTTAATCTCAATGCCACCAGATACATAGTTTCTAGTATTGTTGTTCTCGGTGTTACACATCTAAATTACCTATGAACCCTTTCTGTCCCTATATCTCTATTTATTCCTGTTTTTTTCTTATTCTTGTTCTCATTCTTGTATGTGAATTATCCATAAACAATTTCTAACTATATATTTCCCTGATATGTATATGAGATATCAATTAGAAAAAAATAATCCAATATAGTCCAGACAACATCAATATAACAATATATTATTATATCCAGCCATATATCAATCATTAGCCATTGAGCAATTAAGTAATCAATTATATTCCATCTCGAAAATCTATCTCATATATCTATGCCATGAATCCCAGATATTGTCAAATTCCACCATTGATTTATTGCTTAATAAGTAAGTCAACTTTTCCATATCTTATATTTCGAGCACTTTTGTTTTCCATTCCTCCAATCTGGGGATATCTTTTTTCCGCCAGTATCTGGCAAAAACTATTCTGGCCGCTGTTATCAAAATAAAAAGTAATTTTCCATGTTTTCTTTCAATATCTTCCATAACGATATTTAACAGATATAACTTGGGATCAACATGCAGTTGAACATTTAATATTGTACCAATTTCCAAATTTATCAGGTCCCAGAATTTTTTAGTTATTTTACATTTCCACCACATATGCCAGTATGAGCCAATTTCACATTCACATTTCCAACATGTGGGATTTAAACCTTTATACATTTTGGATAATTTAAGCGGGGTCAAATACCACCTAAGCATAGACTTATATAAATTTTCTTTCAAATCTATATTCACTGTGTACTTTAATCTTTTTTTTCCAGATTTTTTCCCATTCCATAAGAGGAATTTCCTGATTCAAATCTTGGGCCCACTTTATCATATAATCTTTAATTTGATTATCTTCCAATATCCAATTTCTAATTAATTTGTAAAATTTAGCAATCAATTTATTACTTTCTCCACTTACAATTTTTTCAAATGGGTCATAAGCTGGTCCTATTTGATCCAATTGTTTATCCATTTTAAATCTCTCTAGTAGCTGTCTATGTTGAAACCAGTTTAATCCAAATTCTTCTAAGTCTTTCTGGGATTTAAATATCAATTGAACTCCATTCCAGCTTGTTAACTGTCTATACCTTAACCATGAACTATCATTGTAAATCCCTTTTATCAATGTTGCTTCTGCTGGGGATGCCCATAATGGAATTTTTGTACACCATTTCTTCTTATACTTACTCCAAATTCTCCAACAGGCTTTCCTTACAATATGATCTTTAAACTTGCCATCAATTTTATGTTTTTTCGTAGAACAGATATGCATGAAATCCAAAATGTAATTCAGCTCCATCTAATTCTAAACTTCTGTTGTTTTTAAGGGTGAACCAATCATACATCCATTCTAGAGAAGCCGCTTCATAGTACCAGAGTAAATTCGGAAGGGCAAGCCCCCCTTTTTCAATATCATCTTGTAAATTGACAATCTTAACCCTGGGCTTCTTGTTTGACCAAACAAATTTTGTTATTATTGAATTCCAATCTTTAAGAGATTTCTCTTTATCTATTACTGGCAAATTCTGAAAATAATAAATCAATTTGGATAAGACCATCATTTTAATAACCGCAATTTTACCTAACCAAGAAATATTTAACTTATTCCATTTCTTCAAATCATTTTTAATTTCATTCCATACCTGAGATAATTACTTTTAAAAAGATCCGAGTTTTTATTTGTTAACCAAATTCCCAGGTACTTCACCTTATTTTCCGGTCTGAAACCACTCTTCTCTATAATTAACTTAGCTTCTTTCTTCAGGATGTTCATCAACAACATTACTGTTTTTAATTTGTTAATTCGATACTCAGAAATTTGACCATAAGATTTTAGGATATCCAATAAAATATCAAGACATTCAATCGGATTAGAAATGGTTAATACCACGTCATCTGCATATGCCTGTAATTTGTACTTTTGTTTTCTAATTTCCACTCCCTTAATAGATTCTTCATTTCTTATTTTATTTAAAAGAATTTCAAGAGTAAGTATAAATAGCAATGGGGCTAATGGGCATCCCTGTCTTACACCTTTATAGATCCTCAATTTCGGGGTTCTTTCCCCATTTATTATGATTTGAGCATCCTGGTTTGCATATATATATATTTTTTTTATACAACTAAGAAATCTGTCACCCACCCCGATTTTCTCTATAACCCAAAACATGAAACTCCAATTGATGTTATCAAAAGCCTTCTCAGCATCCAGGAAAAACATAGCCAATTTTTTATGTATATTTGAATGGTGAATTTCAATTAAATTTAGAATATTCCTAAAATTTTCTTTAGTTTTCCTGGAAGTGAGAAAGCCGCATTGATCTTTATGTATCCAATCATCTAACACATTTTTTAATCTTTTAGCCAATATAGATGTGAATAGTTTATAATCCGAATTTAATAAGGAAATTGGCCGATAATTGTTAGCATCCAATTTATCTTTATCCTGTTTCAATATTAAAGTTATATTTGCGGAGTTCCATGTTTGCGGGATGATGTCCCCCGAGATATTATTTATAGTTTTCAGTAAGGGTAAGGTCAAATGAGAGGTCTTTGATGACAGCAGATAGAATTTTTAATGGAGAGGTGGTGTAGTGTTTTTTATGTCATGTTTTAAATGCCTTATAATGCTCTTTTAACTTGTGTTTTTAAATTACTTAAATTGTATTTAAACTTTTACATTAAGAGTTTTTAAAACTGTTTTTTTAAGGTGTTGTGTATTGCCCTGGATCTCAAACTGAGCCAAGGTATTAATTAATTAAAATATTGCAGATCCAGCATGAAAATTGGCAATTGTTCAGATTTGCCAAATGTATCTGGTTCTCAATTCTTTCTAGGAACTAACCCCATAAAAAGCTGCTCATCTCCAAAACATCCTACCACTAGAGGATAAAGGAAAAGCTGTCAAACAGTATCATGGAAATGAATTCCATATGTTGACTGGCAATACTAGTGCATAATCAATGTTATAGGGATTCTCTCAAGTTCTCGTGTTTTGACTAGATCATAGAAATTATTTCTGGTGCTCAAAATAGATTGGGTAGAGTTGATGACATTTTGGGGTCAGTTCCAAGATGATGAGTTCATTTCAATAATGTTAAAGAATTTATATAGGTTTGTTTGTTTGTTTTTAGAGTGGGACAGGGAATCTACAGCAGAATCTATATTTGTAAAAAAAAAAAACTTCCCACTGTTGATGTACTGTTCAGCAAAGCAAAAGAAGCAAACACCTGAAAGCTTTCAGAACTGCTCCATTTGTGAAATGGAAAAATATTTTAATTCTGCAAAATTTCAGTGGCGATTGGAAATATAAATTGTTTTGCTGCTCTTGGTGGTAGTGGTGGTGTCCTTAATAACAATATTCTGCCTTTTCCATAAATTAAGATGAGTACAATATAGTTAAAACATACAAAGCACATTTTAAAGCATTTTAAAGCACACACTTAAAAATGATAACAATTATTTTAAAACAGCATAATTAAAACAGTTCAATACTGTCTTGAAAGCTCTTCCCTTATTTTTTT
>CM034702.1:19338819-19359085 GCA_020142125.1 Phrynosoma platyrhinos
TGTTTTTTTGTTATAAAGGTCTGCCTAGATTCATTCAAGATTTATGTAAACTCTGCCACTGAGAACAGTGTGCTTATCCATGTTCATTACAACTTGTTTTCCTCTTTATTTCCTGATAAAGCAGGGATTAAGAATACTTAAAGGAATACAGATGTTGACCTGACTATTGCGTAGGACTAGGTTTTGCAATTTGACCAATATACCAAATTCTAGAAAATCTGAATAGACTCATAGCAGGGTCAATGCAAAGAACCATAATAAATGCTATAAGGGTGGAGGAACCATATCTATGTCAAATTTTTCAAAGTTTCTGCTGGCTTTGGGTGAAGAAAGACTGTATGCAAGAACATGCAAGAAACTGGAAAAATCTGTACAACTGAAATGTATGCAACATTAGAATATATCAAAATTGCTTTTGAAAATGGGAATAATGAAAAAATATTTTATTGAAAATAATAAAATAATAAATAATATAAATGCATGCATTGGGGGAAATGGTCAGTTTAAGAAGTGGGAGAAGCAAAAAAATAATAAAAAATAAAAAATAAAATAAAATGAGTCTTATAACCTAATATAGCCTGACAGAAATGAAATGGATAGATTTTCACATTCCTTTGTAATGGTTCTTTAGATACCATGTACTCCGAGAATGACAAATATATGAATCCAAAGTAAATGAAGCCTAAACTCTAACAAGAAGTCAAAATGACCAAACTGATCTATTGTTCTTTGGGCTTGTAATGATTTGCTGAAAAATTGATAATACTTAGTAAAGGTGAAGGCAGTAGGAAAAGAGAAAGAACACATTACAAGTGGATTGAAGGCTGCATTTACACTGCAGAATTAATGCAGTTTGATACTGCTTTATCTGTCATGGATCAATTCTATTGGATTATTGGATTTTTAGTTTTGTGGAATGTTTAGCCTTCTCTATCAGAGAGCAGTAGTGCCACAACAAACTATAAATCCCAGGATTCCATAGAATAAAGCCATGACAGTTTAAGCCAGGGGTAGGCAACCTTTCCCCTTTAAGGGCCGAGGGACTTCAGCTCCCAGAATCCCAGGAGCTATTGGCCAACATGGGACTATTGGCCAACATGGCTGAGGCTTCTGGGAGCTGAAGTCCTTCGGCCCTTAAAGGGGAAAGGTTGCCTACCCCTGGTTTAAGCAATGTCAAACTACATAATTCTACAGTATAGCAGCCATTGATTCAATCAAGGAAGCCATGACACTGAGTTTGGAAGACATGAACAGGGCTGCTAAAACAGAGTCTCAGAAGTTTCTCATTCAGAGTTTCACTATAAGTAGAAGCCAACCTGAGATAATATATAAACAAGAACAACACAATAGTAAACATTGGCATTAGAATAGCCCATGTAGCTATGCCCCCATCTCATGGAATGTCCATAACCATTCCCTAAGACTCCCTTTTATCTCCCTTTTTATTTTTTATTCTCAAAGGAACTAACATTCTGGTTGAGAACTTCATAATAAAATAAAGACTTCTAAAACAACCCACCAATTAATCTCACTATTAACTTCATACAGCATGACTGTACACCTGTTTATAGATACCTGGGAGGATGCTTTAATCACCTTCTCAGTATCAGTGGTATTTATTTCAGACTAAATTGATTCAGGTTGTAAAAGACAAGGAACTTTAACAAAACAAAGCTTCAGCCAAATGAAACACAAACTTTAACTTTTAATTAGAATGGGAAACCATCTTGCAAAAAAATATTTTATTTAAACTATAAGCATAATCCCACCAAAGAAAAGAGGACCCAGCCTCTGTTCAGTTATTTCCCTCATTCTCCAACTTCTGAGCAGACCTGTCACAAACAATAGTACAACCTGAAAGATGTGTTATCATTTAATGAGTTGCAAGAACCAAAAAGTCTGTCTATCATTCCAGCTGATGATGTCATCACTCCAGCTTTCAAAGACAGTCCTGGAACTGCACTGGCACCCACTGCTTGTGTCCCTTAGTAAACCTCTTAGAATCTTAAAATCATAAAGTTGGAATAGACCACAAGGGCCATCCAGTCCAACCCCTGCTATGCAGGAATATTCAATGAAAGCCATTGACAGATTGCCATCTAGGAGATTCCATCACTCTCCAAGGGAGTGTGTTCCATTGTCAAATGGCTCTTACTATCAGGAAGCTCATCTTCATGTTGAGGTGGAATCTCTTTTCCTGCAATGCGCAACCATTATTCTGAGTCCTGTTCTCTGGAGCAGCAGAAAACAAGCTTGCTCTATCTTCAGTATGACACCCTTTCAAATACTTAAACAGGGCTATCATATCTTCCCTTCACCATCTCTTCTCCAAGTTGAACATACTGAGATCCCTAAGTCTCTCCTCAGAAGGCATGGTCAGGTACCCTGGTGGTGCAGTGGTGAAAATGCCAGTATTGCAGCCACAATATTTAGAGTTCAATCCCAGGGCTCCAAGGTTGACTCAGCCTTCCTTTGTTAGATTAGTAAAATGAGTACCCAGCTTTTTGGAGCAATTGGCTTACAGATTGTAAATTGCTTAGAGCAGGGGTTGGCAACGTTAGCTTACCTGGGGCCGGTCGCTGGTCCCCAGGTCTTCCAGCAGGCCAGGGGGGGAATGCCGGCACAAGTGCACTTAGCACCTGCCGCTGCCACTGCCACTGCCGCGTGTGCTGCTGCCACCATTTTGTTTGCCAAAATGGCAGTTGCAACTCGTTTGCACATGCACAGGAGTCACAACAGCCATTTGAGTCACAACTGCCATTTTGGCAAACAAAATGGTGGCTGCAATGCACACGGCATCATGGCGGTGGGAGTGTGCAGCAGCGGTGGGGGGCCAGTGGCGGGGGGGCAGCGGGGGGCGATTGGTGGGTGTCAGTGGGCCAGGTGCAGCCCACGGACTGTAGGTCGCCAACCCCTGGCTTAGAAAGTGCTGAGTTCACTAATAAATGGTATAGAAATTTAAATGCTTTTATTATTGCTAAGGTTTCCAGAACTTTCACCATTTTTATTGCCCTTCTCTGGACACACTCTGGCTTGTCAAGCTGATCAAGTTGATATTTAAATCCTGTTGAGATGTTATCAACATAGTTTGAATCAATACATTGAAGAGAGGAGTGTCTAGCCCCATTCCCTCCATCACTGCTTTTCTCATGTTGAAAGTGATGTCTCAAGAAGAGGAATCCCTGTTTGCCTGGAGATGCTCCATGTGAGCAAGTGAACCAGAACTCTTGTTCATCTGGAGACTTTCCATGGAAACAGGAATTTCTTTTTGGACCTTTTACTTTCCACATGAGGATAGTGACAATGGAGCTAAGTGCTTCTTTCTTCACATGTTGAATTAAACTAGGTAAGTAACACCTGAATAATACTCTAGTGTGTCCCTGAGCACTTTGAAAAAACACTCAATTGTTTTCTTTTGAAGAAACCAGGTATGTTATGATACTGTGTGTAGAACTATAAATAAACTGTGTGCAAACATGCATCTTTGCCAAACAGACTCTGCACACCTGAACATCCAATGTTTACTTTACATACTTGAATGCAGCACCAAAGACACAAACTGCCTAAAATCAGCATAAATTAGGAAGGTATTATTGTAGGCTTTATTAAACTGTGTGTGTTTGAGACCATGCAAACCTTTTCCTTAGTCTGTACAAATGAAAGTCTTTTCCAGAAAGAAAGAAAGAAAAGTCATTTGCATTTTGCTTCTTGAACCCATTACAGGAATATTTGAGGTGACAACAGCTTTCCTTGCTGAGGTTTCTTGCATGATCAAAAAGCCTCAATTCATTATGGATGAGTCATTTTCTGAATATTTGTTACACACTTTCCTACTCTGTGTGAGGTAAATGGGGCACTGAGAAGGAGGATTCAAATTCTTTTGAGGATCTCCTTAGAATCCAAGTCAAATAAATAAATGCGAGGCTCTAATACCCATTTCATATTTGACCCACTGAGGTCTGTATTTCCAGAATAGGAAATGTGAAATTCAGTGAAATCAGTAAGCTGGATCAAGCTTCATAGTCACTCCATCTTTGTGAACCTGCTGCCTTGATCAGGAACCTCTTTCAGCTCAAGGATCAAATGCAGTGTTGCAAATGTTCTCAGCGGGCACTTTCCAGTGGTGGGCAGGGCCATACACAAAAAGGGGAGACTCCAATAGTAGTAATTAAGCTGTACTAGAGAAGTTTTATCCTTTTAGACTGTGAGGAAAAAACCCATACAGGAGGTGAAAAAAACTGAAATGATATTGTCATAGGGGAGGTGGTTGTGGCCATTTGGAAAAGTACAGAGGGCCACATAGAGTGCAGGAGACCAAATTTGACTTCAGGACATGAAGTTTCACCTCTGTCTTATCATCTTGGTAGTATCCATGCTTAGAATAGGGGACAGATGAGTAGAAGGAGATCAAGCTCAGTGTCTGTGCAAGGCAACTGTGTACCAGGAGAAATAAAATATTTCAACCACTACCATTTACATTTTATGTAAATATGGTTATGCATGTGTACAGAGAGAGAGAGAGAGAGTTACAGAGAGTTTGCATGAATTATTTCAAAGATGGGATTAAGTATATCTGGGCACCTAATTCAGTTTTCTTTTTCTAAACAGAAGTCAAGACTCACTAGCATAAACAAATAGCAACATTAGCCTGAGCAAATTCGAAAGGCTGTTGCTTGGCTCTGATAAATATGGATGGCGTGTTTAGCCAGGAAACACAAAAACCATGCCGACAGAACTTGCTATATTAAGGAAAGTCGTTTTGAAAATAAGATTTTAAAGCGGAATAGTACGTACCAGTTTGCTTGTTTTTTCAATACATTGTCAGACACAGAGTCATTTGAAGCAATAGCAAATATATCTCTGCAACAAGAAGATAGGGCTGGTTTTCTTTTTTAGCAAATTGTAACTGAGTGGCAATATTTCATTACATTAATCTATGGCTGCTACCTTGCCACTTTTCCCTGTCCTCTCTCATCCAAATCTTAAGCATTTCTTTTGCATTAGTAGCTACATGTAAGGGGCAGGGGAACCTGAACTAACCAAACAAGAAGTCTTATTTAATTCACCATTAGGTTCCTGAAAATAAGCTTGATCTCTAACTTGTGCTGCTTGACCATTTATTGCTAATCATGATGTAAAGGTTGATGGTCATAGATTTCCATAGATCATGAGAACATACTTATCAATATGGCATATAATATAGTGAGAAGAAATGTGTAGTCCTCCAAATGTTGCCATACTACAGTTCTCATCATGCAATAAATTAGATGCTGTATTTTAGCTATATTCTACAAAATTTAAGGCCCTGAAGCCTTTATATTGTAAGGGAGGGAAAGAACCTAAATGTGATTGATTTCTTCATAGAGTTCATATCTTATAATGCAAACAGTTCTGGAAGCAATACACCTAAGTGTCAACAATAAGTATAAATATACAGTGAGCACTTGGTAAGCACTGAGATTTGATTCCAGGATCTCACATGGATACCAAACTCTGTGGATGCTCAAGTTCCATTAAATAGAGTGATATAGTAAAATAATGTTCCTTGTATAAAAAGGCAAAATCAAGGCTTGTTTTTTGGAACACACACACACCACACTTTCATGCAGTGGATGGCTGAATCCATGAATAAAAAATCTGTGGATATGGAGGGCTGACTGTAAGATTAAAGAAAGGAAAGTCTAGCAATTGTAGCTATAAGAATGGTGGTTAGTTAAAAATGTGATAGCCTGCTGAAAGGCCAGTGAAATCTCATTTCTACCTGGGTGACCTTGAACAAATGGTTTAACATAAATGTTATCTAAGGGGGGTTGCAGACTGCCAGAAATAGTGCAAATTGAGTCCACTTTTAGGGTTAGGGTTAATGCTAGGGAATAATGGGAATTGGTTTTTTTTCCCCCTGAGACATTGAGCCTTCTCTGTCAGAGAGCTCTGGTGCCACAATAAAATACAATAAAATCCCATGATTCCCTAACCCTAACCCTAACCCTAAAAGTGGACTCAATTTGCACTATTTCTGGCAGTCTGCAACCCCCCTAACTGGCTAACAATGATACCAGTCAAACATGGCTCTAATTGGCTGACAACAGAAGAGCAGTCAAAAGTCATTCCTGATAGGTAGAGATCAAGAGATAGGAGGAACTTGAGACAGCAAAAAGGTACCTCAGGAAGATAAGATGAAAGGAGATTGCAACTGTTTCTACTACTGCTTATATAGCTGTATATAAACAGCCTCTTACTATGCTTTTCTTAAGACAAAGGCCATACCTGATAACACTGGTGACAGGCTACTAGATAAATGCCTGTTATAAAAATGTATAGCAATGCTTCTGTATTGCAATGCTTGTGGAAATTTGTTGTTGTTGTTGTTGTTGTTGTTCTGCCTTTTCATAATAATTGGAAGGTGGCTTGCAACATATTAAAGACAATACAAACAATAAAAACCTCCAAAATAAATGTATGATTATAAATGAAATGTGTAGCTTTCCCTCTGGATGTCTGTTTGAGATGTATAGAATTCTCTAATAGACAATTATATAATGCTGTTGCAGTGCTGTTTTGTATGTTTAGTTCCTTACACATATAAGTTTGAATGGTTTTGAGATGTTTCCCAAGTTGAATACGATGTTCCTATATGATTATTACCTGAAATGTAAAGTTTATTATAAGAATTTGCCTAAACTGAGAGTCTATGTTCCTTTCCAAGCAGACAGGGAGGGGGAGAGAGAGAATACTAATTTGTTTATGTTAATAACTAGCTTAAAACTAGCTTAGTACAGAGTCACATGTTTATTTCTCCAGGTCAAATATTCTAAAATTCCAATGCTTAAGATTATTTAGGGAGAATCTTGATGTTACGCCTACCTGTTATGATGATATGGTCAATGGATTTGGAAATTCAGGTGACCAAATTGGTGGATTCTGGGGAAACGCTAACAGACAGACTAACTGGCAAACAGCAATGGACCTGGAAGTCCCTCAAATAAAGAGATGAGGTAGTGGAACCATGCCTGTTTCAATTAGTCCTGGGCAGCATAGCAGATGGTGAAGGATGATGAGAGTTGCAGTCCTATAGTATCAGCATACAGTGACAGTTGGTGGTTCTGATATCAATAGGTGGTGAACGCAATCCATGATTTAGTCTCTTTGAAGGAACTATCCAAGATGCTGGGCCTGTTCTGCAGCTAGAGTTTAACAGGTAGCTCTTTTCATCAGATACATCACCCCTTTGACATGGAAGCCACCATCCACTTCCTTCTGGCAAGCTGCGTGGTGCCCAGCCCCTACCTATACTGTCTGGCAGTGGCTCTCAAGTTCTAGACAGGACTTTTCCCCACTCCTTCCTGGAAATATTCAGATATTACCAAGAAAACCTTAATGTCCTGAAATGTTTGCCATAACTCAGAGATGATTAGAAAGAACACAGGAACACAACAAGTCTGTTCTTTAGGTGGCTGCTTCATTCTGCCTAATGATAGGGTATGTAACTGTGAATAAAAATTCATCAGACAGCAGCTTTTCATTTCCAAAATATCTGTAGGTTCTTGGGCTGGCTTAACACACACACATACACACAATATCCATTTGGAATTCTTCACACTCAAGAATAATGAAGATGTAACTTGTAATATTTCAAAGCACTTACCTTCATTTTAAATCCAAATGCAGGTGTGTTTGGTGTGATTGTGATAGTCATTTAATGTGTGTGCCTATAATTAGCTAGATTTAATGGTGAAGAAGGGCAGCAAATTGCTTTGGGGAAAGTTATCATTTTGTTTTATTAAATTTCTCTTTTATATTAGTTTCCTTTCAGGGCTTCTTCTTCAAGGAGAATAAAAAGAGAGCTCAGCTCAGAATAGACCAGTAAAGTCTATTATTATAATTATGATTACTGTTATTCTTTAGCATTTTAGTTTGAAAGTGTAGTCCTTTACTTTCCATAGATTAAGGTGGGCAAAGTCTAACAGATTCCTGGTGAGCTTGCCTGTACCATTCCCAGTGGCAAGGAAGGTGGGGGACAGAGGCATAGGAGCAGAGCAAGGCTCCAGTTAATAAAGTGGGCTCAGGGAACAGGGAAGGGTCTCTGGTGCTTGCAATAGCTAGAAACCTGGCTCAGCTAGAGGAAAAAGATATTATGCTTTGTCCCCATGATAAGGTCACTCTGCTTAGCAGCGGTGAGACACCTCGCAAGGAGCTGAGTTCCTTTTCCTGGCCAGCAGCACTTTTTTTCCTGCCCAGCAGAGTCTGTAATGGGCTAGCTAAAAAGTTTTACAGCAGCTTTCAAAGTGTGAAATCCAGCATGGCGTAGTGGTTTGAGAACTGGACTAGGACTCTGGAAAGCAGAGTTTGAATCCTGGCTCGACCATGAAAACCCACTGAGTGACCTTGGTTAAGTCACACACTCTCAGCCTCAGAGGAGGAGCAATGGCAACCCCCCTTTGAAGAATTTTTTCAAGAAACCCCCATGATAGGATCACCTTATGGTCTCCATAAATTGGAAACACCTTGAAGAAACAGAACAATAACATATGATAATAATAATTCTCTTTGAAATTCTCCTGGTTTAGAATGGTTGTCAAATACAATTGACAAAGAATAGTTCTGAGAGAGACAAAAGATGTATGCTACCCATTTGGGGTCCAGGCCCTCTTCCAGACCACCATGCCCTAGTAATTTATGCCAATAATAACTCCACCATGCCTAAGTGAAGCTGCTACTGGTCCCAACGAGTGACCAGAGGCTCTCCCTCCACACCAACTGTCAAAACTGTGGCCTCCAAAGGAAAGGACAGCAGTCAGGCACATCTCCATCCTGTCTTGGTCCCAGACACTGGTCATAGGCCTTCCTGCTATGTTCCAACAACCTTGAACTCCCATAATGCGAGGTGGTAGGAAGATGTAATAACACGATCCTTGGTCATGAGAGGCAATAATACCATGAGAAACAGGCCATTTCTCCTCTGGTAATAAGACATTTCACAAGGAAATTATTAGAGAAATTAGAGGAACATGTAGTCTGATCTCCTTAAGCCAGTCTGTTGAGATTACTCTGATGAAGCTCTGGCGAAGTGGTAGGAAAATGGAATAACAAGAACTCAAGACAGGAGTATAGCTAGGGATGCAAAACCTGATGTTGTTTAAGTCTGAGTTCCAGTGGGATGCAGCATTAAGAGCTTCCTAGTGAAAAGGATAGTGAGGACCAGACTCCTGGCCCTGGTTTAGCCAAGGGATAACCCATTTACGTTGCATTCTGCAGGATGACTGGGCCATTTGTAGTGAATGTTTGGCAAGAAGGTCTACTCCCAACCCCCCCCCCTCGAGTTCCCTAGAGAAGAACGAAAGAGAAGTGAGAATAATGGAAGGTGTGTCACCAGCAGAGGACCAGTTATTCACGGAGCAGCAGCATCAGAGCCTCTTAGGAAAATGGATCCTGAAGAAGAGACCTAATCCCTGGAAGGCAGAAGGCTTTCTAACTGAGGATCTGTTCTCAACCATGCTCATGTCCGAGGCTTTTTTGGCCAAATAATCCTCTCCCCTTGGACTTGGAACCAGTAATATTAAATCAAGAATGGGTAAGATCCTTAGTGCAGAACATCTGTCAAATCCATTGACAAGCCACAGAGAAACTTGGGAAGAACATGCAAGCCATAGACCACAGGCTTGGTTGGAAATCCTCAGCAATGGGAAGTAGGTCAGCTTGTATTGTACAGAATTTTTTCGCAAAATTGCCATATATATATTCCTTATCTGTGTGTGCATAGTTCTGATGACCCTAAAATGGAATCCTCCAGTACGCCCTTAATCCAAGATCGAGATTGTCACATAAGCCTTTGGAACCAGGTGGTTATGTAGATTTCAGCCTTAATTTACAGATCAAACACCTAGTTTTAGGAGTTGCAAAACAGAAAGATTAATACCTCAAGAGACAGGGAAACCAGGAAATTTACAACCTGGATGAGCTCTGGCTGCAAGATACATAAGCTTCACTACCCCCCCCCCCCGGCTGGAAATTATCACTTTTAATGAAACCATTCGATATTTGTTTGGTCCTTTGGTATACAGCTATCAACCTTCACTTGGGGCTATTTTCAGCCAATAAATAGTCTACCAAAATCCTGGTTAAGTGTGTCTAGTTAGAATTCCTGGTGACACTATGTCACTTTGAATTTTGACTCATTCCATGTCCCTATTCTTTCTCCTGGTCCAAGTCTATCTTTATATCCTTTCATCTGGAGCTCTCTGGACAGGTAATTATCACCATTAGAAGGCCTTTTGTCTATCCCATGCTAACCTGCTTTATTACTGAGATCTTGTGTGAATGTGTGAGTGAACATATGTTTTTGTATGCTTGATCCTTTAATAAAAATGTAAATTAATTCATAAAAACCTTGTCTCTATGCAACTAATTCCTTAGCCACCTCTGCAAATGCTGGGTTTGCCTCCTGCTAACTATTTGAGCTAATATTAAAAATTCCCCAAGGTCAAATTCATATTACATGGAGGTATACCAGTGGCCCACCCTTGTCATAGGTGGTTTTGGATATGAGTCTGTGGCAATAGCAGGTGTGGGTTTCAGTTTGTAGATTAATGAGTGTACTTAAATGAGGTGGCACTTCCACTCCAAGAAGAAGTTCTCTCAAACTTGATACAACCAGCCATGCAATCAGTGGTGGTGAGCTGGCTGTGACTACAGTCCAGATCCAGTACCAACATTAGGGATCAGTATCATCAGATACCAATTGGATCCAATTTCCAGTTCCTGCAGCTTTCTCATCTGACTTGATTGCTGTCCATCAGCTACTTCCAAGTGAATAAACAGCCAGAAAAGCAGTAACACACCAGTTCTTGACTGCCTGCTAGGTGGTGTGCATTAGAAATGTAATTCTTCACTAATTTCATTCTTGAAAAATGCAGCAAGTATTTTTTAGGAATCTTCTTACTGTGAAAAAGTGTTCAAAAACTCCAGTTTTCAAAGACTGTTCACAATTTGCAACATTCTGATGATTTGTTGCAGAAAACAGAGGTTTTAACACAGGAAAAAGCATTTTTGTGCCGTTAATAATATTTCTGCAGGCACTTTTTTTTTTTTTTTAAACAGAGTAAGTCCTAAACTGAACTGGGGCTGGTCTGAGATATAAACCCTCACATAAGTCCTGTGAGTTAAGTGAGGAAGTCTTAGATTGGCATTCCAAATGTGGGCAAGCCATGGAATAACCTAATCTTTGGGGATATTCTTGGGGCTCAGGTGTTTTGCCTGGGGGAGTCTGAGGAGGTGATCTAGGAAAGACGTCGGCCCCAGCTGCTTCCACATCAGATTGCTCCCCTCATTTCTACTGAGCTCAAGAAAGTACAACTAAATAAGACAATTTAACAACCCAATTCTATATGTCTGGTTTCTTTATTTCTAAATTGGGCAGGAAAACAAACTCAGTTCCTCTTCTACATGAAATCTTCTACATGAAACTCCTTTAGTTAATTACAGATGGCTATTATATCAGTTCTCTTCTTCAAGCTTCACATGCCCCAGTTGCCTAAATCATCACTCATAGCTCTTGATTTCCAGACTTGAGAGATGGATTAGTAGGAGTGAATATCTGGACACTTCTGATGAAATGTTCCTTAAGCTTTCCCAGCACCTGAGTTCAGTTAGACAAATCTGTATATAATGTTCAAGAATTTACTCAGACTTCCCATGAACTATATCCAGTATCTTCTGTGCTGATAGTTAAGCATCCTTGAAAAATTACCCAAATACATGTGTTCAAATTCATTCAAAAATAATATTTCCCTATATTGGCCAGTGGGTATAAAGCAGTTTTTGCTTAATAGTTAAGACAGAGCTTAATACTGTTGTTTGTCACTAGTGTAAATCTATTGAATCAATGTGGTTTACCTATGTTTTGACTCGCTTAGCAATTGACTCAATGGATGCACCCTGGGACTATTAACAAGGCTCAGACCATGGCATTTTTATAATCTGTTTCTTCAAATTAGATAAGATTTAGTAAAATGGAATAAACTCAAACTTTTGCTCACTGATAGAATAGAAACTATTAAAATGATGATCCTCACCAAAATGAATTTTTTATTCCAATGTATCCCGATCATTCATAACAAAAAAATATTTAAAGATTGGCATAGAGATATAAAAGATTTTATTTGGGAAAATAAAAAAGCAAGGATAGATTGGTCAAAATTGACAAGAGATCAAAAAGATGGAGGAAGAAATGCATCAGATCTAGAAATATATCATAAAGCTAATGTTTTGCACTGGTTAACAGATTGGGTGACATTGGAAGGATCAGAAATCCTAAATGTAGAAGGGTTCAACAACAGATTCAGCTGGCATGGCTACTTATGCTATGGGAAAGATTGAATACATAAGGAATGTAAACATCATGTTGTAAGAAGAACATTACTGAAGATATGGAACCAGACTAAAAGAAAAACTTGCAGAAAAATACCTTTATGGATATCTCCTCATGAGGCTTTTTTTTGGAAAATGGACGACGATGAAAACATGGTTAAGATATACAGAGATATTTTAAAAAGGAGAGGGACAAGTATGGGAATTGAAATCAATAGAAGAGTTAGAACAATTAGATCTGAAGATGCACTGGCTACTTTTCACACAATTGAGGGAAAGATACAAAATTGATATAAAACTACAAGGATTTGAAGACAAAATCCTATATTTGGGTAAAATATTATGGGAACCAAGTGAAAAAAGAATAAGTAATTTTTACAAAATATTAATGGAAAGGAGGCAGGAAATGGAGAAGATATTGGAAAACATGATTAAATGGGTAACCAATATTGGTCGAACAATAAATTTGGAACATTGGGAAAGAGCAAGGAAAAAAAAACCAGAAAAATTTACAAACTCACAAGACTTAAAAGAAAATCTTTGGAAAATGGAGCAAAGATGGTATCTAACTCCTGCAAGAATATCAAAAATTTAAAAGATAAAAACAAACCAATGTTGGAAATGTAAACAAAATGTAGGAACATGATTCCATACATGGTGGAGATGTTCTAAAATGAAAAATTATTGGAAAAAAGTACATAACATAATACAAAACATATTAAAAATAAAATCTGAGCTTTATCCCAAACTCTATTTGCTTAACATGACACATAAATTAGACCCAGCCTTGGAGAAGAAATATTGGGGAATCCTTTTGTATATGGTGACAGCTGCTAGGATATTGATTACACAGAAATGGAAAAAACAAGAAGTACCTACAATAGATTATTGGCTTTTGAAATTATTAGAAATGAAAGAGATGAACAGATTAACAAAATTACTTAACCATAAAGATTTAAAAGAATTGGAAGAAGAGTGGGCTCCTATAGAGAGATATTTAGAATAAAGATGGAACTAAAATAGCAAAGTAATTGACAATAAATAAAATAACCTTAAGTTAAGGAAGTTGAGAAAAAGAATGGAAAATTAGAATGAAACTGAAATTTTAATAAGAAATGGATAAGTGTATAAGATTATGGTTTTAGAATTAAAGTAAGAGCCAAATCAACAATGTAAGTGATATAGAAGGGTTAATCGATCATGTAGTGTACAAGATGTACTTACTTTCGAAGAACTAAAGGAAGGACTGTTATGATTGTTAATATGCATGAGCTTGTCATTACAGATATAAGTGTTTTTCAATATTGTATAGTTTTAATAGAAAAAAATAAAATTAAAAAAGTATGTTTTTCCTAACAACAACAACAACATCTATAGCTATTTCTGCACTTTGTTATAATTTCCTATTCTCATCTTCAGAACCAGAAACCCAGAACAATAAGAAGTTGAAGTTTAATGATCAGTGTAGTATTTCTACACATTTTACTGTTTAAACTTCAGAGGCATTTAAAACTCAAAGGAGATCCTGCAGTGTGTTGTGTTGATGCCAGTCTTACCTGCCAACAGGTACTAAGTGTTTTGCCTGTGGCATTTTCTAGCTTCTGAGACTGAGATGGAAGATTGTGGAGTTTTTCAGCCATATCTGTAACTGACTGCCAGCATTGTAAGACAATATGAGACAGGTTTCATTTTGCTCAGAGAAGCTAACCATTCACATTCTAATGGTTTAATTCTAAGCTCTGCAAGGAAACCCTAAAAAGGATGATGCAATGAATTGGACACTTGAAATTTTGTGTCTTCCAAAGGTGTTACCAGAGGAAGTATGAGAGTGAAATACAGGGGCCCATTTAGCATACTGAGTGGCAGGGCTGTTTAACTGTAGGATTGGCTTACCATATTTTAAACTGTTGTTGTTGTTGTTGTTGTTGTTGTTGTTGTTGTTAGCTGCCCTTAAGTTGACCTGACTCATGGTAACCCTGTGGATGAGACATCTCCATAAATTCCTGTATTCTACTGCTTTGTTTAAGCTTTGGAGACTCATGCCTGTGATCTCTCTAACTGAATCTAGCCATCTGGTGTGTTGTCTTCCTCTTTTTATTCTCCCCCTACCTTTCCTAGCATTATAATATTTTCCAATGGGTCGTGCCTTCTCATGGCTGAAGTACTACAGCCTCAATTTGATCATCTTGGCTTCTAGAGGTATTTCAGGCTAGGACCTTTTTTTGCTGTCCACAGTATCCTCAGCACTCCTCTCGCATACCACATCTCAAATCTTATGTTGACCATCTGGTGATGTCCTAGTGTACAATTACCTCTCTGATTGAATGAAACAGGTACTTCTAATGAATAGGTTGTTTGTTTCATAGAATTCTGTCAGTCTCACCTGCTTTGTTTTTTGTGCCTAAACTGAATCTTCTGACCATTTTTTTAGTCTTCTTTGCTACTTACTTTAGTATTCCAATCTCCTATGAATAGCTTGACGTCCTGTATTGGTGTTGTTAGGTTTAGATGGGACATAGAGTCAATGTTAAAATGTTGAAATGTAAAGATGTGTGTGTCTGTATTTTTTCCTTGCTGAGAAAAGCTGTTTTTCTGAGGCCAGATTCGCTATTATCAGCCCAGGTGTGTTTTTAGCCCAAACAAGAAGTTAACTTGTCTACAGTTCTGTGAGAAAGAGATTTGTTTACATAAATGATTTATAAACATGTAAAGTGTTATGGGAATTGCAGTCACATGATTTAGTATGGTAATTAAAGGTTGGGCTAACACACGTCATGCATCATCAACCAATCAGTCTGAAAGGGCTACACCCAAAGGGGTGGAGGATTGGGAGCTGAAAGTTGTGATCTAGAAAAGTCTCACACTTGTTCTTTAACCTTTGAGCTGTAATGGACTAATTAAAATATTCTCCTGATGCTGCAACTAACCAATTTTGAATCATGTAGCAGTTAGGCTTTGTTCCTGTTTAGCCATTTTGGCTAAAGTGAAGATGGTATTATTATTATTATTATTTGTTTTTGCTTATGCTGTTTTACAATAAAAGAAGCTTGCTGGAGATACCAGATTTTGGTGATTGGTTTTAAGGACTGTTTATAACACATCCATCAACACAATTCAACAAGTGTGTTGTTAATTTCTTCCTGAACTCCTTTCTACAGTCTCTTAATTTCTTTCTTCTCTACCTTCATGGTTGACACATATGCATGTATTATATTTTAAACTAAGTGAAAGAATATGCATAAACGTCTAAAGAGAAGACTTCACAAATTCCCAGAGTGAAAAATAGAGTAGTCTCACCACATCATTGTTCCCTTCCAGACTGTGTTGTTTGTTGTTGTTGTTGTGTGTCATCAAGTCATTTCTGACTTATGGTGACCTTAAAGTGACCCCATCATAGGGTTTTCTTGGTAAGATTGGTAAGATTCAGTGTAGATTTGTCCTTGCCTTCCTCTCAATCTGAAAAAGTGTGAATTGCTCAAGGTCAACCAGTGGGTTTCCATAGCTGAGTGAGAATTCAAACCCTGTTTGAGTCCAATGCTCAAACCACTACACCATGTTGTCTCTTCCAGACTTCTTTAAAGTTTGCTATTCTATTTCACCAAATATTGGTTCATTGCTAATTCTATTCCACTAGAAAACTTATCAAAACAAACTACTGTGTGAAAGGGAGATGGCAGGTGAGACAGAGATCATCTTAAAGGTTATAGTCCTGAAGGGAGCAGCTGAATCAGTGACCAAATTGTCATTGGAACCTCTTTTGTGTAAGAAAACCTTTACTTTCATAGTCAAAGAACTCTTAGAGACCAAGGGCATCTTTGTCTGAGCATGTTTACAAATAGCATGGGGTTACATTGATGTCATCATGTGCTACCTGTGCTCTATCTGGAAATTGTGTTTCATAAGAACAAAAATGGTGGCATAACCTGTCAATAAATGGTCTAAAAACTATTGTTAGTCTAAATTAGACTGCACCCATTGAATCAATTGTACTTAATTACACGTTGACTGACCATTCAACAACTGATTCAGTGGGATTATCATAAGTTTTATGTTGTTGTTATTGTTATGCTTGTTGCTATTTGCAGTCAAACACAGGTACCTTTCTCATTTGGGGTGAGATAGTGGTCATGCTCATTCTCTCTCATCTAAAAAGTGGGTGATCATTTTGAGTTTTATTTGGTATACAGTGGGCCTTTGGTATCCACTGGGGTTTGGTTCTAGTACATACACACCCCACAAATACCAAAATCCGTGGATGCTGAAATCCCATTATACATAATGGAAGAGTAAAATGGTGTCTTTATATAAAATGGCAAAATCACAGTTTACCTATTGGGATATGTCTGTGTGTTAAGTGTGTGGATAAAAATTCTATGGATAAGGAGGGGTGGCTGTACTTTAAACACTGGTTTCTTCTAACTAGAATTTTTATTTGTTTCTCTGTGATCTTGAATACAGAGGTTTTTTTTTTTTTAAGTAAATCTTTCATTTATGAGCTTAATGTTTAGTAAACTATTTGGCTACATGGTAGAAACTTAATTATTGGAACTATACCAATGAGATATTACTCAACTGAACCATTGCCCTCTATGTGGGCTCAGAGGGACTTTGATGCCAAATTTAAAGAGAGAGAGAGGAGAAAACAATCATTTTAGATCTTGTTCAGAGATGCAAGACTGAAAGCCTCTGTAAGCTTGTTATAAAGTTTTTCACACTTCATCAATGTTCTGAAGCTGATGTGGAGAAGAACAATGTATAACACATGCACTGAACTTTCCAGTACAACTGTCAGTCACATTAAAAAGTGATACAGGTACATTGATGTGGAAACCATGCTGCAAGGGAAACACATTTTAGATTCTGGAGATATAACAGCAAATATAAGATTCTGGAGATAGAACATCTAGGATTTCCTCCTCCTGGCCCTTTTGGTACAATCACAAAATAATGTTGTGGTATCATATGAGGTCAACTGTGGCTTAGAGATATATGGTCTCATAACACTGAAATGGTCAAGGAAGTACAGTGCAACAATTTACCTTTTGTTTACTTTGTAAGAATGATAATATCTCCCTCAATCCATTTCTTTGTTGCTCCTCCAGCTTCAGTTTCACTGCATTCCACTACTTTGAAACTTCAAGAATGTTTAATACTAGTTCCCAAAGCAGAGTGTTCATAGTCTGCTGTGGTGTTTGGCTCTTTTCCATTTTCTTCAGAAAGTTAACCCCACTTGATTACTGGCAGAGACACACAAACTGGGGATAACATATTGGGGAAAAAACCTCACCCAGCTTTTTTGCTTTGGTTTATTTCTGGTGTAGGAAAATGTTGGAGAACAATTTAGGTAAATGCACATGAACTACTAAAATTCGCTGCCACCACTGTTACTTCTCTGGAGGCATGGTGGGGGTAGAGGAGAGGCAGGGTGACATCCTGTTCAGCAATTTTGATATTGTAAACTGGATTTACTATATCATAATTTCTGATAATTCATATTTATGATCATGAACAAAAGATTGTAAAAGCCTTGTAGACTAGTAGAGTGCTGTGAATGTCATGTCTCAGAGTTCCAAACTCCAGAGTTCAGAAACACTTTGGGTAATGCCAAGCTACAAATGTTAGGTTTGGAGGGAGAGCATCATCATTTATAAGAAAAGAAAAGCATCATCATTATCAAGATGATGAAGAAGAATCTTGACCACAATGTGCATAATTTTCTGTAGATATTATCAATCATTTTTTTTTAAAAAAAGGGCAGATTCATTTTCACCCAGAAATAATAATAAATGGAAGATACAAAGTAGTGCCCAATTTGCCTAATACACTTGCTTCTGCTGCAACTTGCAGCAGCAGGAGAGGAGGAGGGACTGTGCTACCATACCTACTAAAAGTGAGCTTGAACAACCCCAAAGGAAGTGTTGGAGAATTTTTCCTCCCCCAGAAAAAAAATAGCAAAATAGTAACTCTAATATCTTCATCCAAACCTTTTGAGAGTCTGTTGGTACACAATTATGGCATAAATTGGACTATAGTGTGTGTGTGTGTGTGTGTGTGTGTGTGTGTGTGCAGGGGAAGGGGGCTCACATAACATTTTGCTATTTTTTATTTTTTATTGATATGATATTGGTCTGGTTTACCATTTTCTCCCTGTATGCCTTATCAGCATGTTCATATATGTTGAATGTGAATATAGAGCACTCCCTCTATTAATCGAGGAAGCACTAGTCTAAATTTTATTGCCAACATTTGCAGTCATAATGTCAGATTGCACTTGTATTTGTCTTTTATACTCCTCTTTTATAATTATAATTTATAATCTTTAATTATCAATCTGATCTTGGGGGATCCCCCCAAGCCATTTACTGGATGGGGGCTGCTGTTTTACATCATCCTATCTCCTCCAACATTTCACAGATGAAAAGTGGGACACATGGACAAGCAATATCACATGGCAAACTGTGTTAATGAGGAAGAACAAACAAGCTGGGAGGGGATGCATCAGCCTGCTTGTGCCTGGTTCTATTGGGAAGGAAAAGATTCTACCCCTTCTCACCCTTATTCCTGCTGAGTTTATTAACTCAGAGTGCAAACTCCTGTTGAACTTTGAACCCAGCTTTCATTAATGAAAGGCAAAAGGCAAAGGGACACAGTGGGGAAAGAAGAGGAGAAACTGGAATATTTTAAAAGCAACAGATATAATGTGGGATGGCAGAGAGTTAATCCAGACTCTCCCTCCCAAATTGGGACAGTTGGAGGGCATGTCATTCATCTGCTGCTAATTGCTATAAGAGCTTGTAGCAGACTTCTCTGTGGGGTTGTCCACACTGGCCAAATAAAGCACCATCAAACCAACTTGAATTCAATCTATTAAGATGACATACAAGGCAAAAGCAGGTGGAAATCAACACAAAGCTGTGCTCCAGGGCTAAAAACTGGAAGAAAGTGGAAAACCAGAGTTGCTGTTGAACATTTAAGAAGCTTTGATACTCTGACTTAACACGAAAAATCCACACCATCAAGCCTGCATATAAATAGCCCAGCATAAGTACAGGACTGTGGGAGAGGGAAAATGCAAAAGTACAACAAACAGGGCAGGTAGCCAATAATGCAGTGGATGTAATTATAATAAACACAAACCAGACGGTCCAAGAGGGAGCATGGGATGAAGGGTGGTGTTGAAGGGGGGCTTGTATGAGGGGTCTCCATGCTTGTGCCTTGTCAGTGTGTCACTGGGGACACTGATGCACCCATGCACTGTATGTACAGTCTATCACACTTGCAACTGTGTGGCCAGTCACACAGGGGTCCCATAAGGTGGCACCTGGGTGGGAAGAAGGAGGAAATTGGCAGTCACAGAAAGTGTGTCCCTGCAATGATGCACATGCATGGTGTGGAAGTGAACAAAAATAACTTTTTTGTGTGTGGCTTGATGCTGCACAGTTCAGACTGCCTATGGGTGTCCAGCCCACCTTGGGAGCAGGCCAGAAGGACAGTGGGCTTTCTACCTGCATGCAGAAAACTCAGGATCAAGCCACTTTTTCCTGTCAGTCTGCTCAGCCCCCCTGTCTTCCCCAGAAACAAAATGGATAAATAAGTAAAGAGTGCAGAGTGCTTGAAGACACGTAGTTAGGCCTGGCAAAGCTTTTCACCTAATCATTTGTCACCAAAATTTTTGCATTCTAAATTTGACTTTAACGGAATAAAGGCTGAACTATATTACTAGTCACATATAGAGTACATCCATTGATTCTTTGGGCTCTACCTATAAGCTGGTTTGCTGTTCAACAGTTGATTGAATGAGACTAACCAACAGGATTCAGGCATACCTACGTCAGATTCTTCTAAAGTTATTGAGTCTGTATCTACCTTATACATCTGTAGCAGTTTGATTCTGTTTTTT
>CM034702.1:19369071-19387329 GCA_020142125.1 Phrynosoma platyrhinos
TCCAAAGGCCTCATGGGGTCACATCCGGCCCCCGGGCCGTAGGTTGCCTACCTCTGCTTTAATTCATGTGTCAAGAACATTCAAGTTCTAAATATACCCCACCTCGAATAATTCATCTCTACCCAAACAAAATGACATCATAATTCAGCTCATGATGTAACATGTCCATGCCGTCATCAATTTGTTGTGTGACGACATAGCAACAAATGGATTAACCCCTTTTGACATATACTCTTTGTCCACTTAAATTTGAACCAATTTCATAATTTCAATTAACTAACTTATTCCTCAGGGGGAGATCCTGCCCGCCATAAAATTAAAACAGTTTGGTATACCATAACTTAACCAGTACCCTGACACACAGTTGTGACAAATTAACTTCACTTGTCCCTAGAGCAACGTAAACACAATAACAATTCTACATAGTCATAGCAAATATGCTATCAAATCCAAGCATACCCCAATTTATTCTCAGGGAGGGCGAAAAACCCAGGTCACAATAACTCTGGGAAAATTCCCTCCCGGCCCCTTAAGGCGACCAGCTGCAGCCTAAGAATAAATATGTGAACCACTTATTAATAAAGGGTGGGTGGGATGGGTTGCTTGTCTGCTAGTTAAAATGGCTGCTGCCACGAGGCAGCCTTGAGGCTTTATAGCCCCTAGTTCTCGTTGGTAGTCTCGCGATAAGCGAGACCACCAAGGATACAGGATCCTAGAAGGATCCAACCCTGATTGGCTGAGCAGCGAAGGAAGGGGCGGGAATTCCCCCACCACCCAGCCAATGAAGCATCCGGCCTCCTTTTTTGGCCGATGCAATGGAGAACCCCTCCCCAACATGTCGGGGGGGTCTTTCTGTCTCAAAGCCAAGATGTTTAAACTGCACAAAGGCCATTATAATTTGGACATATCGTGTGATAACATGAATCATTAAGAAAGATGATAATGCTTGACAACGTAGAAGGTAGTAAAAAAAAGAGGAAATCATAGCCCTAAATTTGCACAGTCTTAATGGGGATGTTAATAAAAAGGGTGTCTTGGACACCTCTTATTCTTAGGATTGCCACAAGTCAAAGCCAGCTTGATGACAATTAACAAGTCCCAACTGAACCATGAAACTCATTCATCACCTTTGGCCAATCACTTTCTCACACTGTCACCTACCTCACAGAGATCTTGTGAGGATAAGAAGAGGATAACCATTTATGTTCTCTTGAGGAAAGCAAGATTTAAATGTGAAATAATATGAAAGCAAAGGAAAAGAAATACCACTGAGCATAGAATCATAGAATCATGATCTCGTAGAGTTGGAAGAGACCACAAGGACCATCCAGTCCAACCCCTTGCCATAAAAGGAACTCTCAATCAAAGCATCTCCAACAGATGGCCATCCAGCCTCTTTTTAAAGACTTCCAAAGAAGGAGACTCCACCACACTCCAAGGGAGTGTATTCCACTGTTGAACAGCTCTTACTATCAGGAGGCTTCTCCTAAAGTTTAGGTGGAATCTTTTTCCTGCAGCTTGCATCCATCGTTTGGGGTCCTATTCTCTGGAGCAGCAGAAAACAAGCTTGCTCCATCCTCAATATGACATTCCTTCAAATAGTTAAACAGGGCTATCATATCACCTCTTAATCTTCTCTTCCCCAGGCAAAACATACCCTAGCTCCCTAAGTCACTCCTCATAGGGCATGGTTTCCAGACCTTTCACCCTTTTAGTCACCTAAAACACATTTAACCTAAAACACATAGGTGATATGTGCCTGCTTGTGAGCTGGTAACTTCATGTCCGTATGTGCCAAAGCCAGGGTCCCATTGCTGAGTAGATTCTGGCCCTCCCCTCCTGTACTCACCCAACATGTCTCAGACATCAGACAAGCCTGGACATCATTTTTTATCACTATGTCAAAGCACAGATTGGGAAATGTAGAGACAGGTAAACCTCTAGGATCCTGGCTCCAAGCCATGAAGAACTTTAAAGGTTAGGATCAGTGTTTTAACTTGATTTCAGAAACTGACTAGTTGCCAGTGCAGTTGAAAAACTACCAGAATAATATGTATGCTGATAACTCCCTCCCCCCATCCAGTTAGAAGTTTGATTCTCTGATGCAAATCTTAATAACTAAACATGTTTGTGTGGGAGTAGGTGATAATTCAGATTCTCTGGTCTGGGCTGTTTCTAACAAGTCTTTAAAGGCAGTCCCAAATGGAGCACATTATAGTAATCTCTCCTTGATGATGATGGATGTGAAGTGATCTCTACTAGTCACAAAGTGTATGTCATCATATGTTTGCTACATTTGAAGGTGCTGCTAGGCCCTTTGTTAGCTGAGGGAGATTAAAATAGCTACCCCTCTGAAAGTTGCTATCCTAGATGTTAGCAAAATGTGCATGACCATGACTATATCATGTTTTCTCAGAAAGCAACATTCATGCCATGTATTTAAGGTGGATAAAGGATATTCAGAGTTACAGAGCACATTTGTGGAACTACTCACACTGCTTAGTCCAAAAACACTGCAAACCTAATCATTAGAACTTTTTTTGAATGACAACTTCCCTTTGGTAGGACTGGTAGGTGTTGCAATCTACCAACATCGCCATAGTAGGGCTGGAAAGAATATTTGTAATTATTTGTTCACAGGTCATAAAATAGGTTTCCTGACAAATGGGGCCTCCAAGAATAATAGACCAGAAAAAAACTGCAACATTTTCCTGCTATTCAACATCCTTAAGGGATATGTTGAAAAACAAGCACCACCACCACCACCACCACACACACACAAAAAAAAATAAAAAATAAAAAAATTATGATGAATTGGTATGAAAGATGTATTTTGAGATGTATTTTGTTATCCTGATCTTTTATTTTAAATCTTCTTTTCCTTTTTCTTAATTTAATCTAAATTTAATTTGAATTTGAACTCTAATCTTGAGCTTCAATCTTAATTTTTAATATTAAATTTATTTCCAATTTAAATCCTTTTATTTTAATTCTAATTTATCATACTATATTATCATACTTTTATCTGTGTGTACTTATTTTATTTTATTTATTTTCTAATGGTCTATTAGTATCTATTAGTATATTTTTAGTACTGTTCGTATACTTGTTAGATACTTGTCAGATATGTATACGTCGCATATAAATGTTATATGGCTGGTACCTGTCTAGTTAAAATATATGAATTTATATAGCATAGGACCCAATTACTGTGCTCGCGGTGTATTTATTTTATCTATTGATGTGATTTTGATGAGATTTTGTTTTTATTTTTGATGCTATTGTACTTTGAAATGGCCTCTGGGCTATTCAATAAATTCTGATTGATTGATTGATTGAAAAAAATAAATAAATCCTAGGACTAGTGACAGGAGCTCACCCCATTGTGAAGGGAATATTGTAGATGAATATCCCTACAACAGTGATAAAACTACTTTAATTAATTAAGGAAATAATGGTCAACTGTTTACATCTCTAATATGTTAGGCAGCAGTTTAATTTCCAGGAATGTGATTGTGCATTGTGCATTTAATAAAGCAACAACTTGTTTTTCTCCTTCTATTTAGTTCAGGTGGAGATCACGTAGCCTCCAGATGCTGCTTGACTGTAGCTCCTAATATTGCTCATCATTTGCTAGCCTTTGTTTGCACCTAATAGGAACTGGAGTGCTACAATATCTGCAGATCTGCACATTCCCCATGCATGATTTAGAAAAGAGCTTGAGCTCTTCCAGAATAGAATAATACCTTTCCTATACAATAGATTTGCTGAGTGACCTTCTCACCACCCAACACATCTTAGTCTTATCTGAAATAATTTGGTGAACTGTGATTTGAACAAATGTTGATGCATGATTCAGCATACCAAATCCATGGGGAAGGGTAAATTAACTCATATTGAATAGCAGGAAAATGCTTGAATGAATCAGCCCTAATTGGATGAAATTAGGGCTCCATTACAAACACAGAAGTATGATTACTATTGATGGTATGCCATGGGGAATAATCAGAGCAATGTTGTGGACATATTTCCTTAGAAGAGTTAATATTAGTTAATAGCATAACATCAAATTATAGTAATCAGTTCACCTAAAGGGCTTAAAAGGACTGTTATCAATAGTACCTGTTACTGGCACGTCTTTCTCTATTCTATATTAAAAGTTCTCAAATTATTTTTGTACCTAAGTTTTATGATGAGACTGGCTATTCAATGAAGTACTCTTAATGTTATTATTTCTGTCAAGTCCGCTTTGACTGACATGTGAAAGAGAGGCCTCCAAGATGCTCTGTCATCAATAGCCCTGACCTGATCCAGGAAACCTGGGGCTATGACTTCCTTAATTGAGTCTATCCCACTGTAACATATAGTATAGTGTTAGTGTGATTGCATGAACTGTGTTGCACCACGCCAAAGCTGTGCACCTGGATGACCACCAAAGAAGCGACACGGAACTCTGTGCAGGCTGGATAACTCTCTCTTCCACCAGAAGCAGGCAAATGAGACAACAGGCAGATATCTCTCAAGGAGGCACTTTACCCTTTGTTCCTCTGTGTACAAGCTTGTTCTGACCGACAAAGCTACTTGCATAACATCACACACCAACAAACGCAAACTATACAATAAAGTTCCTCCCTTATATACAGTATTTCCTCCTGGGATATTAGTCCAGCCCACTTCTGGGCTGACACCCAGTTTCAGTCACCTGGCTGATGTAACACAGCAGGATTGAAGGTGTCTCACTCAACCTTCTGCCTAGTGTTGCATCAACTCCCTGTGACTCAGCACAGCCCAATTTCTGGCTCATCATGGCTGCTTCATGACACAAGGTAATCCTATCAGCTTTGCCCTACATCTGTACAGGATCCATTCCTCAACAATCCCCTCCAAAATGTTCAGATGTGTGTACCTACACTTAACTTGTGTTCTTGAAGTGTGTTCTTCCTAGACTTCTTGTATAATAGGCTCATTGCCAACTGCACTGACATCTCCTCATTTCTTTCCACCGGTAGTGCCTTGGTGAGAACGTCTGCAACATTATCTTCTGACTCAATGTATCTCAGACTCAGAACCCCATTGTGGACCATCTCCCACACATTTTGATACCTGACATCTATGTACTTTGTCCTACACTTCAAGCTTTCCACTTCTGACATTGCAGTGCAAGATTGCGAGTCCTTGTGTACTAACACTGGACTGGTGCACTCCTAACCTAAGTCTCCCAACAGCTGAGGTGCCCACTGGACCTCACCTGACATCTCAGACAAAACAGTGAACTCTGCCTTAGTGGTACTCAGCCACACAGTTCTGCTTCCTGCTTCTTCAGACTATCAGACTATCTGCATACCTGATCAGCAGGCCTGACACAGATTTCCTGTCTGCCACCTCTGAAGTGAACGAACTATGCACAAAACAGTCTAGCTGTCCCATGCTCCCATGCAACACCAGCTTTCATTCCTTGCTCCCCTTCAAGTACCTGAGCACACATTTTACAGCTATCCAATGCTCAACCTTCAGCTTGTTAACTTTTCTGCTCAGTATTCCAACGGCAAATATCAGGTCTAGTGTTATTTGCAATTAATAACAAGCTCCCTATGAGAGATCTGTATAACACTGTATTCTCAAAATCCTTTGAGAACTCACTATTTGTGTATCCTGAAGTCATGGGGCTTTTCATTTCCTTTGCACTGTCTAGACCAGGAGTAGGCAACCTTTCCCCTTTAAGGGCCAAAGGACTTCAGTTCCCAGAATCCCAGGAGCTATTGGCCAACATGGGACTATTGGCCCACATGGCTGAGGATTCTGGGAGCTGAAGTCCCTCAGCCCTTAAAGGGGAAAGGTTGCCTACCCCTGGTCTAGACCACATTTCTCCATCAGCTTCTCAATCTTCTTTTTCTGGCTTAGCAAAAACCTGCCATCTTGAGTCTTCTCTACCTCGATCCCTAGGTAGGCCTTGAGATTCTCCAAATCCTTCAGGATGAACTTTTTTTTACAACTCCTCCTGACAACATCTATCTGCTCTGACCTAGCAGCCACACACAGGTCATCCACATATATCACCAAAGTGATATCCCGCTTGGTGTACACCCATGTATCAGTGATGCTGCACTTGTAGCCAAGCCTCATAAGCTCTTCATGAATGCACTGGTTCCGACAATGTGTGCTCTATTTCAGTCCATACAAAGCTTTCCTTAGCCTATAGACCTTCCTACCCTTGGTGTCATCATAGCCTGGTGCCTCCTCCATCAAGTTGGGCATTAAGGTAGGCAGTTTCAAAGTCAAAGTGCCTCACCGCTTGTCCCTTCCTGGCTGCCAATGCCAACACCAACCTAAGGCTCTCTGTCTTCGCTGTTGGGAAAAAAGGTCTTATCATAACTCTCAAGCCTTTGTTGAGAAAACCCCTTGGCAACCAGCCTAGCCTTATATTTGTGGGTGCCATCAGACATTTCTTTTCTCTTGAACACCCACTTGCAGCTAACAACTTTGTGGTCTCCAAGCCTTACAACAACTTCAAACATCTCCCTGTTGACCAAAGACAGGAACTCCCTTTCCATGGCTTCAAACCATCTGTCCTGCTCCTCTTTAGGGTAGGTTAACAGTTCCTGATAGCTTTCAGGCTCATCAGCCATGAAAGTACACACTCTGACTCCCTCCAGTACAAATCTGTCTGGTAGTCTTCTCACACTCTGTGTTCTTCTGGAGATCATGACCTTTGTTCTCCCACTTTTGTCCTCACTATCACTACTTCTGCATCTACAGCTGGCACTTACTTGAACTTTCTGGTAATGATATGTGAGGTGTGCAAGTCAGTGGGACACTGTAAGGTGCTTGGCTTGCCCTCTGGCATAGCCACTGGTATTTCCACCCCTCCATTCCTGGCACCATTCCTCAAAACACCCCTCCATTCTTGTGCCTTGTTGTCCCAGCCTCAGAAACACCTCCTTGTTTGTGTGGAGTCTCTCCCACCCAGACTGTTTTTCAAAATTGGCACTTCTGAACAACAGAATCTTGCCATGCCCCAGGTAGAAGCGGTAGCTTTTGCCCTCATACCCAACAAACCTCAGTCTCCTCCAATTCAGATCACCCTTCTTTCTGAAGTTTGCAGGTATTAAGACATTAGCATACTGCCCAAAATCCCTTTGGTAGCCAAGTTTGGTGGCTTCCCATAGAGCATGAAGTATGAGGTTTGTGGTATTGCGGAGTTCCACATGTGGTTCACTAAATGGCAAGCAGCCAATATTGCTTCACCCCAAAGAGTCTCTGGAGCTTCCACATCCAGCATCATGCAATTTTTCATTTGCCTGAGCAGTCTGATCCTCCTCTCTGCCAAACCATCCTCTCGTGGAGTGGTTGATTGGTGATGTTGTGGTGTACCCCTTTTGTTTTAACCAATTTCTGAGGTTGTGGGATAAAAACTCATCACCTCTCTCAGTTACTAGGGCACCAATCTTGTGCTCGAATTCCCTTTCCACCATGTGTACCCACTGCTTAAATCTGTTAGCAGCTTTGTTCTTCTCCTTCATCAGTGTTGTGTAGCTGTAACAGGTGTGGCAATCTATGATAACCATCAGATATTTGCTACTCCAAATGCTTTTGGTAAAAGGACCCACCATATCAGCATGCACTGCCTGGAATGGCTGCTAAGTGGTGCATTTGCTCTTTTTTGCCACCAGATTAAGCCTTCAGCTCCATCCTGCTGCAAACAGAACAATCCAAATGGTAGCTATAAGCATTCATTTCCAGCTTGGGACAGACAGCAGTCCAATTAGAAGTGGCTAATAACTGGAAAACAGGTTATGTATCCCTGGACAGCTGTTGGAGAAGAGTTTGGGATCAATGGCTCATGGAGAAATTAGGAGATAATATGAAATGCAACTTAAAACAAACAAAAAAAAAATCAAAGATCTTTCCAGGAAAAATGGTTTCCTCTTATAACTATATCAATATAAATTTCATATCTGTTTCTCCTCCACCTAGCCATTGTGCTTATGGTCAGATTTTTTTAAAATAAATCGAATTAAAACAAAGGAAAAGATACAGACCCAGACTTTAAGCTTCAGAAAAATCCAGGGAAGTCCTTGTCTATCTAAGGAGAGAGAGGATAATGTAATGCATACATTTAACAACAATCTTTACACATGAGGTTTTTCTATAGCTCCTTCATAGCTGCCCTTCCAAGTCTTAGTCCTCTTCTAAGTTTTGTTTGTTTATTTGTTTGTTTGGGCTACCATCTCCATTTGATTTATGACTGAACCAAGGTATACTCATATTTAGGAATCATACATTTCAATAAGGTTTACTTCCAGTTAGGGATGAAAATAGTAATAATAATTATCCATTGCCACGTTAAAAACACTTTCCTGATATCTGGGAATCCCTGTCAGGAAGAATGATAAATCAGTGTGAATTTACTGCATCCCCCCCCTCCTGTAGTTGACATTCAAGCGGGGTTCAGGAAAGGAAGAGACACTAGGGAACACATAACAAACATAGAATGTATGCAGATGACACCATAATGCTAATAGAAGACCTCCCAGACTTGGAACAACTACCAAGGAAGATCAAGTGAGAAAGTGAAAAAGCACGCTTGCTGTTGAACATAAAAACAAAAAACCAAAAAATAATGAACATGGAGAAATAACACAAACTCAACCTAGACAATAAAGAAATAGAAATAGTAGAACAGTTCTCATACCTGGGATCAAACATTGATAGGAATGGGGACTGCAGCCAGGAAATGCAGATGGTGAAAGAAAGAATCTTTGGTTTAAAGAAAATATTTTTGCATCAAGCTAGCCTGGTGCTTTTGTCCCAAATCATGCTGGTGTCCTGTGTGCTGACATCTTGTTGGTTGATCTCAAATAGATCAGTCCTGGTTAATCAATTGTTGGATGGTGAGTAAACACTAGTGAAGTAATTCTTCACTAATTTTCTTCCTGAAAGAAAGTAATTTTAGCTATTTTCTTCTCACTGTACAGAAAATGCAGAAGTTGTAGACTTATCCTGTTCAAAATTTGCATGTGACTCTTTGGTGCAGAAAACAGCATTATTTGTACAGAAATGTTGTTCTTTGGGCAAAGAACAAAATCCAGGATTTTTCTCATTGAAGTTTCTCAAAACTTGAAATATTTTTGAATATTCTTTTCATCCCTATTTAACATTAAGGTAAATTTGATTGATTCAATGGTTTTACTCAATGGTTGGTCAGACTAACAATAAAATTTTGGCCTTAGGTTCCTTTTCTCATGCAACTTTATCTTGGTTGGCATTAGAACAATTATCTCATTCAGTTCAGGATTGTGCAGGTACACTAAGCATGCAGCTTAGTTAATCCTTTGATTCACTGGGATTACAGACAAAGATTTAAACATAACTTTATTAACACCTGATTGCCACTACTCATTCCCCATTGTGTGATGGGACAGTAAGTAAGGAGATTGGCAAATACACAATCAGTTCTATAGTGTTGTCATTCATCATAAGTGTTGTGTAGTTAATTGCTGTGTAATTTCATGGCATAGATTTACACTGCATAAACATGAGGTAGCATATTAACCTTTAAGAGCTGTAGAAGGCTGTCCCATTAGCAGAAGAAAATCCAGCTGCTGGCACATGTGGCTTTTTTCAGATACAATAGAGAGGATGTTGTATAGTTGCCTTTGGTCCACTGACACATAGTTGCCTTTGGTCCACTGACACATGCCTTTGGTCCACTGACACATGTTTTTTGATCAACCTGATCCCAAATGGAGGTTGTTGGTTGTTGTTTTTTCTGACTAGTTTTTTCTGACTAGTAACCACAGTTTTCTTTCAAACTTGCCAACATCAAATCAGGGCTGAAATTTTGATCACCAGTCACCTTTTCCTTCCTTATACTCTAGCTACACAAGAGACAACATGCATGAAATAAAAAGTAAAATTAGAAACCAACATTTAAAACTTTACAAGAGCCAAGCATCTATCAGATCATGTCAGAAGAATCCTCCTCATTTTAAAACCTAAAGCTTGCAAGATTGTTTGGTTGTTAGGAAATAAATGTTAGCATTTATGTGTGCAAGTACTTGTGTGTGCAAGAATGGAAAAAAGAAACTTGCCTACCTTTTAAAATGTTAATAAGTTCTCCAGTTAGTGTATCAGGGTCTCTCTCCCCCCTCCCAATTCTTTTAAATGTTTGTTTCAAAGAAGAACACCTGAAAAAAGATGTTAGTGTGTGCAAGTATAGGTTTGCTAAATGAAAGTGTTAATGATTTTTTAAAAGAAATCCAAAAAAAGTTGGTCTAATATCATCCATTACTTCTGCATGTCTATCATTTCTCAAGTTCACAAAGGGAACAACACCCCAACTTACCTTCCTGACAAACAATAATCACAGTGAATTATTCATTTGGTGGTTTTCTGGTTGTTGTTTTTTCCACTTTCTTTTTTTGCACACACATTTAACAGCCTTCACAGAAAATGAAGCAACTTGCCTCCTGACACAACAAGTACCAGCCATCTGTTCACTCAACCACCCTCCTCCCCATTTTCTTATAAAAATAATCCAAACAGAGCTTCTGACCCCATTGATGATATTCTGGGGGACAGTAGTTATGCATGAAGAGGAGCTCAAGACCCAGTACTTGGATTCCATTGTTGCCAACCAGGAGCGAGAGAGAACTTGCTTGAACAACCTGTTTTGCTTTAATGTTGATAGCCAAAAAGCACTTTTAGAGTACAGAAGCACTTTTACAGTACGCAGATTAGAATCTTAGTCTTGTGCCATCTTTTGCAACCTCCTTCTCTGTGCACAACATCCAGAGCTGGAGCATCCTCAACAGATGGCTGTCCATCATCTTCTGGTTAAATATTTCCTTTCAGTATTATTGAGTTCATTGTGCAACTGTTCTTGCTAGCAAGATGTTTCTCAAAATGCTCTATTAAAAATATTCAATTATAATTTAAACAAGAGCAACTATAGTCTCTAGTCTAGATGTTTGGGGACTAGAATGCCAACAGTCCCTCATCATTGTATTTTCTGGGCAGTTGTAGATGGGGAAAAAATCTCAAGAGTCACAGCTACCCACTGTTGATTTATCTACTCTATTCTATTTGCTGTGCCTGTTTCATATTTTATCCAATTTTATTTCTTGAAAACATTTCACTGGAATCCTACATAAGTGATACAGAATATTAAGTTTACACTCAAAGAGTTCTAAACTGTGCATTAGTGAATTCAAATACAGTGCAATTGAATATGCAAACAAATGTGGCATTCATGATTTGCAATGTACTCTGCACATTTGTATGTGCGGCACACAGTGGCATAGCATGTTCAAAAGTATTGCATGCTCTTCTGCAATCTTAATAGAGAACTGAATAGGGAACTTCTGCATCCTAAAAGGATCTCAGTCATAATTTTACTTTGAAGGTATGGCTTGACAATGTTGCCCTGAGTAGTGTGTATTGTCTGTACTATAATTTATAGTGCTCTGCACCATTAGAATATCCCTTCAGCACAACATAAATATCTGCATTCAGTGTTTGCCATTCCAGTACTATGCAACCCCCCCCATGCCAAATAAAAACATTGTGCACTGACTCCCATTGTACAATGCACAACCACAATATATGATATTGCTGTATGAGCAGGTATGCTCATACAGGGAATTCTGTGGATGTAGTATATCTTGATTTCAGTAAGGACTGTGACAAGGTCGCCCATGACATTCTTGCAAACAAGGCAGTAAAAGAGTGGCTAAATATTGCAATTGTTAGGTAGCTTTATACCTGGCCAAACCTAAAAAAATGCTCACTAATGGCTCCTATTCATCCTGGAAAGAAGTGACCAGTGGGTGCCATGGGATTCTGTCCTGGGCCCAGTGCTATTCAATATCTTTATCAATTACTTGGATGAATAAATAGAGGACACACTTATCAGTTTGCAGATGACACTAAATTAGGAAGAATAGCTAATACCTCTGAGAAGAGGATCAAAATTCAAAATGATCTTAAGAGATTAGATAGCTGGGCCAAAACTAACAAAATGAATTTCAACACAGAGAAATGTAAGCCAGAAAAATGAAATGCAGAGATATAGGATGGGGACACCTAGCTTGACACCAGTACATGTAAAAGGGATCTTTCACTTATAGATCACAAGTAGACCACACGTTGAGCATGAGCAGTGTGATGTGGCACTCAAAAAAGACAATGAAATTCTAGGGTGCATCAATAGAAGTATAATGTCTAGATTGAGAGAAGTGTCTGTTCTGCTTTTGTCAGGCCTCACCTGGAATGCCATGTTCTGGTACCATAGTACCACAATTCAAAAAGGATGTTGACAACTTGGAGCATGTCTAGAGGAGGGTGATCAAAACGATGAAAGGTCTGGAAACCATACTTTATGAGGACTCACTTAAGAAGCTGGATGTTTTTAGCCTGGAGAAGAGAAGTTTGAGAGGTGACATGCCATGTTTAAATATTTGAAAGGGAGCCATATTGGGGATGGAGCAAGTTTTTCTTTCTTCTGCTGCTTCAGAGACTAGGACAGGGAGCAATGGATTAGGACTCCAGGAAAAGAGATTCCACCTGAACATTAGAAGAACTTTTTGACAGCAAGAGCTGTTCAACAGTGGAGTATGCTCCCTTTTAGAGTGGTGGAATCTCCTTAAACAGAGGCTGAATTTCCATCTGTCAGGGTATTCCTGCATGGCAGGGGTTAGACTAGATGACCCTTGAAGTCCCTTCCAATTCTATGATTCTATGATTCTGCCACTGTCAGTGGAATACATTTGTTTTGCCAGGATGAATAATTCACTTATCATGCAAAGCATAACTTGGACAAGACTCTGCTATCTGTCTGTCTGTCTGCTTGGTTATAGAACCATGTGTGTGACATAGAAACATTCATGGGAACAAAACAAAGGAATTAGTAAGGTTTCAGGGCTGATCAGCCAATTATTTCAGGGATGTACTAAACACAGGGGTTGGGTGGAGGGAGGTAGGGATTGGGGAGAGAGAATGTTTTAATCTTGTTCTGTTTTAAATGCTGTTGTCCCCCGCCCCGATTGCTCCGCAGAGGGGTGGGCTACAAATAAACATTTATTATTATTATTATTAGATTTCTGTAGGTTTTACTCTAGTCATGAACCTGTTTTGACGAAACTGATTTACACAAATGGCCCAAACATTTTCCTATAACAGGACTGAGTGGAAAACCTCAGCTTTTTCTCTTCTCTTCTTTTCTTTTCCCTTTAGATGCTGGTTTGGATCATTTTGCATGGAATTTGGCATGCAACAAATTTCAGGGACTGTGCATGCTACCAGCTCAACTTTTGTTTCTCTGAAAGCATAAGCAAAATCATCAACACCAATTGAGGAGGGTGCTAGTTTGTTTTCTGCTGCTCCAGAGAACAGGACCTGGAATAATGGATGCAAGCTCCGGGAAAAGAGATCCCACCTCAACATTAGGAGGCATTTCCTGACAGTGAGAGCTGTTGGACAGTGGAACACATTCCCTCTGAGAGTGGTGGAGTCTCCTTCGTTGGAGGTTTTTAAACAGAGGCTAGATGACCAGCTTTCAGGGATGGTTTGATTTTGAGTTCCTGTATGGCAGTGGGTTGGACTGGATGGCCCTTGTGGTCTCTTCCAACTCTATGATTCTATGAATACCACTCTAAGCAACAGTAGGTAAGTGTGTGTGTGTGTGTGTGTGTGCATGTGTGTGTAATTTGTTCATGTCAGAAAGAAAGGTAAGCCAGACCGAGAAGAGCTGCAGAATGAGATTCTTCTCAATGCCTTTTACACATCCTACTTCCAGACTGTCAGCTTTCATAGCCTAATTATTTCTGTTTCAAATTCAGCCTTCAACAATGAGGAGAAACCCAAGGGGAGGGTCATACAGGACACATCTATACACTCCCATTATGATCCCCAGGCATTGTTAGTTAGACAGATAAAAGTGAATCGTTGAGCCCAAGCTGATTTACTCCATGCAATTCGGAGAACATACAAATTTTGAAGTCTTTTATGCTCTCCGGTGGGTAGCTCTGGGTTGTGTGATAACTTACTGTGGATCCAAGCACAGTGAACGGTTACACCCTAGTGGCTAAAAGTGTGAACTGCATGATTCAGGAAATCTGGTTCAAATCTAGTCACCCCTTTGGAATAGTAACACTGATCTACCTTGCAAGGCTGTTGTCAGTGTTGTTGAGTGAGATGTGTGTTGAATGCTTTGAATATTCTAAGCTGTAGTATACCTACTCCTGTGGTGTTTGTTCTGTTGTTTTGTACATATAACCATCCAGACATTTTGCTGCCTGAGGTGAACCTTAAAGCTGTGCTGGGTATTTATTCTAACCTGCTAATTTATTGAGAAATGGGAGATGAAGAAAGAAACTGAAAAAAACAGCAGAGGAGGAGAGTCTGGTGAAAAGTACCTATTAGGGATGAGGATCAGAGTTCCACTTACTGTAAAAAGTGCCAACAGTTCTATCCATTTTTTCTTTTTCTTTTTTTAATTATTTTAAAAAAGTTACAAACCAGGAATATGAATAAAAACAAAAAAGGCAAAAAACAGTAACAAATGCAGAGAAAAACAAGCTAAAGTGCAGGCATTTAAAAACCAACAACAGAGATTCAAGGTCACATGGGATGTAAAAGAGCAACGTTACATAAAAAGAAGGGTGGACTCAGAGCAGAAAGACACTACCTTTGTGCCAACACATCAATCCAAAGGGAATCATGTCACAAAGGAAGACCCACTTCTGTTCCAACTTCATTGAGATAAGTTATAAGTGGAGACCATCATTTTTCAAAAAGCAGAGGGGGGTTATTCAAATTTATTCAGTTTTGACTGTTCAAATGTCCTGGATATATTCACAGCAATGCAAGACTCAAAGCAGGGAGATTTTTGTCCTGATGACAGTTCTGGAGTACTCATATGACTATGCAACAGCAGCCAGCAGTTGCCCAAGTATGCCACCCCAATGCACTCACTGGTTAAAAAAAATAAAATGAACAGGTTGGGAAAGAATTATAAAGGAACACTGGAGTGTACTTTTTGCATTATAATTGAAGTACCTATGTGTGCAAATATTAACAGGATTCTTTCAACCAATGGCCCTTATTTTGAATCATTCTGAATAATCCAGGAATCCATCCAGTCCAGCATTATCTCTCCAACAATGATGAAACAGAAACCACTGCGAAGAGGCAAGAAAATTGGTCATTCTTCAGTCCAACGTAGTAGGTATAAGCTTTGTCAGGACCTTGACCAATCTTCCAAATCCAAGAGAGGCTTTCCAATGAACTCAAATTAAATTGGCTCCATTGTCTTGGTCTATCAGCAATAAAACCTGGTTCACAAAGAGGGTGAGATGTTATTGCTGATAGTGTTAATGGAAGTGTTCTTTGAGACTGAAGCCATAGGAGGTATGAGATTGAAAAATACATAATTGAAATCTCTTTGATGACCTTTTCATAGTTGTTAGCTATGATCTTCTTGAGCAAGCTGACCATTTTCCAAGCAATTTTCAAGTGCATATGTGAATTATTTTACATGGTGTGATATTCCAGCCTCCAGACTAAACAAAAGTTGCAGAGTTCAATAGAAATGGATGTGTATGTCTGCATGTGTGTGCTTCTCTGTGTGAATTTTCTGGGTTGTTGTTGTTTGTTCAAAGAAAGAAATCAAAGCCAAAGTAGAAGAGGAGGCAAACTCAGTTGGCCCCAAACCAAAGTGAATATTTGCACATCCCCCTGAGAAGGAAAATTGCTGAGCTCTGCCAGGCTCTAATGGCCTGTAATTTGCTAACACGCCTTGAGGCTTGCAAAAAGGCATGACATACATCATGTTATAATAATAGCACCTGTCGATGTGAAATATACAGCCTCTGCTCCTTTCAGGATCCTTGACACAGAACCTAGTTTGGAGAGGTAGAATTTATTTTCTTTGGAAATTCTGCTTGATTTCCACCAGCCTCGTCCTCTCTCCCACCCACTCTCCTTCCTTGTTTCTCTGAAGTAACTTGCTAAGAAAAGTTGGCATCTGATTACACTGGCCAGACTTCCTATGGAGCTGGGAGGTCACTTGGCCTGTCATGCAAATTGGAGCTGGAAATGGACTAGCCTCTCAGACTAGACATTGGTTTGAATTACGTTCAGCCAGAATTAGATCCATCCCTGTTCAGGGAAGCTTTATGCCAAATTAGAGATTTAAAAGAAGAAGAAGAAGAAGAAGAAGAAGAAGAAGAATTAGGCTCAGCCGAGGCTTGGAGATGCCAGTTTCCTTAAGTTTACAATATATTTTATCACCTTGTATGGAAAAGACAAGCTACAGAGGTCAGTATAATTTTAATTATATAGATAGCACAGATTTAATAGAAATCAGGTAGAGGACCTATCTGATGCTGGTAGAGCATAAAGTTCTCCTTGCACTGTCATTGCAACCCCTGGGTTCTCTAGGGAACCTTGTGCAGCTTAAAACTCTTTGGGAAGCCCCTCTTATTATTATTATTATTAAAGTTTATTTCTAGAGCGCTGTTGGTGTACTCAGTGCTGTACAAAAGACAATCAAGGATAAACAGAATAAAACCTGCCAGAGGCGTACAATCTAAGTAAAACAATAAGCAAAATAATTAAAAGTCAATTTAAACAAAGACAATTAGAACAATTAATAACAACATCCACTGTAAACCCAAGTGACAGAACAAGTAAATGTATATCAAACAATACCAGGGAATGCCTCCCTGAACAAGGTGGTCTTTAACTCAGATTTAAAAATGGACAAAGAAGTAATAGCCCATGTTTGATGGGGAAGAAGGTTCCAGGAGTGAGGGGTGGCAAGTGAAAAGGGGCAAATCCAAGATGGAGCAGTAGAGATCCGTGGTTGGGACAGCAGGCCTTGAGTAGTAGAATAGGGTACGGGTGGGAGTGTAAGGAGAGAGAAGGTCAGATAAGTAAAGAGGGGCTAGCCCATGCTGGGCTTTGAAAGTTAGCAACAAAAGCTTATATTGAATGTTGAAAGGGAAGGGAAGCCAGTGAAGAGAAGACAGCAAAGGGGAAACATGATCAAAGTGATGAGCAGAAGCAATGATGCAGGCGGCTGAATGTTGGACAGAAATTAAAGTGCAAAGATGAGAAAGAGGAAGCCCAGCTAAAAGGAGATTACAGTAATATAATCGGGAGACCACCAAAGCGTGGACCAGAGTCTTGGCAGTGGAGGCCGAAAGAAAAGGACAGGAATAAAAGACAATGAGGAATCAAAAATGAAACCGAGACTGGAGGCTTCCTGGACCAGATAAATAGAAGTGTTGTCAACAAGAACAGAAAAAGAAAATTGAAGGGAGGACTTAGGTAGAAAGACGAGAAGCTCTGTCTTGGACATATTGAGCTTCAAATGCAGATGACGCAGCCAGAGAGAGACAGCTGAAAAACATGATGAAACTTGCTGTTGAAACTCTTGAGAGAGATCAGGAGTGGAAAGATACAATTGGGTGTCATCAGCGTATAGATGATAGGAAAAACCAAAAGAACTACTAAGTTTTCCTAGGGACAAGGTGTAAAGAGAGAACAATAGGGGACCCAAAATGGAACCCTGGGGAATCCAAGAGATAGGGGAATGGGGGACAAAGTCTGGCTACCTGTGACTACTGCAAAATATCTATTTGACAGATAAGATTTAAACCAATTAAGAACTGAGTTCGAGAACCCAATGTCAGAAAGCATATCAACTAGAAGACAGTGAACGGTGTCAAATGCTGCAGATAAATCGAGAAGGATAAGCACAGAATAGAGATCATTTGCCTTGGCCCATAAAAGATCATTAGAGATATTTGTGAGGGCCGTTTTAGTGGAGTGCCGTGGGCGGAAACCAGACTGAAAGGGATCGAGGATGGAGTTGAGTTCGAGAAACTCAAGGCAGCGTGAATAAACAACCCATTCCAAAACCTTAGAAATAAAAGGGAGAAGAGAGATTGGATGATAGCTAGACAAAGAAGAGGGGTCAAGAGAAGATTTTTTCATGATAGGGGAAACAAGAGCATGTTTAAAGTCAGAGGGAAAAGACCCTGTAGAAAGAGAGAGGTTAAAGATAGAAAGAAGCGAAGGAAGGAAGGAGGGGGCTATAGAGATTAGGAGGTGAGGGGGAATTGGATCAAGAGAACAAGTTGTAGGTTTGGAAGAGTGCAGCAAGGTAGAGAGCTCATCCAGAGAAACAGGAGGAAAACAGAGAACTGATTAGTTGACAGTTCCAAAAGATTAATTGGGGAAGACAAGTTAGGA
>CM034702.1:19396397-19407541 GCA_020142125.1 Phrynosoma platyrhinos
CCAACCCATGAAGACTAGGTTGGCACAGACCTCCCAGAGGGCTTTTTCAGCGACTACTCCCAGGCTATGGCATGGCCTGCTGGACAAGATCCATCATATCTCCACTTTTGCTGGCTTTAAAAAGGCAGTAAAGACTGATCTCTTCCGGCAGGCCTTCCCAGAATAACATCCCCAGCAATGGCGGAGTTTTACTATGCACCTCCCACCCTGTCCTACTATATACAGATATGCCAAGGGGCTGTATTGTATTGTGTTTTAATGTATGGTTTATTTTTTTTTCTTAATTTAATTCTTTTTTAAGGGTGGTAGGGTTAGGGAATGGGATTTGGGTATATTTTAGCTGTTCCTTGTTTTAATATGTTGTTCGCCACCCCTATTGCCAAGCAGAGGGGTGGCTTATACAATAATAATAATAATAATAATAATAATAATAATAATAATAATATGAATCCCCTAATTCTTACATACCAGGCAGCAGCCAATGTAAGCAACAGAGTTCTGTTCTCCTGTTATTCAGGACACAGCAGATAGACATTCCCACCCCACTCCCATGAGCAATTTCTGGTGTGAAGGAAAATGGTGGCAAGCATCCTGCTCCAAGCTGCCACACTGGAGATCACTCTTGGGAGCAGGATGGAAACATCAGTCAGTTGTGTCCTAATTATCTGGAGAAAAGACCTCCATGACTTGCAGTGAATGCTTCTCTGTAAGTCTGGTGTTGAAAAGTCAAAAAGAATTCACAATTCTAGCTTCCCTATGGAGGGAGTTCCAAATTGTAGGAGGAGCCACAGAGAAGACCCTTTCCCACATTTCTACCACCCATGGCTCTGAAGGGAATGAGATAAAGTGCCTGCCCTGCAGATCTTAAAGCTCCAGCTAATTATTATGGGAACATATGGTCCTTGAAATATGTTGGATTTAGTCCTCTGTATATGATCCCATTCTTGCCTTCTTGTGCGTACCATATACACATTGTAACTCTTTTAAAAACAAAAAGCTATACTTTCAATTCCAAATCCATTTCAGGGAATCAATAAGTAGGTCTGATTTGTGCAGAGTAGAGTGGATGGAGTGATATGAGATCTGTTTTGTTTTTCTCTGCCTCCAAAAGTACAAAAAAAGCCCTCTAGGGAGATTAAAAACCTCATTAAAATAATTTGCATGCACACACAAGTGTGATAGCATCATCACGCTTTCTGCTGATATCTTAACAGGGCATTAAATGTCTTCTTTCTACCCTGATCCTTAGATAAACGTGTGTGGGTTGTAACAGTGTGTCAACATGACCTATGTCATTATGGAAAGGGAAGCTGTGAGCAAAAGTACAAAATTTGTAATACAGAGGCAAGAATAATGTTGACAGGGAAAAAAAAAATAGAGAAACTAGAATTCTATTCAAGTGAGAGAACTTTTGATGAAGATGCCAGCCAGTAAAACATGCCCTCCTCTTGGATATTTCATTCCAGCTAGGAGCTGAGATATCAGCCCATTAAGGATTTTTCTTTTACAAAGTTTTTCTTGCATTTATTTAAACACCCACTGTCTCAGTGTAGTTGTCTCTGCCACTTTCTACAATCCATGACATAATCATGCAAAATTACACGTGATACTGGGTAAACCAAGAAGACATTTCTTCTTGCTATTGGCAGTAGATAGAGGTAGAAAAGTGCAAAATAAGCCCTCTTATAATTGTCTGCAACGCTGTGTAACTCTCCTTGTTGGAGGATTGAGGTCTGGTGGAAGGTCCTGCTCTGTGTCCCACCAGGGAGATTGCTACACCGACTAAGAATGTGGGAAAAGGTCTTCTCAGCTGTGACATCTCAGTTGTGGAATGCTTTTCCCATAGAAGCCTGATGGGCACCAATACTTGTTTCATTTACACAACAAGTAACTGTTAAAGTGAATGCTAATACATATGATGTCAAAACTGTTTAAATCTTTCAAAACTTATTTTAAACTTGCTAACTATAGCATAAAAATAGGTCCTTGAACAGATCTGAAATCTCCCTGGAAGACAAGGTAATCAAATTGAGGCTCTTGTACTTTGGCCACATCATGGGAAGGCAAGAATCATTGGAGAAAACAATAATGCTAGGAAAGGTAGAGGGCGAAAGGAAGAAAGGAAAACTGCATGTTAGGTGGAGAAACTCAATTAGAGAGGTCATGGGTCTGAATTTGTAGGACCTAAGCAGAGCACTGGAGGAGAGGGGGTCTTGGAGATGTTTCATCAACAGGGTCATCATGAGTTAGAGTCAATTCAAGGGCAGTTAACAACAAAATGACAAACCATGGCTGAGCTCCTGCATCAGAGACTACAACGTGCAACTTTACAATGATAAAGCTACACCACTGACATAATACTCAACCATGTTGGTGAATTGCCAACATGTGCAATGGGGCACCAAGCAAGATGTCATGTTGTGGAGTGGTAGTTCCCACTGTGCCACAAGATATATTGTAGATCAGGACACATTGTGTGTTGGGTCATGTTGTGCACAGAAAGAATAGCTGGGAGAAACTGACAATGTAATGAACTATATCACAACAATGTACTAAAGGAATAAAACCACAACTCTAACATATATACAACGATCATATATTTATATGTACTAACCACGATTCCAGTAATACTGTAAAACACAGAATACACAATCCAAAGTGCTATAGTGAACTATATATCCCAAATTATGTCCATGTTCTTCCTCTGGTCCTGACAACCTCTGTTGCAGTAAAATGATTTCTACAAGCAGTAAATGGCAAATTGTTTTGCAAATGATAGACAGGTAGCAAATGAAAGTGGAATGTGCTCTCTCAGATCTTCACAACTTCAGATTCAAAAAATACATTTTCACAAGTCATAAAAAATAGTCCACACATTAATGGTTGCACCAATACAGCAAAGATATTGTGGAAACTGCAGATGGATAGCAATGTAGTGGAAAGATGACAACCTCCAGAGTTTTGTGAAGCCATTTCAATATTTCTTCATCAGAAGTTGTATATTCCAGCTAAGTATCGACTCCAAAAATCAATATCCAAGATGCAGTTTTTCCAAAAACATTCCAACAAACTGTCTCTTGGAAATAAGCTATACCCCACTAAATATAATAAGACTCACAATAAGACTCCATTATGTCATGGTCCCAATGGTATAGCCACATCTCCCCTCCCCTTCTGAAACTACAAATGTTACACTACAGAGGAATGCAACTATATGTAGTCACAAGTTGGTTTACAGTAACCTAACACCCAAAAGGATGACAGCCTATTTTTAATATGGTCTATTTAGTCTATTTAAGTTATTTTTATTGTTTTAGATTAGTTTAACTTGTTTGCATTGATTATACTTGTACCCCACCCTAGGATATTTTTTATATAGGGTGGGATAGAAATATTGGTGGGAAGGAAGGAAGGAAGGAAGGAAGGAAGGAAGGAAGGAAGGAAGGAAGGAAGGAAGGAAGGAAGGAAGGCAGGCAGGCTATAGATACAAAAGTGTCCTTTTCTGGCTCATCATTTTTTATGTGAGTAAAGTGCATTGGAAAGCAATGGCAGAGGCTGTGGGGCTTTGTTCCCTACCTTCTTGGTATGTAAACTTAACCTCAGAGAGAATGATTGAGTGAGCTCTAGTCTTGATCTGATCCAGTATATTTCTTTCAGTCACAGCATTGCCGTCAATTAGCATACAATACACCCACAGCAGCTTTAGTATTTAACATGGATGCAATATGGAGAATTTATAGTGGTTCATGGGCAATAACAGCATTTAAAAGCGACTCTGATGAGACACCATGGATATACATTATGCAAATTTATTGCACAGTTAACATGATTCTAATCACACAAGCTAGCCCTTTAAAAAGAAGTTACAATCTACTTAGAAAGCAAAAATGTGTGACCCAAGCTTTGGCATTCTTTTCTTTTCTTTTCTTTTCTTTTCTTTTCTTTTCTTTTCTTTATAATAATTAAGACATAAAAGTTTGTGATGTGCATGTGCAGAAAGCAGGCCCAAGACACTTTGTTGCCTCAGCCAATGGACAAAAAGCACAGATAGAGATGATGATGGGATTAGCAGTTGGATCTCAATCCAACCATACTCATTTCAACCATACTCAATTAATTCAGCTCCCTCAACCTGAGGGCAGTAGACATGTTTAGGGGATACATGACAAACAGTCTTGTACATACAATTCTTTCCTTCAAGAGAGGGAAATGCCCAAGGAATGGCTGGGGGAGAGGGACTTCTGTTATCTTCCTTCATTAGTAACCAGTGGATTTACTCTGCATAATGGTGGGTCCTGTGGATTGTCTGCACTGGCAGTTTAAATGATGCATGACAAAAACTAAAATTAAATTGATATAAAGCTGCATTCAGGAGCTAAAAAACAAAGCAAAAAGAAGCTCCAATAGTCCACCTTAACTCAGAAAATGTGCATCATTGCACATGCATATAAAAGCACAATGCCAGTATGAGACTATGGGAAAGCAAAAGCACAAATGTATGACGGACAGGGCAGGTCACCAATAATGCAATAGATGTAACTACAACATAGACAAACCAGACAGTCCAACAGGGGGGCATGATTATGCTTTGCCAATGTACTGGTATATAAGATGCTTGCTTGATATCCTTTATATCTTTTGAACCTTTAATTCAATTTCATTTTTAACACACTATAAAATTGGCAACTATGATTCATTTATACTAGCCCCTCTATGTCTGTGGATTATGCCACTTATAAGATTTTACTATTTTTAAATAGTTGTTGCCAGTATGTGCTTCAAGTAGGCTCTGACTTATAGTCACAATTTCACAGGATTTTCTAAGCGAGATTTATTTACAGAGGTCTGCTACTGCCTTTCTCTGGGGCTGAGAGTGTGTGACTTGCCCATGGTCACCCAATGGGTTTCTGTGGCTGAGCAGTTATTTGAATCCTGATTTTCCAGAATCTAGACCACACAGTGATTCTTATTAATAACATTTTAGCACTACCCATGCTACCTGGATTTTTCTTTTATATGCCATTTTCATGCAAAGTCCAATTAACAAAGTAAATATAATGACAGCTTTTCAAAGTGTTATGGAGTTCTGAGGAGTACCTGTAAGGCCTAGGATCAAGGAGAGGCAACTCTACACTATATATTTTTGAAAGCCCCTATCTTCCAAGATTCTACATGGGGAGAAGAAGTGAAAACTCTATTTTGGGGGGTTGCAGACTGCCAGAAATAGTGCAAATTGATTCCACTTTTAGGGTTAGGGTTAGTGCTAGGGAATCAAGGGAATTTTTTTCTGAAACATTGAGCCTACTCTATCAGAGAGCTCGGGTGCCACAATAAAATACAGTTCTCATGATTCCCTAACCCTAATCCTAACCCTAAAAGTGGAATCAATTTGCACTATTTCTGGCAGTCCGCAACCATTCTCTGCCTCTCCTCTCCACTGCAGGACTCACCTGTTGCTCCGCCTGTGCTCATTTAATGGCTGGTGAAGAACAAGGAATGGTAGAGAAGTCTTTGGCTGTGTTGTTCACAGCCAAGGGCAAAGGCACCTCCAAAGGTCCCAGAGGGTGACAACATCATTATATATTTAGCTGTAAGGACACAGCTAGATGCTTCTCCTCCATTCCACACTGGCCATGTTGGTTTCCCCACCCCAGCAACAAGTGGGTTTCGACAGAGTAAGAGCTGTTGTGATAAGTGTCTCCTTCCACAGTGACTAAAAGAAGACATCTGCCAATGTTATGTCATCCTGATAAGTTGGGAAAACTCAAAATCTCTTGCTATTGACTGTTATGATGGATGCTGTAGGCTGATAAAATCTCTAAGGAAATAGATGTTTAGCCCAGTCTAACTCTTTCACAACTACAGATGGTCCTCTCCTTTGTACTTTATCTTCATAACTGCCTTGCGTAGTAAGCAAGACCTGAGAAAGCCTGTTGATTACAATAATATGCTGTATTACTTAGATATGGGTTTGTTTGTTTTTTTAAAAAATAAAACAAATGGGGCTGCTTTTAATTCTACTGATGGTTTAATTGTGTTTTAACTTTTATACGTGAATTTTTAGGTTCATCTGTTTTAACCTTTGTAAGCCATCTTGAGTCTCAGTGCTTGAAAAAGAGCAAGAGAAAAAACAAATAAAAATTATGATAATAATGTCAATGAACAGAACACTCAAAGTTTTCTCACATTCATGAGGCCATTATAAGTTGAAGCCAACTTGATGACAAAGAATAGCAACAACATCTTTAGTAGAAGTGCATGCAGAAGAGGTTTCTTAGTGGTATATATTCAGTTTCTTATATCTTGGGTTATTCTATTAATTAGTTTAGCTTCTTTCTTTGCTCTTTCTTTCTTTAATAATGATAATAATAATAATAATAATAATAATAATAATAATAATAATAATAATAATAATAATAAGTTTTATTTTTAACCCACCCTTCTGCTCAGCAATTGGGGTGGTGTACAATCTTATACAAACAGTAAGCAATTAAAACATTCCCAAACCCCACACCCTAACCCTTCCACCCCTTAAAACTAGATTAAACCAAGAAAGAATTAAAATGAATTTAAACATAGATACAACTAAACATCTTTTGGGGGACAGTATGTAAACAGTGGCAGATTGGGAACAGGTAGTAAACCTCCGCCATTTGTCGGGAAGTTATTCCGGGAAGGTCTGCCAGAAAAGATCTGTCTTTACTGCTTTCTTAAAAGCAGCAAGAGTGGTAATAAGATGAATCTCATCCAGCAGGCTGTTCCAAAATCTGGGAGCAGTCACAGAGAAGGCCCTTTGGGAGGTCTGCAAAAGCCTGGTCTTCATGGGCTGCAGCAGGTTCTTCCCAGATGACCTAAGGGCATGGGGGGGTCATACAGGAAGAGGTGGTCCCGCAGATAAGATTAACCTAAGCCATGTAGGGCTTTAAAGGTTAAAACCAACACCTTGTATTGTGTCTGGAAACTAATCGGCAGCCAGTGGAGGGATTTAAGCACAGGTGTTATATGCTCCCTCCTAGATGTTCCAGTAATTAACCTGGCTGCCATGTTTTGTACCAATTGCAGTTTCCGGGTTAGGCACAAGGGTAGCCCCATGTAGAGTGCATTGCAGTAATCCAGATGTGAGGTTACCAGAGTGTGTACCACAGTTTCTAGATCCCTCATATCCAGATAAGGGTGCAGTTGGCGTATCAGCCGAAGCTGATAACAGGCACTCCTGACTGTTGCATTCACCAGACTAGTCATGTGAAGGGACGAATCTAGGAGTACCCCCAAACTGCGAACACAATCCTTAGAGGAGAGTGTGACTCCATCCAGGACTGGAGACTGATTTCCCAAATCTGGTTTTGGTCCCGTGACCATCAGTACTTCTGTTTTGTCTGGATTCAGCTTCAATCTGTTTTTCCTCATCCAATCCATTACCGCTTTGAGACAGTCATTGAGAGGAGAGACACCATCTGAAGTCTGAGCCGATGATCTGGTCAAGGAGAAGTATATCTGGGTGTCATCAGCATACTGATGACACCGCGCTCCATGCCTCCAAATGATCTCACCCATCTTTCTTTCTTTCTTTCTTTCTTTCTTTCTTTCTTTCTTTCTTTCTTTCTTTCTTTCTTTCTTTCTTTCATATGATTTTTACACAATCCAAAATAAAGGGATGTAAAAAGAAAGAGCACAATAGGCTCTTTAGCACCCAATAATTCTGATGGCAGCTGCAAGGAGAGACTTTCATAGAACACAGTTATAGTGCTGTAATTGAACCTCAACTGCCATGACAAAATCCTATGGAAGGCTGAAGTTATAGTTGAATGTGGCACTAGAGTTCTCCAGTTGAGAATTAAATATATGAACTCACCTTCCTAATGTGCAAATCTCATAAGATGGAATGATTCTAACCAAAGTGTAATAATCACAATGTAATTGTATGGTGTGAAGTGACCTCTCCCCCCCCCCCCACAACTTCAGATTTCTCTTCTTTGACTCTTCTATCAGCTGTACCACCCAGCATCTGCACTACTGAAATAGATTACTGATGGTGCTAAAAAAAATAAGGACATTATACAAAAATATATAAATGATAATCCTGTTGATAAGAGCTTCCCAGATTCTCTGTAAAAAGAGGATACATAGTCTATTTACACACTGTTTTGTTGTTGTTGTTGTTGTTGTGGGCCTTCAAGTCACCCTAAGGCAAACCTATAATGGCATTTTCTTGAAAAGATTTGTACACACAGACACCACATAAGAAACAAATAGCACCTTCTCTGTAAAATGTGCTATGAAAGATCAGAAGTTTAAAAAAATTACCCTATGGACTTCAACTCACATAACCCAGTTTACTACCTGGGGGATTCTGAGAGTTTCATTCCAATGAGTAACTTTTCCAAACATACTGCTTACAAACACGTTGAACCAGATTTCTAAGATTGTACTCTCTGGATAAATTAACTGATTACCCTGTTCACCCAAGGGTTATGGTGAATTAAAGACCATCTAAAGAGCATGAGATTAGGAAAAGCTACTATGAACAATTACACAAAAATCAAGGCTTTTAGGTAGAGAAGCCCTACTCAAACTACACACCTGTGTTTCTGTCACAAATTTGCAGGTGATGGTGAGCAATTTAGTACAAAATGAAGGTTAATAGAGGAATATTTTGATTGTGTTATATATATTTCTCATGAGAACATTGTTGTGACAGGACCAAGAAAATGAAACAATGGATTAGTTAATTAGGACAATGGAAGAACAATGCATCCTGTGTAACTGCATAATCTTTATGATGTTGATGCATGAGGCAATTTAACTCCATTTTATTGATATTGCAAAAGCCCAGTTTACTTCCACTGAGTAAAGGACCCTCTACTAAAAACTATCTTTTGTTGGCTATTGGTCCTAGGCCTGGCATATGGTATGTGTGTTTTTCAAATGTTTAGCTAAAGATTATTCTCACCTAAGGATCCTGCCACTTCCACCCCATTAACCAGATCATCATTGTTGGTTAGAAACATATCTGAAATAGCTGGTCCCATAATTGTTTCTTCTACCTTCTGGATAATGAAATTGTCTGCAAGGCAAGTGAAGAATTTGTTGGACCCTATCTTCTGGGGAGAATATTCTTGTTTATAAATATAATTTAATTTCCACATTTATTATCATATATCTAATTCCTAAGTTTTTCAGTTCTAACACATTATTTGAATAGGGGCAAACCTCATGACATGGTGTGATAAATGGGAGTCCCTCCATTTATCAGAGCTTTCTTCCATATAATAAAGGCTTAAAATGTGTGAAGAGGTATTGCTAAAATGTAATGAAGCAGCATCACAAGGGTGAGGGGATAACGTCATGAGCAGTTGACATGGCCAGTTGGGAAGAAGTATACACCTTCAAAATGGATCTGAGCAGAGGTTTGTTTGTTTTTTAAGATCCATCTTGAAGGTATATACTACATATCCCATCTGATATCTGAGTAAATTATGAGAATATACCAGTTTGTGGCATTAGGATCTTTTGATTTCTTTTCTTGGTTTGGCTGAATTTATTTGGCTCCATATGCATCAGAGGAAGTAGAGTTTAGGCTATGAAATCTCATGCTGCCAACTTTTTTCTTTCATTTAGTCTCAAAGGTACTACAAGATATCTTTACATACTGATTCTACAGACTAACATGGCTATATCTTTGATGTGGCTGTGTAACTTATATCTTCTATTTGTACCTGAAGAACAAGAAGGTGCTTCATGAAGAGTAATATCCTTTTCCTATAGAATTTCCTTACTTGGAATAAAGACCTCCTCTTTAAAAAGTACTCTGCCATTCTTGTACTCCTTTTTCATGTGTATTAGCTTGACCCAGATCTTCCCTACAGTCAGGAAGGGAGGTACCAGTGGAATTCCCCAGCAATGACCTGATGCATTGCTAAAGTGAAAAGAATTGATCAGTGGGTGGTGGCAGCAAGTTCATTAGATAAAATGTAGTCTCAAGGGGCTCCAGCCATCTCAGACAGAAGGGGGATGTAGAGAACCCTCATATAGTAGAAGCAGTGGTGAACTTTGGTGCAGGGAGGACTTTGAGTACAGACAAAGAAAATTGTCTGGTTTTCCTTCTGGGGGAGATTGTTTTGTTCTAAGTCAGGATCTGAAGAGTTGTGGGGGGAGGAGCCACAAGCGATGGTGTGAACAGCTAAGATTGTTGTCTCCTGAGGGCTAAAGCAAATAAATTAAATAATATCTTCTAAATGGAACAAAGACTGTGAATAATTACAAATAAATAAATTGGAATGGGAGTAGAATAGAATAGAATTGTTTAAATAAAACTTTAAATAGCAGAAAGAAAAATAAACAGCATTTTCTTAATTGGCACTACCAGCTGGATGGTTGTTACAATAAGTGGTTACAATAAGTTGTTACAATAAGTGTTACAATAAGTTGTTACAATAAGATTTTCAAAATAGAAGCAAATCAAAACAGCCTAAATATATGGGACAATGATTTCAAAGAATTGAAATACAGAAATATTAATTAAAGTATAAATAAATAAAGACAGAAAATACAATATTCTGTGTCATAAAAGAGTCACAATACTGCTTAGTAGATGGTAGATGTCCAAGAGCCAAAAAAAAAAGGACTTAAGCAAACAGTTTTAAATTGGAAAAGGGAATCTAAACAACACCCTTCAGACAAAGCTTATTTGAGAATTTTGAAACTGATAATATAGAAATGAAAAAAATTAATCTGTGGAGGCAATGCAGAAAACGAAACCCAAAAGAACTAAACCCAAAAGAACCCAAAGAACAATAGGCTTTAGCAATTCAGGGAATAAAGCCAGATTCTGATGAAGGAATGAAAACATGGCTCATCCAACTGCCAGGTGAGCATCAAAACAAAAACAACTAAATTTTAAAAGACACCATTACAAAAAAAAAAAAAATAATGCCACATTATCAGAAACTATATCTAAGAAAAGTATGGGTGAAATGAAGAAATATTTTCAGATTATCAAAAAGGAGATTGAGCAAGTGGATAAAAAAGTACAAGAAATACAATTTGAATATAAAACTCCACAAAAGACAACCTTGGAACATTCAACAAGATTGGATCAACTTGAAAGAGAAATCATAGGATGTTATCACACATGGGCCACAAAG
>CM034702.1:19407641-19422771 GCA_020142125.1 Phrynosoma platyrhinos
CGCACAATTGAAATTCCTCAAGAAACCAAAATTCAAAAGATCTCTGTTCTTTCCACTTTCTGTAGGGGTTCTGTTATGGTTCTGTGCGACGTCGTGTGGAAACATGGGAAAATAATACATATTAGGTCGGGATTTTGTTTGGATTCTGTTTGGATTGGGCCCCATCTGATAACGTCCATAGACTTGTAGGATCATAATAGAAGGAATAACCTTTGTATTTGGGGCTTTCCTGAGATGTCAAATGAAACAATGAAAACCCTGAAGACAGAGATTTTTAAATTGTTACAAAGTATTGTTCCTCAAATTACCTGGGATGAGATGGGAAGTGAAATGTTTACATAGAACATCAATTTTTAAGAGAGGACTGGTACCCAGAGATGTAATCATGAGACTATCAAGCTTCTCCAAGAAAGATCTTTTAATGAAAGTAGTTAGGAATCTCTCAGGATCACTGAAATATGGAGACAATACAATTGAAATCTACAATGATTTTTGCCCAGAGACTATAAGCTGGAGAAGAAGAGGTATTAAGCCCTGCATTGCAGTTTTGCAAAAGAATGGAATAAGATACAGCTGGGGTTAGCCCATTTTCTGAAATTTCAATGGAAAGGGAAGCAATACAAGATTTATTCCCTGGAACAAGGACTGGATTTGTTGAATCAACTGGATCTGAACCAGCAAGAAGAAGATAACAACAAGGGTTCAACTGAAGGAACCAAAGAACCATAGAAAATAAGGACAAAGATGCTAAAAATTAATTTAAAAAAGACATAACAGGAGAGACAATGAATAAACAATTGGGAGGAGAAATTTGATCACACACCAGGAGAGATGGCTTCTCCCCCCTCCTCCACCCCCCAGGAGGGCTAGTAAAAGCCATGGGCAAGGTTTGGTACATTGAGGAAGGAGGGGGTAAAAATGCATATGTGGTTGAGGGAATGAAAGGGAGGGGTGGGAGGGAGAGGGAAGGTGTGAATAAAGATAGTACACTGAAGAGCCTAGTTAGAAGACTTAGAAAAGTAACATGGTTAATAAAATAAGGATAGCATCATTAAATGTGAAAGGATTGGGGCCTGTAATTAAAAGGAAAAAGATAGAATTATTGTTGAAGAAAGAAAAAGCAGATTTTTTTTTTCAGGAAACGCATCAAGCAAAACCAGGAACAAATGAGCTAAAGATGAATTCAGTTACCACTTATGAAAAAGCATATGGCACTTCAAAAGCAAGAGTGGTAGCAACCATAATATCTAAGAAATGTGGTTTTGATGTGTTAAAAGTGAAGATAGATTAAAAAGGAAGGTTTTTTTCTCATGCAAGGAATTATGGGGAGGGAAGCAAAGTATTTGTTGGTTAATGTGTATGCTCCAAATGAAAATCAAAAATAAATTTATGAAAAAAGTATTTAAGGAAATGTAAGATATGCAGGGAGATTATATAATTATGACAGGAGACTTCAATATGGTTATGGATAAATGCAAAGATAAATCAGATCCAAGAATAAAGGATAAATTAGGTAATATGACACCCTTGAATAAGAAAATGAATAGAAAAAAATAAAAGACGTATGGAGATTGATTAAAGGGGGTAAAAAGAATTTTAGTTACTATTTAGCAGTTTGTAAAATCTATTCTAGAATAGACTTTATTTTTGTATCTAAAAATATGGTTTCAAAGATATTAAATAAGAAATAGAAGGGATAAGAGTTACAGATCATGTAATAGTAAATATGGATTTTATAGTTAAAATGATTATAGAGAAGCAAAAAGATGGAGGTTAGACACAAGAATACTTAATAATAAAAATATAGTGGGTAAAATAGAAAAAGAATGGCAAAATATTTGGGATATTAATAATAGAAAGGTTTCTTAAGCTCTATTATGGGAGACTATGAAAACAGTTACAAGAGAAATTTGCATTAGAGAAACAAGTAATTTAAAGAGATGGGGAAGAACACTAGAAATGGAGGTTAAAAATTAGATAACAATTATATAAAGGATAGGAGCAAAAACATATATATATAGAATTACAAGCAAAAAAAATGAACTTGAGAAATTGGAGATATAACAGGTCTAGAAAAAAAATATATTTACGGGGGGAGTTTTTTTTAATATAGCAATAAAAAATTCTAAAATGTTGGCGAGATCAATGCAAAAGAAGAAAGAGAAAAACATGATTGGTCTTATAAAGGATAAAATAGGGAAAATGTGGCTAGTGATGAAAGAAAGGTGAAGATATTTGAAGAATATTATAAAGAATTATATTCAGCAGATAGTAAGTCAATGGAAAAATTGGAGAATATATTCAAAAACATTTGAAAATAAAAATAGAGGAAGAGGACAAAGAAATAATGGAGTAATCAATTTCTATTAAAAAAAAATAGAAGTGATAAATTAAATTGAGAGAAATCACCAGGAATTGATGGGTTGGGACCAGAATATTATAAAACTTAAAAAGATATTAATACCTAAATTGGAGTTATTATATAATAAAAATTTTAAATGGAGAAATACTGTTAATACTGATTCTGAAACCAGATAAAGATTTAACAGACCCAGGATCAAACAGACCTATATCCATGATGCTAAAATATTAACACCAATAATGGCAAAATAAAAAGGATCTGAAGAGTTGTGTGTGCTTGCAGTGTTTGCTGTTTTATGTCCTTTTCCTAAGAGTGGCTTGATGGGGAGGGCTCCTTTGTTGGCTGGAAAGATAAAAGTGGGGGAGCCTACCCTATGTGGTACTGCTTTGCAGCTGCCAGCAGCTTTTCCTCTTTCTCTTTGGGGAGGGGAAGAGTGGAAAGGAGGAGAAGATCTTTTTCTCCACATGTTTATTTTCCCCAGAGCTGGTGCCTAGGAAGAGATGGACAGAATCTTCCATTTAACATAGAGCTTTTTGAAGTATAAAGTCTCTGGTCATGATTTTTCCAGAGCTCATTCACACCAGGGACAGAGAAGCTGCAAAAACACCTCCTCTCTCTCTCTCTCTCTCTCTCTCTCTCTCTCTCTCTGTTTCACAGATGGGAAAGAAAAATATCAGGAATAACTTAATGCCATTGAATAGTATGAAGTTGGAGAGTTGGGAGTGAGCTCATTTCTATTTCCTTGCCAATAAGTAATTAACATCACAACAGTCCTGTGATGTAGTTTAGAATTAAATTTATTGATTGGTGGGGGTTGTGGACTATAAAACAAATATCAGAATATTTGAAATAATTATTTTCTGTGGAAGTTTGATTTAGCATTGTTCTCATAGGACTTTATCACACAGGGGAAATTTATAGTTTATCCCAATTCTAATTACGTGTGAACTTCATTTGTGTGATCAAGCTCTATTTTCGCTTTATTTTCGAGATGGTTTATTTGTGCTCTATTATCTTTTTAAAGATGAAACTGGCCCAGGTGTGATAAAGTCCATAGTCATGTTAAAGTTTGACCAGACATGAATAACAAGTTTAGTTGGCCACGTTCTGGCATAATTGCACTACTTATTGCCTCTCCCAAAAGGCGACAGAGGAGCTCAGTCAAGGAAAGCAACCCACTTTGAAAAAGACCTTGGCCCCAGCCTTTTAGAACTGTGTGTGTACAGGATGGTGGTAAACAGACCATAGAAAAGTTCTTTTTTTTCTTCAATATTTCTCAGAGGTTTTCAGGAATTATAGTCCAAAAAGGTTTCCCCGAGCTTTATTGGCAAAAACAATGTTTTCGCCGCTCTCACACAAGCAAAGAGTCTGTCAGATTTCAAACTTGGGTAGACTCTTGCCATTTTCCAGGTTTAGAGATCACATTAGTAGATATTTATATGCATGGTTGGGCTGTGGGGTGGGGAAATGGGAATGAAAACAGCAACAATGGATGACAACCAAGGTTGTTCAAGCATTGCTGACAGGTGATAAAGACATCCAACACAGGTTAACACCTGTATGCTGACGAAATGTCTTTGTAAAAACCAAGTAGAGTTCAACCTCAAGGTGAACTCTGGAGGTTTGGGACAAAGAAAGTCGATGAGCAGTCAGGATGGAAATAGGAAAACTGTTTAAACAGCAGTCAAAGAGAAACACAATGAGGAACACAGACAGCACTGATGCTTCCCTCAAATTTCTTTCATCTTGGCACTCTACTGTATGTGAATGGCCTGGACTCTAGAGCCTTGATAATGACATCCACCAAATGCATGAACTCTGGGCATATTCCAGAGATAATGAGCAATTAGCTAACATTTGTAAAGGGCTTTGGAGATGATAAGTGCTGTGTAAGTGTTAAGTATTGTTATTATCAGAGTGGATTATTTGCCATAATATTAGAGATGTGTCAAAAGGGCTCTGCAGACCTGAGGGAGCATCTCACACAAACATAGTAGAAAGTAGAAATAATTTGAGGGGAGAGTCTCTGTGTGCCAAGTGCTTGTAAAAACAGAGAAAAGGGTGAGAAGAAAAATCTTGCCGAGGTTCATGTGAAAGAGTTTGGGGATTTGTTCTCAAGGCCATGAATGGACACACATTGCAGAGATATATGACCACTATGGTTCTCCATTTTCCAGTACTGTCCATGGAACCTTCTCCCAATGGGATGCCTCTACAAGTGTCGGTGAGCTCCCATTCCACCAAAAACACTTGCTTTTGAAGAGTTTTGATTTTGCTTTTTAAAAATAATGTTGTTCCTTAAAAAAAAAAACTTTGTTGGGTAGAGAAGGGGTAAATATAATAATAATAATAATAATAATAATAATAATAATAATAATAATAATAATAAATTTTATTTGTAACCCACTCCTCTGCTCAGCAATTGGGGCGGCGTACATCAAGTTAAAATACAACAGTTCATTGATGATAATATTTAAAAGAAGAACTTGGGATAAAGGAGATCAAGTGTGTTCCTTAAATAAATGTTATATTTGCAAGTGTCCTAACTAAACTCTGTAAAACAAGAAGTAGGCACAGGGAAACTCAAATTCAAAAGAGTATTGCACTAAACCTTTAAAACCTAAGATGAAAGTAATGAAAGGAGAAAAATCATTTGATAATCCAATGTGCATCTCCTCATTTTAATGTAGGAATATCTGATTTGAAGAATGGAACACATTTCAACTGTTCTTGTTCTGTGCTTTGAAGTCATTTCACAAATATGTTAAACCTAAGGAAAATCTACCATGGGATTTTCTTGGTAAGATTTGTTCAGAAGGGGGTTCCCACTGCCCTCCTCTAAAGCTGAGAGAGTGTGGATAATACAAGGCCACCCAGAGGGCTTCCATGACTAAGGTCCAAAACACACTACAGAAATAATCTAGTTTGAGACTGCTTTAACTGTCCTGCCTCAATGTTAGTGAATCCAGGGAACTGTAGTTTTGTGAGAGATTTAACCTTCTCTGTCAGAGAACTCTGGTATCACAATAAACTACAATTCCCAGGATTCCCTAACACTGAGCCAGGGCTGTTAAAGCAATCTCAAACTGGATTATTTCTGGAGTATGTTTTGAACCAAAATAGGGATTTGAACCTTGGCCTTCCAAAGCCCCAGTCCAACACTCAAGCCACTAAGCCATGCTTACTGTCACACATTTTATTAGTAATGTGAAAATCTCTCATGTTAAAAATTAAATTAAATGTGTATCTTTTGTGATTCAACTGTTTCCCCTCCAACAATGGAATTTCCTCAAGAGATTTGTGCTTCACCCCTCAGAGTTTCAGAATTAAGATCAATTTTTTTTCAAGAATCAAAACAAAATGTAGAAACATACTATTATGCATCATTTACATTTTTATTTGTTTAAAGAAGTGCTAAGCCTGTGTAGTCTGTCCTTTAGCCTCAATTATTGCTTATTGTTACAGGCCATGAATTAGATAAACTCTTTTCTTTTAATGGGCTAATGAACTTTTCTCCCCAACTCCACATCCAGTTAGAAGTGATGGCTTCCATGTCAGGCAGTGAATGTTCTCTAGCTATTAGTTCAGACTTTACAGATGCTGTTCAAGTTTCTGAATCTTATCCCTACACTAAGTTTAACACCTCGGATGACTTCTTTAAAGTCAGACTAAAATCCACAGTGGACTTACTATCCCACTTACATGTAAACTTCCTGCTTCTACTGCCTATTTCTCACCAATTATATTTACAGAAGTATAACTCTTGCAATGGGCAGTAGCAACAACAAAAACATGCAGACATCAGTTGCATACTTCTGGGAAAAAATGTGCAAAATAGTTATTTATCAATTACAAATGAATTAAAATACTGTATGTGCATTTAAGAAAATCATATAATGAGGCATGCATTTAGAAAAAAAAGCATCAAAAGACATACTAGTTCCTGAGCTGGGGAAAGGAGGTGTGCATTCCCATGAAGAGGTGAGTTGGAATGAGATTGGTGGTAGAAAAATGAGAACATTGATGAGACTGAACTTGATGGATTCACCCATTCATATATGAAGGGACTTTGAAATGAACAGCAGTTCTAGTCCTTTGCTGGGAAGCTCATTGACAAGCAAGTTCTGTAGCAGAAGGTCAAATTTCTGGCAGTAATATCATCTTGGTATTTGATTACATCGGATACAAGATTAGTCATTCCCATTTCCTTTCCTCTCCAAGTACATTGAGCTGACCTTCTGCCCCTGCTTCTTTCTCATCAGCTCCTTCATAACCTCCTGGTGGCATTTGAAGTCCATTCAGCTGGATCACAAGGAAGAAGCAATCAAATAATGTCTTGAGATGTTGGCTGTGACCATTGGCTTTCTGTGTTGCTCTGCAGGCCTGTTGGGATGGAAGAAAAACCCGGTCTTGACTATTGATTTTTCCTGAAAAATGAACTATTTGCCAACAGTTAAATCAAATGCTTATACTCAGCCTTTGGTGATCAAAACTAAAACATCAAAAGCTACAGAAGGGTAAGACAGATTTTAATGACCAGGGAGCTGCAAACACTGTCCTTTCCATTACCTTCTTTCTTTATATCTAACACTAGGAGTGTGCACAGAAAACCCCTGTGAGAGAAATCCTTTTGGTGCCTCACATAAAAGAACTCTGTGTAGTTTCACCAAGAGTGCTTCTTGGAATGCTGCTTCTATGACTTACATGGGAGAAAATTAAAGCTGCATCTCTGGACAATATATATATATACTGAGACACAACTTTTAATACTATAAAACAACATATAAGGGGGAAATTACTACTACAACTTCACAATACACACAACAGAATACATACATTAAGACTAATATGAACATATTACATGTCAGATACAATAATTGAAAAATGGATATATATGACTTCCAATTTATAAATGATAGTTGTAATTATTAGTCACCTCTAAACAAATATATTTTAAAAAGGTCTACATATGAGGAGGTATCATAAAGTAATAATTATCACCTGGAAGTTATTATGGTTGTTTCTTTTGTTTCTTTTACAAAAAATGAAAAATCCATTGTGGGGTTGCTGATTTAACTACACAGATGACAGCATTCATGAAGTGGAAGAGTGGTTTAAGGCGCAATCTTCTACAATAACTTATTCAAAGGGTCAAGAAATGCTGGGAAAAATGTGTAAATCTGGATGGTGACTATGTAGAGATAATCAAAATAAACTTTCTGCCCAAAAAAAAAAATAAAGTTAATAATTAATATTTTACAATACCCCCCTGTATTAGGTCAATCTTGTTGTTGTGTGCCTTCAAATCATTTCCAACATAGGGCCTTTGTAGACTGCTAGAAACAGTGCAAATTGAGTCCACTTTAACTGCCCTGGCTCAGTGCTAGGGAATCATGGGAATTGTATTTTTTTTTTTCTGAGACATTGAGCCTTCTCTGTCAGAGAGCTCTGGTACCACAATAAGCTACAGTTCCCATGATTTCCTAGCACTGAGTCAGGGCAGTTAAAGGGGATTCAATTTGCACTATTTCTGGCAGTCTGCAAAGGCTCATAGTGACCCTAAGGCAGCTCTTTTACAAGGTTTTCTTGGCATGTTTCTTCAGAGGGGGTTTGCTATTGCCATTCTCTGAGGCTGAGAGAGTGTCACTTGCCCAAGATCACCCAATGGGTTATTATGGCAGAGGTGGGATTCATACCCTGGTCTCCAGAGACATAGTTCAATGTTCAAATCATCACACCACACTGGATCCTCTACTAATCTTCAAATACTAAAATTGCTTTTCCACAATGAAAGACATCTTGAAGTTTACACTTCAGTTGAAGCCAAAACCTTTTCTATTGGAAATTCTGGAAGATCATAGACCAGAGAAATATGGAAGAATTGTCCAATACAGTGGATTCTTCTTATCTGTGGCCTTGCTATATGCAAATTTAAGCTTCCATGGATGGCAAACCATGGTGTTTTAAATGCATGTGCATACAACACAGTTTTGTCAGCAGCCAAACACACATTACGTGGCCATAGGAAAGAATGGGACTTGTGATCCCATATTTTTTGTTACCCATGGGAGGTCTGGAACATATCCTCTGCAGATAAGAAGGGATGGCTGTATATGCTTACTGGAGTGAAAATACTGTATGCGCAGAAATGAAAGAATGTAGATGCTTTGTCGCAAGAACCATTCAATTAATAAAACTATACAACTTTGCAGAAATGGGCAAACTGATGAATTTCATTAAAGAAAGATCTGTTAATAGTTTTTAAAAAGAATGTGAATTGATAATTGACTTTATAAGAATACATTTAGGGACAATGTATCTAAATCCAATATCTCTGGACATGCTTTTGAGCAAGAGGGCCTATGGCAGAAGGCAGTTGAGTCCTTGGTTCTATGGTGGAGTTTTCAGGTATGTCATTCCCACATACACCCCCCTCCCTGCATGGCTTTGCATAAGCATCAAGACCTTTCCCAGATAAGACCGGCTTCATTTTTCACAAAGCCTGAATACATCCAAAACTGTCCACCTCAGTTTGGAATAAATGCTTCATCTGAAATCAGAACACACCTGCTTAGCATCATTGCTTGAAACTTGTTTCTCTGGCCCTGAATTTGATCAGCATGCATCACCAAACAGGGATTTCATTTTCTTGATGTGGGAAGACATACATCAATAGGAATGGCCATTTTATGTTCCCCTCCCACATGATTACATGAGTGTTCTTTCCTCTTCAGATTTGGCCACTGCTTGACTACTGGGATCTGAACTAAGAACTTTCTGGTCCATCTGCTGGTGTTCCTTTTGAAGAGCTACTTAAAGCTATGATGTGGGAGATGAAAGAGGAAGTACTATTCCCCTTGATCTTCACTGTGGCAACTGATCAGCTATCTTCAGTCTGCCTTGGTTACAAGGGCTTCCAGGTTAAACTGAGGTAAACCTAGTTAAGGTCTTCCTAGTTCTTGCACCATCATATTCAAATTGATCCCTTATCATGAAACCTATGCTGAGGAACACTTTATGCACATTGGCAGTTGATAGCTTCCATGTTAGTATGACGGTGAATTTGTTCTGGTCTTTAGGCTGACTCTAAATCAGCTACCCATGGCACTGATCACTGCTCCCCAAACAAGTTGTAAATCTCATTTTAATTTCAGAATACAGGCATCCTTTCATGAAGCCATGAGCTTCCACTGTTTGTTCACTGTGTCTGTCAGTAGAAAGCATGGCAGACATAATAATTCAGATCATGTTATGTCATAAGTTCCATAAGTAGAAATTTTCTCCTGGAAGTTGACTTGGAATTCCCTTTCTGACCATCTCCACTTGACCAAAGGTCTCTCAGGAAACAGGGGAAAAGGGTAGTGGCAGTGTTTCACCATCACCACTTAGTAAAGCTGAAAATATACCATTGGGCTACAGGGTGTATGTGTGTGTGTGTATGTGTATGAGAGAGAGAGAGAGAGAGAGAGAGGACAAAACAGCTTCACTATAATTCAGCATTTATGTTGTTCTCTTACAACAATTCCAAAGATCTGATAAGATTTTCATTGTCAAATGTATCCCCTGATATCTTCATTTCCCTCTCTTCATATCTGATTTGTTGTATCACTAATATGCTTAATCTGATGGGGGATTATGTGGCTGCAGCTCTTGTCAATGCAAGCATGAATAACTGGCTGGATTTAACACATTGAGTATGATATCCTGTCTGAATAAGAACTTATGGAACCAGGCAATCTGCTTGTAAGGTGGAGAAACAGGTTCTCTATGAATTGCTTGTAAAAAGTAAAAATATCCTCAAGACAAAGGTTGACCTGATCTTCTAAGCTGCTGGTCTGAATTCTTGTGGATTTTAAGCATCTGTTCAGGGATCCAGTATTACTCAGATTGAAAGTAGATCCAGTGGACCCAAATGCAACCTTCTAATAGAGATGAAGTAGTCACTCCCCTGACACTAAATAGTCTCTGCATGTGAGTCAGTGCATATCAATTCTGCCCTAAAGCTACTCTTCCAACCACAACCACTGTTTGCAAATAAATAGACTCTTGCAAGGTAATACCATGCTTTGTTTACCAGCTATAAATACTCAATTAAAGATAATTCAGCAGGTGGACTTCATTGAGTGCCTCCCATCTGTCATCTTTATTGTGTGCAGAGGAGTTTAAAAGGCAATCCATCTGAACTGGAACACCATGTGAGCACAACAGTCAAAGCTAATAGGCAGCCAGGTCTGCATGGCTAAGAAGGATCAGTGACTGTGTGCAGGTTTCAGGAGACAACAGTGCTCCTCTCAGGAATGAAAAGGGCAATGCAGGTATACAGATGAATAGAACTGCTGAAATGTCCACATGTAGAGATGTACTAAGATGGCTTACAATTGCAGTTTGCTTTCATTCTTTTCCATCTTCCATTGACCTTTCTTTATCAGTGCAGGCTCTCCATGGCCATTTTAAATCCTGGAAAATAAAGATTTAAAATCACCTGCAGAACATCCATAGGTAGTGGAAGCTCTGCTGTTTTGAAAGCTGACCTCCCCACACAGGGCTAGAAAAATTACTTTTAAAAAGAATAAATACAATGAAATGTTGAAGCATCTGCACTGTGATAGAAAAGTAGCAAGATGAGGCTAAGGGTTTCTGAGTATAATGTTGATATTACTCCATTGTTGTTGTAGTTTATCCATTCTGCCCTTCCCAATAGGACTTCAAACTAGCTACCAATATCAATATCAATTTTTAAGAACCTACTAAAAATCATGAATACCAAATAACTGAGATCACAAATGTATCTAAAATAATAAAGTATAAATGCCCACTAAAAAAAATACAAATACCACAAACAAGTATCAATAAAAGATGAACAATTTCCTAACACCTGAAAGCATGTACAAATAGGTATATTGTTAACTGGAACCTGAAATACAAGGGTGTGATGGACAACCAGATATGGCAGTCCCATATGTAGGGTGCTACCACCAGGAAAATGATTTCCCAAGCTCTGTTCACACAGAGAGGGTAGCAGTAACACAAAAGGAGAAGATGAAGCTAGAACACTTTTCCAGATATGCCTGATGTGTTAGTGAGTCCATACTATGCAAGACCAGGTTAAAATGGTTGGGGAAGTAAAGCAGTTCCATGAAGAGACCTCCCATTTGGCGCATTTGTGACTTACTAATGTGACTAGTCCTATCCAATTTTATTCACTTACTCATGAGATACACAAAATAGATGTGATAACAGAAACACTGGGAGATTCGGGAAGTGACTAGGAAAGAAGAGAAAGAAAGCTACACATCTTTCCTTCATCACTTGCCCCACTAAACTGTGAAGGGCCTGACACAATTGAAGCACTTCAATTGAACCAATAATAATCTCGTTCTGCCTCACTATTTAAGCTTAAACTTCAAATGGACTATCCAAGGTGTTGAACCCTCACCCCAAGATGGGGCCGGTACATTGGACAGCTCCCTTAAAATTCAGTTTAAAACATGAAGTAGTTTCAACACCTCAGTGACACTGGAAATGCCAGTAGCCATTGCACTCCTCCTATTCTTCACAAGTTTACTGAACACAAAAATAGAACATCTACAAAGAGCTATGGTGATTGGGTATTTTTCAGCATATAAGATGACTTTTTCACCCTGGAAAAGGGTCTCAAAACTTGGGGGTCATCTCCAGAAGCTGATTAACATTTTTTTCTTCCATGTCTCCTAGGGAGTCATCAGCTGGAGGAAATGTATTGCTTACACCAGGGGTAGGCAACCTTTTTGAGCCGGGGGCTGGGTTGCTGTCCCTCAGACAATTGGGGGGGCTGAAGCACCAAAAATAAATAAATAAATAAATAAATAAATAAATATTTTTTTAAAAAATAAAAAAAAAATTAAAAAATATGCATGCACACTCTCTCAGCCCCGTGGAGATTTTGCCAAGAAAACCCCAAGAACAAGTAATAACAACAATCATCAATATCATCATGGCAGGGGGCGGTGGCAGCAGTGGTGGGAGGACTGGCCTAGGCCTTACATTGCCTACCCCTGGCTTACACCATAGGCAAGCTGACCCTCAGTGCTACATTATGCTATGATTTTTAATGATTTTTTAAAGGGGCAGGAGGGTTGGGTTTGGGTTTGATTTTTACTGTATTGTATTTTATGCTGGAAGCTGCCCTGATTGCTATGCAGGGGGGCGGGGTACAAATAAATTGTATTATTATTATTATTATTATTATTATTATTATTATTATTACATTATTATCATGATCCATGATACAGTTCTGACTGGCTGTAGCTAACACTGGTTAGCATGGTAATCAGTGATCTGAAAGCAGCTCTATGAACATGGTGCATGCATTTATTTGATGCACAAATGAGCCTGACAGGGTCTTACTGTTTGCTGCAAGCATTATATGCTGAATTTCAGGTTTATTGAGTGAGAGCAGAGTCCCATCTGATGAACTGTAGTTTAGGAATGCTTTTTGAAATGAACAGTCATTGACAAAAATATTTTGAAAATGGCACCATGGACCAGTCAGACTGTCTTCTTCTATCTTGTAAATTACTTTGGTTGATACTAGTGTAAGATGTATATTTTAAACTGGGATGAGGAACATTTTGTCTTCCAGATGTTTTGGACTTAAACTCCCCAGCAGCCCTAGCTAGCATGGCTAATAATAAGGGATTATAGGAGCTGAAGTAAAAAAAAAACATCTGGAAGACCAGAAGATTCCTCATGCCTTGTCTCAATAATGAAAAGAAGCAGAGAAATAATAGTGTTGGGAGACCTGCAATCTCTCACCTGAAATGGAGCCATCATCATGGTTTATCTTCCTCTAAGAAGGAAAATATATGAGAATGATATTGTTTCTTATTGAATTGAGGAAAGAGACAAAGACTCAATGATCTTGAAAGAAATAAGAGAACCCAAAGACAGCTTGGGTTCTCTTATAAGTTGTGAATTACAGCTGAGGTAATTTATCATATTCTATTTTTTCATTGTTCATCTGTCTTTGCCCTGCATGCCAGTCTTCCTATATTCCAGTTTAACTAAGAATATCTAAAATTAATTTCCAAATTAAATCATGCCAAGTTTGCTTTTGCTTTCAGTTCTGTGAATGCATGTGTGTCCCTTTTGTCTCTCTTATATTGCCAACAGATACATTTGCAGTGACAAAATATGCAAAAAGGAATGCTGATGCAATCAAAAGTGAAACTGCATCAAGATTCCATTTTTTGCAGTATTTCACTGATTTGTCCATGTACTCTTGCACAACAATGAAACATCCTATAACAAGAATTTTGAACTAGTCTTCTCTGTACAATCATAGAAAAATGTGTTGTTTTATCTATGTATACTCAATAAAAATATGTCTAAGTAAAATTCTAAAGAATTCATCCTGATATCTGAATGCAATATGGAGACCAGAGTTTGATTCTCTGCTTGGTTATGAAACCCACTGGGTGATCTTGGCCAAGTTACATGCTCTCAGCCTCAGGGGAAGGCAACGGCAAACCTCTGAACAAATCTTGCAAATAAAATCCTATTATAAGTTCACCTTAGGTTCACCATAAGTTGGAAACTGACTTGAAAGCATATAACAACAGCAATCGGATCAAGACTGATTATTTGTTACAAGTTTGCTTTTGTTTTTATGGGAGTTGTTAATGTATAGGAAGGGAAAGACCTAAGCAACCTGGAAGCTGTAAGATACATTCTACTTATAATTTTATTTTACTTTTTCTATACTGTTATGCATGTATCTTTGAAACTCTTCAGTTCTAATGTTGTTATTTTCATGCATACAGATTTTACTCATCACTCTGCATGGCTTTCATAGTCTTAGTCTTTTGTTTTGATTTTGAGCAGAACAGAAGTAAATCAGACAATGAACAGGTTTTCAGAATGGTTAAACTCAAGAGGGGGGAAAGTCAATAAATATGTCAAATTGTAGCAGTGGATGGGGAGAGGACCAAAGTCCAGTACAATAAGGAAATATTATTTTATTGGTACAATAAACAGTACATGTTTCAGGGATGAAATATCTCTTTTTTTCCCCAGAAACTCTCTGCAAAGTTCACCAAGATAGCAAAAACAACCCTGCTTCTACCAATTCATATTCATGAACACATCCCTGAAATGCAGAGAGCCTTGTCACATCAGGCCTCCATCTTTCACTTCAGAATTGCCATACAGATCTACTATCACAAGACTGAATAAGACAGACAGAGAGATCCCTTTCCAAGAGGATTGTCACTACTTACTCTATATGTTCAGCCCCCAAAGAGAGGCACACATAGATATGCAAATTCAGTAATGCATAGATTGTAGATTTCAGATTGAATTGGGATCAACAATCAATTCTGGGAAAAGTGAATTTAATACGTTTTGCTCAAAAATGATCTGAAACTTATTTCTCACTCATTGCTATCCTGCATTACATATCCATTTTCTGTACACATCCCTGACATTTGGTGGGCATCTTTCTAATAGGAAGCAATTCACTGTTTTCTACTCAATCAAGTATTTTCACCAAGGAAGGGACTTGAAATGGGTGAAAAATAGAGAAGTAAATTTTCACTTTCTTCCATTCTCATATGTAAGAATTAAGAAAGTGCATTTTGCCCTCCATGACTGTGAAATTGGTGAGATATTTTCTAGGGGCTGTAAACATGTTTCCATCTTTGAAAGAATTATTTTTGTGCTCCCAAACTAAGCCATGACAGATACCACTTTGTTGTGTGGACTTCTAAACATTAGGGACATCAAACTAGT
>CM034702.1:19422871-19437239 GCA_020142125.1 Phrynosoma platyrhinos
CGGTGACATGTACCAATGATGGAACATTTTCAAAAAATTTTCCTTGTAATTTTGGCACAATGTATATTTGTTGCTATCCCGCCAAGTCTTTTCCCATTTTTCCAGCTCTATGGGTTTGCCAGTTTCTCTCGCCCATTTTAACATGGTATCTTTTACTATTTCCTGTTCTAAGGATCTTCTGTTTATGATTTTATAGAACTTAGACATATGGCCTCCTTTATCGTCGAAAAATATCACGTCTATTTCAGATTTTTCTTTTACATTCAAAATTTCTTTATCTATCTTAAATCTTTCCCATAATTGCCTATATAGGTACCAATCCTCCAGTAAACCTTCTGATTTCATAAGTTGTAAAGATTTATATTTTCCTGATTTATCCAAGAGATCTTTATACGTTAGCCATTGAGAAGAGGCATGTGTTTTAGTTCTTTGAAATAACCTTAGGATCTCCAAGGTTGTTTGCATTTTTTTTTAAAAAAATGTGTGAGACTTTTATTTAGTGCTTATTGTTTGTGTATTGCTTTATGTAGGAAAAAGATATTAGGTTTGCACACATAATTTTTGGCACAAATTACAAAAAGAAAAACATGAAAATGCAAGGGTACCTTGTTTCATTTTTCATTCTGGGGGCAAGAACTCTTCTAGAAGTTGGTAATGTCTCAAGAATTTTTTCTCTTGGCAAGAATGAGATATTTTGCAAGTGCTCTTCATGTCCCTAGTGAAAACTAGAGGGGTTAGTTTTTTGAAGGACAATAATGAATCTTTCCCAGAAGCTGATCTGTCTTTGTCATTTCAGGGCATCGTCTTTGTCTGATCATACAACGTTAAGCAAGCCATTTCTGCTGACCATCCTTTCTACCTTTTAAATTATTCATATACAATACTTTCCATTTGATAAAGCAGTTGAACTTGAAGAAGAAGTAGTAGAAACTCTGTATGATTTGCACACTTTTAACAAGAATATAGATGGATTCAGCTATATAGTCAAAGATGCTCCAAATGGTAATCCGGCAGTACAGTACAGAGAAATATTGGAATTATATATCTTTGTGCAACTGTGCTTTGATCATTTAATGTAACTGATCTGCAGAGATCATATGTGCCAAATCATCACAGTTGCATAGTGGGATGTTTGCTAATTTTTCCTGGAACAGTTCAGGCCATTCTGAAGGCTGTATATTAATCTGGAAAATGCCATTTGCCAGCATGGCAGCCAGGCCCAAGACTCTCTTTGCCATGCTGCCAGGAACGGCTGGGGAATGCCTTGGGGACTCCCGGCAGCATTGGTGGCATTCTCCCATCCAGTAAAATATGTTTTTGTCCCATTCCATTCCGTTCTGTTCCCATTCCTGAAGTGCCATGTGTTAAACCTATTAAACTTGTTAGAGTTCAGCCTTCATCAGCAGAGCAGCAAAAGTGTGGGTCAGATTATTTATTCTAGATCTGCCTTTCTAAAGAATAAAGACTTACTCTAAAAAATAACAAACATGAAGTTTGTAGTTTAAAAACAAATAATAGTGACATTAATAAATAAATACCTAACAAATTAAATCCTAGCCTAACTGGTGATGTTTTGGATATAGCAGGAAGAGAATGTTAATCTCACTCAGAGCCTGTACAGATCAGCTAAAAGGGCTGGCCTGGGGGTGGAGTTGGGGTGGGGCGAGTCCCCCCCGACTCTGCCTCAATGTTGCCAAAGCAGCCGCATGGCGGGCAGCAAAAAGGTGCATCTTTGTTGCAGCATTTACACACACTGCACTGAAGAAGTAGTAAAAAGCCACTGCTGCCGCAAGTAGGGTGCCTTTTCTGTGGCACAAAAAGGAGCCACTTTTTGTGGCTTCTTTTTGCACCATGGACAGGCCAGATTAGGGCCACGGTGTGTGGTTGCTGCAGCCCTGATCTGGCAAGGAAAGGGACAGCATCCTGCCACCCCTTAGGGGCCATCTGTATAACCCCTCAGAGGAGACTGTTACTGCAACTTAGACTGAGAGGACAATTACTGTACTGAGAGGAGACTGTTATATAATCCTGAGAGAAAGTCTGTTAAACAGCCTCCAAATGAGTGACAGGAGTCACATGTTTAGGTAGAATGAGATAGATAAAGGGAAGCCCCTGTCTATCTAAGGAGGAAAAGGAGAACGTAATTTCCAACACAAACAAACAGAAAACACCAAATCTGGCACAGTGTTAAAATGTATGCTTGATAACTGAATTTAATTGTCATTTAGTGTTCCACAAGGCTCTGGAAAAAACACTAAGGCAGAAATTAAAATTGTGACTGGACAGCAACTGTACCCAATTCTCTGCTTCTGCTTAAATGCCAAAGAAGTCTTTCAGGACCTCCCCCCCCTCCTCCATGAATGATACATCCTCACATACAGCATGTTTTCTATCAAACCTATGGTTGACCTTAATAGGTATTTGTCTCCCATCAGTGAAAAAGATGGAAACACAGGAGAGAGTTAAAAATTCTTCTTTAAAATGCATATTTCCTTTAGGATGTATATATGTGTATGTATGGCAGAAACCTAGATGTCTGTAATGTTTAAGGTCTATAATCTCCTCTGAGTTGGTTGCTTGGGGGGAGGAGGAGAGAAGAGGGAGAAGTGATTCTGAGCAGAGATGACCTGCTGTTAAACATTGGCTAGACACTGCCGTAAGTGTGACTTCTACAAGTCGAATGTGTTGTTTCTATTAACAGAGTCTTAAGGAACAATGGCTGGAGTGTTTCATGTAGCAACTAAAGCTGTGTTGGTCTGATAAGGCTTTCCAGTAGTCTGTCTGTATAATGCCCAGGTTAACTCAGTACTTGTGGTGCCTTGCTGAACTTAACCCTTTCAAGGATGTCTTGAATGCTGGGCTATATCAGGCATGAGCAGAATGAGAGGCATTACAATATATAATGAATTTTGAGCAGAGTCCTCATACTTTGCTTTGCCTTGCTGTGCCTTGTTTTGAGTGACATTATTGATGCTTTCCTTACATGTTCCTTTCTCTTGTGCCTGAGGCCAGTCCTGTCATTTGACAGAGAGAGGAAGCTGCCTTGGACAACAAATTAAGTAGAGGGATGGTGTGTATCACATACCATGTGCCTTGCCTTTGATTACAAATAGAGAATGCTCTCCCATTATCAGTGCTGCAATAAGATAATACTCTCCCATTATCATTGCTGAAGTGAGATTCAGCTATCTGCTTTTTCAAAAACCTATTCACCTTTTTATGCAGAATGGGGATAGTTCTTATCTTGTCCTTTACCTTCAGCAGCAAAATATATTTGGACAGCCCTGCCTATTTCCAAGATTTGGAGTAACAATAATAGGTGTGTGATAGCACATAATGAAGCTGACTTATACTGAACCACATTTATTATAGCCTAGCCTGGTCATCGATCTCAGAGATTCTCCAGGATTTCAGAAATATGTTCTACTAGCTGAGATTCTTATAATTAGGGCAGCCAAATAATGTTTCTGTAGCTTCCTTCATAGAAATGCGGTATCACTGATCATGGGTCCTCCTTCTTTATGGGATACTTCTCATGTATGGTTCCCTCAATATCCTCTGTACTCACCACAGGTCAAGGTGAGAGTTCTAGCAGATCAAACAGCTCAGAAGGCAACACCAATGAAACTTTCATTGACAGGGAGTTGACCTAACTGAGTAGCTGGACTCACACAGTAGAGTCCATCCTTACTCAAGGTAGTCATTAGTGGATGAGGCACACATTATAAGGGTTTTTCATATGTACTTCAGCAATGTCCATTGATCATTATTTCTGATAGAGTGCAACAATAGCAATTCATTATTTTAGAAATGAAAGTGAGATTTTCTTGGGCTGATTTGGCTATGACTAATTTTGGCTGCTGGAAAAAACAAGAATCCAAGAAAAAAGGAGCAAGTTGTCTGAAGCAATGAAAATACTGGATAAAATCAACCTGTATTATTGACAACTTTTCTTATATAACATAAGGGCTTCAGTTTCTATGGCTGTTATGCCTCTTGGCAAGATTTTAGTCAGCTGTTTTCTCCCCCTACCTGCCCTTTCATTCCATTCCAGCCTAGCCCCAAGTTGTAATTTCAATGAAAGCAAAATGCAGTCTCTTTCCTTCTTGGTTTGACTTCATTGTGGATTTCTCATAGTACTGGAAATAAAAGATAATGGTTCATATATGATACATGGGCTGCCCTTGTAAGGATGGCACACAGTTTTCCATTTTGTGGATAATCTGGCCATATTCCATTGCTAATCTCAATATACAAAGATCATTCACATGCCCTTTCCAAAAATTCAAATCTTACCTTAACACACATTCTCAATCTCTCTTCTGTAATATGGGCATGATGATCTGCACCTTCCTTATAGCATTGTTAGAGGATTGCTTCTAAAGAATAGAAGTGCTTTGAGTTCTTAATAAAACTAAGGAGCAACATAGATAAGACTTCACACAGTGGTAGCTGCTAGCTTCCATATCAATGCAGTAGTGAATTACTTCTGAAAGTCTTTATGGATTTTGTTTTTGAAGAGAAGAATGAGTAAATTTAGCAATTTTCTTTCCACTGGGAGCAGGGACATCACTTGAAGGATGCAGACCACACCAGGTAACACCCTAAAAGGGGAGGGAGGTGACACCACTGCTCCCTAAACATCTTTTGGCAGAAACAGACTGTGGCATTCACCTAAATCTGCATAAAACACTGAAGATATATGAGGTTTTATTAATCACCTTACCAAATTGTCACTTTAACCACATGAAACTATGTACATGTAAATATGTTAAGTAGAAAGATCTTGTAGCACCTTTGATACTAACTGAAAGAAAGAAAATGGCAGCATGAGCTTTCAGTCTACTTCCTCACATGCATGCAAATACACTTAGGCTGTGCTTATGATATTGTAATTTAAAGGTATGATTTTAGTTTTGCTACTTGTCTAATCGTAACAACTATTATGGGGTTTATTGTGGGGGGGATATTGTTGTAGTGGTTTTTATATATTTTATGATTTGTATTTTTATATTGCTTGTTATCCCACTTCAATCTGTAGGGAGAGGCAGGAAATATAAATAAAAATTATTATTATTATTATTATTATTATTATTATTATTATTATTATTATTATTATCATTATTGACATTACATCCAGTGATATACAGGAATTATGATTGATGAGTAACATTAGTCCAAAAGTTAACTAAGAAGTCTGTCTGGTGTGGTATGGGAGGAGGTAAATTTGGGGGGGGGGGCACCATGAGTGATTTTGTGTGTCTCTGTGTGTGTGAAAAACAATTTCTGAACAGAAAACACCATTTCTTATACATAAAAAATAGTTATGTGTAAATATATTAGAAAAGAGATTTAAAAAATGATACACTGAATGAGAAACCATGTGAAGATGAATCCAAAATCCTAAAAAGTGAGATGGGCGCTGCAGTAAAAGAAATTGGGAAAAATAATCACTAAGAACAGATGATATTCCAATTGAACTGATATAATCCACACAGAAAAAATCAACCCAATCAATATGCTAATGAATATGGAAAACAAAATGGTGGCCAACAGACTAGAAACGATCAATATACATCCCCACCCACAAAAAATGACACACAAAAGACTGCAGCAACTATAGGACCATAGCATTAATTCACCACTCAAGGAAAATTATGCTCAAAAGTCTGCAACATAGTCTCCAATCATATATGGAGAGAAAAATTGTAGATGTGCAAATTAAGAAAAGGAAAAGGCACCAGGGACAACATGGCAAACATACAACGATTAATGGCGGGCACCAAGGAACTCCAGAAGAAAATCAATGGATGGATCATATTAATTGAAATCTATACTTTCCTTTAGTATTTAGGTAGGACACAAACTTAATAGCTACTCTCCGACTGCCAAGCTTGCATGTTAGGAATTTTGACTGTCCATGCTGTCCATTATTGATATTTTGAAAACTTGGCAACATTACTATCAACAGACCAAACCAATAATACTGGACTGTCAATGGTTCAAGATTCTTCAGGTGGTACACTGACTGTCAGGAGCCCTGGTGATGCAGTGGTTTAATGCCAGTACTGCAGTCACAGGGCTGTGAGTTCAATTCCAGGCAAACTTCTACAGTCCACCCAGTCTTTTGTAGGTCCATAAAATGAGTTCCCAGCTGGTTGGAGGCAATTGGCTTACAGACTGTAAATTGCTTAGGGAGTGATTAGTTCATTATGAAGTGGAATAGAAATATAAATGCTATTGCTATTGCTACCCTTCAATTTGAATTGTACCTACTTGGGGTCCCTGTGCAAAATACAGTTGCTCTTTCTTCCACTTCCTATACTTTGTAGAGTAGTATTAGAGCAGTATGAGTTTCTTGGCAGAACATAAGATTCCTGTTAGGCCATACCATGAAGATGCCCACATGACAGGCACTCAGCATGACAACCAGGCTGTTTCTTGTTACCATCAGAGAGATGCAGTTGTTGATGTCCTACCAGGAGCTCTTTATTCTCATTCTTTCTCCTTCCTCATCTTTGTACTCAGCTGCACTCACCTTCTTTCTTGCCTTTCTTCTTCACAGATACTATATGAGCAATTCTTTTGCTTATAGCTCAGGGATAAGATCCCCATTTTGCTCTTTGCCAGTTAATTAGTAGCAGTTTGAGAAGCCCACAGCATAAGAGTGCACTCAGACTTCAACATTTGCTCTTTCTTATAAATCAATGTGTCCTAGTTTGGCTTTTGACTCCTTAATACACAGAATTATCTTTCTTACCTCCTTGATCCTCTTTCTTTCCATGCTCTCTGACCACCCAGCAAACTCTGTACTCTAGCAGCTCTCTACATGAGCTCTCTGCTGCCTCATTCTCCATAGTTGTCCAAGGTATTTGAATTCTGATCATTATAGGGAAAGCTCATGCTATATACAGGAAAGGTATATGAAAGCTGGGCCTAAAGGAACCAGATTCTGTATGATCTGAAAGCTAAGCAGAGTCAACCCAGATAGATACTTAGATGGGAGACCACCCAAAATACCAGGTGCTGTAGGCTATATTTTAGAACAGTGGTCCCCAAAGTGGGCAGTAGCACCCCACTGAGGATTATGGAAAGCTCCAGGGGGGATCATAGAGTCATAGAATCATAGAGTTGGAAGAGACCACAAGGGCCATCCAGTCCAACCCCTTGCCATGCAGGAACTCCCAATTAAAGCATCCCCAACAGATGGCCATCCAGCTTCTGCTTAAAGACCTCCAAGGAAGGAGACTCCACTACTTTCTGAGGGAGTGTGTTCCACTGTTGAACATCTCTCACTGTCAGGAAGTTCCTCCTAATGTTGAAGTGGAATCTCTTTTCTTGCAGCTTGCATCCATTGTTTCAGGCCCTAGTCTCTGGAGCAGCAGAAAACAAGCTTGTTCCCTCCTCAATATGACATACCTTCAAATATTTAAACACGGATGCTAAGGGAAAAAATAGCAGCAGGGGGTGTGGAGGGGGGAAGGGGGTGTCAGGGAATTGTGGGGATGGGGGTTGCAAGTAGGGTTGCCATTGCTGCTGAAAAACCATGAAAGTCCTGGATTGAAGTCTTTCAAAAGCAGCATGTCTTTGAAAAGCAGGAGTAAAAATAAGGGGAAAAACTCATCCAGAGCCTGCCCTTGAGGCTCTGGGTGTTACTGTGCAGGCGTGCCAGGCCCAGAGACCAGAGGCAGGAAGGGAAAGTCCAGAGTCCCTCTTTCCTCTTAGATGCCTGCTAATGAGCTGGAGCTCCTCTTTCGTCAATTTCCCTCCCTCATAGAAATGTGTGTACGTGTTTGGGGAAAAAAAGGGGCACATATGCACTCTAGAAGATAAACAGTGATGTCCAGGGAATAAAATTTGCAAATAAGTCCATTAGCAGCACAATGAGAAACCTCTTTTCTTTTTATCTTCTGAGTGAAAATACTAGTCCCCTCTCCTTTGGCAGATAATATTGAATTTCTCAAGAAGTCTCTGTGTTTTTGCATCTGAAAAAAACTTCTAAATTTAGGTTAAACACATCAAATGCAATCCCATTTTAAAACACACACAAAATGTTTGGCTTTTGTTGGAGGTAAAGACCTCAAAAGGTTAAGTCTCAACCCTTTGTTCTCTCTTGTTTAGGATTCCCCTGTGTCTAAAATATAATATCCTGAAATCTAGAAAGCATATCTTCCAGCCTCTGTTTGGAGCTCTTTAAATAAAGGCTAGATGGCCATCCGTCAGGTATGCTTTGATTGAGAGTTCCTGCAGGCAGGGACTTGGACTGGATGGCCCTTGTGGTCTCTTCCAACTCTATGATTCTATGATCCAGGAGTAGCTGTGCTGGCCACACTGCAAACAATAATATTCAAAATCCACAAAACTAATACTTTTCTCTTGTTCGATTTTTGCACAATGAAGAAGCCATAGTTGAGATTGAAAAGCTTTCTTCATCTATTTTGTGCCTTTTGGTTGGCCAATAAAGGTATCACCATTTCTGTGTTTTTTTAATGTTATTGTGTTTTGTCATATGGACTGGCCAGCATGGCAAGCCCTACATATGATTCCTAGGTTAGGAGGCCCTCATAGCTGTTTGGGATATTTTCTCTTTCTTCTCTCCCCCGCCGCATAGAAGTGGGGGGGACCCATCTTTGCTAAATTCTCTTCCAAGTGGCTAGAATTCAAACACATATATAGGTTTAATTTGCATTATAGAAATAATGCAGTTCAACACTGCTTTAACCACCACGGCTCAATTCTATGGAAATCTGGGCTTTGTATTTTTGTGAACTATGTAGCCTCTTTCAGGGAGCTGTGGTGTGACAACAAACTACAAACCCCAGAATTCCATAGCATTGAGCCATGACAGTTAAAGCAGTGTCAAACTGCATTAATTCTGCAGTGCAGATTCAACAATTACTTCTGACAGTCTGTATAGGCCCTAACCATGTGAAAAAGTTGTAGCATGAGCTTTCATAGACTTGCATCTGAGGTTTTGTGGAAGAGAATTATGGCAACCCTAGTTTCAAGAAACTTTTTTATTATACCATTCTGGGACAGGACTGAAGGAAAGCTGCATGGGAAACAAACTATGTCTGTCCAGACTGAGAGGCAAGAGACCTAGCATGGGTCCTCTGTCTTTGCCTCACCTTCGAACAGAGCAAATGAACTCTGTCCTTCCCCTTTCCTTGTTTCCTCCCCTATTTTGGCACACTTGCCATGCCCACTTTTTTCCAGAAGCTGCTTAGCTGCTCCCTACAAGGAGCCCAAGGAGGAAAGCTTTTTCAAGTAGGGACATTATCACACATGGCCCAGAAACTGAAAATAAAGTAGAAATGAGGCATCCCGAAAATAAATGGGAAATAAACCTTGTTTCCGCAAACGTCATTACCTTAATTGCGAATTTACAGTAACTGCATTGAACATCCACACACAAGAGAAAAAAACCCATAAATGTAGTAGAAATGAGCCTCTTGCACATGCACAGATAGAGGAATGCTCACTGGAACCATGGCAACAGCAGAGAAATTCTCCCCAATGCGCATTTGGCGATCACATTGTGGTAAATGCGTAATTACCATAATTACGTATTTGCATTTCCTCCAGACAAGTGTATTACAAAAGATCATGTTTCTGTCCACTTTCTGTCCACTTTCTGTCCACTTTCTGTCCAGTTTCTGTGTGACGTCGTGTGAAAACACAGGGCAGTAATCCAGTTTTGGTCTGGATTTAGTGTGGAATAACCAGCAGATTTGTCCCCATGTGATAACGTCCTAAGAAAGACATCAGCTGGTTCCAAGGTAGGAGGAGGCAGGTGCACACTCTTCTTTCCCTTTTGCCTTGGCTTGCTAGCTCAAGCCAGCCAGCCAGCCAAAGTAGAAGGGAAGAGAAGGGGGCAAGCTCTTCCTCTGTTCCCCCTTGCATTGAATACTGTCAATGCTCTGGTGACTCCTGGGTTTCCTGTTCCTTTTCCCTGCTTTTATTCCCCTCTACCTCCCTTTGCCAGGAGAAGTCAGGCAGAGAAGGAAGAGGGCTGCAGAGACATTTCTTGGCATGGGCTGCCCAGGCAGCCATGCAGCCCTTCCTTCGTCAGGTGGAAATTCTGAACTCACCTGCCTGCCAGCCTTCTTCACCAGACACCCCATTCAGGCAGCGTCGTTCATTCCACAGAGGGGCCTCCATCTTTCACTTTTCCAACCCACTCCCCAGCCTTTCCTTCCTTCCCCCAAATACAAACTTTGGGTCTCCATGCTCCTTTGGAACTTGGGCTGGCTAGCAGCAATTGTTGTTGTGTGCCTTCAAGCTGTTTTGACTTATGATGACCCTAAGGAGAACCTATCATGGGGTTTGCTTGAAAAGGTTTCTTTAGAGTGGGTTTGCCATTGCCTTCCCCTGTGGCTGGGAGAGTGTGACCTGCCCAGGGTCACCCAGTGGGGTTGCATGGCAATCAGGATTTCATTTACTTTGCTTACAAAACTACCCAAAAGCAGCTGGTTCCCTTGCTTAGGATACTTTCTTTCTTCTCCCCCCCACCAGTAGAACAGTGGACCTAATACCAAGAAATAGGCATGGGGTTGTGTGGGCTAGGGTTGTCACCCAAGAGGAAAGCCTGAAAAAGTTTGGTGACCACTGTTTTAGAGGAAGGAACTGGCAACACCACATCTATTCCTTGCCTAACAAAACCCTATGAAATTCATAGCTTCAGTATAAGCTTCAATATAAGTCAAAGGTAATTTGAAAGCATATGCATGAGTGCACGCACTTGCACACAGACACAGACACACCCAAGATGATGGTGTATGGTACAGGATAGTAGCTAGGGTATTGTACCACAACTGGAGACAGGAGATCATTGGGAGAGTGTCACACAGCCTAAGCTATTTTACATTCTTGTTGGGGTAAAATTGGAAGGAAGCAACATGTACTTCTTGAGTGCTTTCATAGGATTTTAACCATCCCTTACTAAATTCCATCTGAGTTTAAAATGGAAAATATTGCTTATTTAGTGCTTAGAATTCTAAACAGATTTTCCCAGATTAATGAAATAATAATAATTTCTATTATTATTATTATTATTATTATTATTATTATTATTATTATTATTATTTCTTTAGGGTCCTCCAAACATAGCAAATGTATCAAGAAATTGCTGTATATGTTGCAGTAGTTCTCAGCATTTTTTTTTAAAGAAACCAAATATTTCATGGCAATTTCCAGCACCAGCTGCAACATTTTATTCCCACCAAATGGTTTTCTGTTTAATTCTAAGACATATTGAAACAAAAAGTATTAAGATTTAAGCACTATAACTCTAAGAAGTTTAAACATTAATAATAATTCAGAGGAAGGAAACCTGTCCTTCAAAATATATGACTACCTTAGCAAACCACATCCCAGTGTTTTGTTTTTGTTTTTTTGATTAAGTCTTTGGAAGAGCCCTAGTGTAGATCTATGAAACTGCTGCAGACTGTTCCCAAAAAGAAGGGAACAAGTAGATTCAGTGATGAGAACTCACGCTTCTTTCCATCAATCTGGATGAGAACTATTTGTGTGTTTGTTTGCTTTACATATTTAGGACTTTTTCATTTTGCTCAAATTGTATGTAGAGTTTTTATACAAACTGACTTTTTTTAAAAAAATATTTCTTTTTGGTGCAGATGACTGTTCTGAGGCCTTATTGTTATAAGCAGAAGCACTGGGTGGATTGTTTCCCACTTTTTCATCATTAATCCTGTCTTTCAGTATTTGCTGTGTGTATGCGTGCATGCTTTGCTTCACAAAAGGGGAAAGAGACACATTTTGCAAACAGGCTTCTTCCAATTGTGTAAACCTTAAATGCTTAAAAATGTTTTTGCACATCTCACTGTGAAACATCTCATGGTGGCTGTCAGTTTTTTGAAGAAATATCTAAACATGTCGAACATGCTTTCTTGTCAAAATGAGAAACTTTGTGAACATGCTTTACACCACTATCTGAATGGAGGTCAACATATTCCAAGAGCATTCAACCTAAACCCCTGGAAATGTCAATCTTCATTTTCACATGGCATAACCTAAATTTGTGGCAGGGGTGGGTCAAAAATGGTTGTCTGGACCAGGCTTTAACTGAATAGTGGTCACCTCCAATTTGCTATTAGTGCATCTTTGCCTCTTGCAGTGCTTTCACATGCTGGATCATGAAAAGGGGCTTTTACTAATTGGATAAACTGAGCCAGGACTGGAGTTGGAACTCTGATGTGTTAACATCTGCTGAAAATTTGGTCTATCATGCTGAGCTAGGAAGGAATTACCTGCCTTGTGGATGTGAAGAGAAGAAAAGCCTAAGATGCAGGCAGATGCCAACCTGATAGGATCCGTGTATGCAGCAATTGGTTAATTGTCTGAGCTGAGGGGAAATCAGACAGCTCTAAGGTGGTTTCTAAATATCTGATGTGCAAAGCCAAAAACAATTATTGATTTATTTGAAGTGCTGGCCAGAGGGAAAAAATACTGCTGAATAGCTTCCCTGAAACCTTCTCACAACAGGATGCAGGAAAACCCCAAACTCTCAATTCTTTGAACTGGGTGGGTTGTCTGGCCTTAAACAGATAAGTTGTCCTCTGTGACTATCCACACCATTACAAGAAAAAAGATTCCACCTCAACATTAGGAAGACCTTCCTAACAGTAAGAGCTATTTGACAATGGAATACTCTAACCTTGGACAGTGGTACAGTCTCCTTCTTTGGAGGCTTTTAAACAGAGGCTGAGTGGCCATTTGTCAGGAGTGCTTTGATTCTGTATTTTTGCATGGCAGGAAGTTGGACTGGATGACCCTTGTGGTCTCTTCCAACTCTATGAGTCTACAATCATAGAATTGGAAGCACCAGACAACACAGAACATCATACCTACTTTACCATTTTGTGGAAGTGCCTATCTGGGAAGGAAGAAAAATTGATAGTTCTTTACAATCTGGAAAAAAAGCAAAAACAAACCTAGAATAGATTTATTACACCCCTGATTTGGAAGCCACAGGCTGCCACTAAGCAGACCTCAGTTTGTTCCCCTGACATCCCTCTCCTCTCTTCCTCCTCCTCCCACTGAATTAATTGTGTGCAAATTACTTTTGCACTTTGAACTCAGTTTGGAGCAATTAAAGTACAGTAATTTGAGTACAAGGAGGGAAAGTGGAAGGAGGAAAGAGAAACGGATATTTTAAAAGCAGCTGAAATGTGAGCCAGAAAAGGGTTAATAGGTACTGTCCCTGCCAAATTGGGATATTTGGAGAGTATAATCTTAATGACACAAAAAACGTCATATGACACAAAAGCTCCATCGTCTTAATGACACAAAAACTCCATGAAATGCTTCCATGTGGCTGTGCTCTATAGAAATGGAAGGTTGCTATAATCAGAATCTACACATATTGAAATTACTGGACATTTCTTTTCATGCATAATATCCACATTCAGTTCAATGTTGCAAAAACAGAGTTACTTGTGCAATGCTGTTGGGTGTGCAGATTTGTTCTTGGTTACACATTGGCCTGTACCTTTGTTGCACAATGCTGCCATTCAACAGTAGGGTTGCACAGCATGACCTCTACATATACATAAGCTCATATGTAGAGATTTCTGCTGTGAAACTCTGAGGTAGGGTCTCATCCTAAGTGTCTGGGGATGACTGTATGAGGCTGTTTGGTTAGATAGATGGGAAGGGAAAGAGAGCCAGCATGGTGTAATGGACTGAGTGTTGGACTAGGACTCTTGGAGACTAGAGTTTGAATCTCCACTAGACCATTGAAACCCACTGGGTAAACCTGGGCAAGTCACACTCTCTCAGCCTCAGTGGAGGGCAATGGCAAGACCCCTCTGAAAAAATCTTAATAAAAGAATCCCATAATAGATTCACTTTATGGTTACCATAGTAAGGATTTAACTTGAAGGCACACACAAAAAAAGGAAAGAAACAGACAGACAATGGGCCTCGGCAGACGACTCAATTGAGCCGTCTCCGAGGCCAGGAAGAGGAGGGGCCACCGCACGCGCGGCGGCCCTTCCTCTTCCTGAGGTCGCCCTGAACGCTTCCGGGTCACCGCACGCCGGACGCGTTCAGGGCGACCTCCCTCCACAGCGTCCGGACGCGCTGTGGAGGATAAGTCGCAAAAAGGGCACCTGCCGCTTTTAGGGCGCTCTTTTTGCGACTTATGAAAGGAGTGCCTTTTTGGCGCTCCTTTCAGGGTCGCCGGGGAGGCGCCGCGGTGAGGCTGCCATAGCCCCGCGGCGCTCCGGACCAGGGCGCTCCAAACGCCCTGGTCTGCATCCCCTGAATATCTATCTATCTATCTATGAAAGATAGTTTAATATATAATATTTTTAAAATACAAAATCCATGAGAGGATTTTTTTTTT
>CM034702.1:19449165-19461233 GCA_020142125.1 Phrynosoma platyrhinos
TCATCCAAGTCATTAATAAAGATATTGAATAGCACTGGGCCCAGGACTCTCTGTAGAAAGCTTTTGCATCAAGCCAAGTGTTCTGACTCAGCAATTCCAGCCACTCAAACTATTTTACAAATAGTTTAAAGAACTATTTTCCAACATTGAAGTGGTCCCTTGGTGCCAGCATGCCACCTGAATACATTGACTACATCTGATTTTGGATGCTAAGCAGAATTGGATCTGTTATTACTTGGAAGGGTGACTATGAAGTAATAACAGGGGTCTCCAGGTAGGTCAAAAAAAAAAGTTCCTTATTCTTCCTGGATCCCTGGAGAACTACTGCCAGTGAACTGGAAATCTTTGGATAGAAGGAGTACAATTATTTCAATTAGTATAAGGTAGGTTTTTATGTTCCCTTTGGGGGCTACAGACACAAAGTTATACAGTGTTCTGTTTCTGAACATGGGTCCCTGTACTCACAGCCTGTCCTAATTCCTACAACAAATTGTTATTTTCCAGTCAATTCTTTCTTAACCTGAGATCTGGTGGTAACTAATCTCTCTTCATCAGAAGGACTCAAGGAAATTGGGTGGTTTCTTATCCCTTCTATATTTTAATGTTTTCCCCCCATGTCTGAATATAATGAAGGGTTTCATTTTGTTTTGTTCTAATTGTACTTTAATACATTGTACCATTAAACTAATGAGCATTAAAGAGGCTTCTAAATCACTGTCTCAAACCAAGAGGAGACTAGAAGTGACAGAGCAAAAGTCAGGATAAAGTTAAAGATGATGCAAAGGGATGTTTTAGGGTGATAAATATTTGTAACCCCTTCAGCTGATTCTGTTTATTGAGCTACCTTTGAAGAAGGCTCAGAAACTGGAGCCAAGAAGATCACGTGGAGAATAGAGAACAACCGGTACTGGCGTGGCACCCATAGGTCCAATCCAAGACTATATGCTGCTTGAGACAAAACAGCAAAGGACACTCTTACTAATTCATGTCAAATCAAGGTACACAGCACCCCAAACCAGTCAAACTATTTTGCCATATGATGGATAAACTTTTACAAACATCCCTCTCCATTGTTGTCATGAAAACACAATAACTTAAATATTTTTTTAAAAAAATGTTGACACTAAAATAGTGCAGTCTGAGTCAGCTGCATCACAGTACCAGATAAGAGAATCAGACCTCTCTGCCAGTAAGTTTTGGTTCTGAAAAATTCTGACATATAGGGTTGTCATGGTCTTCCTCCTTCCCAGATTGTGAGGTTGGATTCTGCTAATCTATTCTTTACAAAACTAAGGACTGTTGTGAGAAGGAGCAGGGCCTTATCAATAATTTTCCTGAGGTTTTGGAGCAGCCTTCCATTAAAGAAGGTCAACATTAAAACAACAGAGCAAGGCTTAGTTTTTAAATCATAGGAGGCTATCTTAAACTGACTCAGACTTTGGTCCATCTGGCTTAGTATATGGGCAAGCTGGTAGCCTCACTATAATCCCAGACCATTGGTTGTGCTGATCACAGTTGGTGCTGTATTCCAAACCACTGAGGTGAAAAGCTTGCATACCTGGATTCTATGTTGACTGACATAGCCTCTCCAAAGATTCCTATAGGAATAATTTCCAGATGAGATTCTACACATGGTGCTCAGTGCACATTGGGCCATGACACATCAGTCACCACTGTGGAAAAGATCCTCATACAGAGTAATGTCACAGCAGCTCCTAGGTAAATACAGACATTATGAAATTGGTCAGTTCTATTTCCCACATATGTAAGTCCACCTATGAAGATGTAAGTTCCATACCAAATTGCATCCTCCATTTTTACCTGGAGATGGTGGAAACAACTAGAGACCTGGAGACCTCTGCAGCTCCTTCAGTGAAAATTGAGAGAACAATTTGCCAGCCCTTATTTATACAGAATGCAGAGTGACTGATATTTAGTTTTGTAAATTTTTTGTTGCTTTTTGTTTTTGTTTTTGGATTTTTCCCCTCCAGCAGCCACAAGATGAGGGTTAACTCAGATGGGAACATTTACTAATGCAGCTTTTCATGTTGAATATTTACAGATATTTCTGAATCCTCCGGCCCCACCATTTGCAATTTGTCCAGAAGAGCGTATAAATAAATATGGAATACCTTTTAATATGATTACCTGAACTGACATTCTGCATTTCAAGCAGGCAAAATCAATGCAGCATCAAGAGATCTTTCAGCTCAATTGGCAGTCCTGCCTGGTGATCTTCTTTTTTCCCCCTCATCCTGAACTAGCAGAATAATAATTTTTAAAAACCCTAAAAGCTGCATTAGTTTTTAATTAAGACTCCGGCATTATCAAGCTTTACAAGACAGTGCCAATGCACAGATGAATTACCATTTAATTAAGCTTTCTAAGAAACTTTTGAAGACGTCAGATTAAATATTAACTCAGATTTCTTGCAGGGTTTTTTTCTTTTTCTTTTTTTTTTCTTTTTTAACCCAGCTGTATTTAGAGAAAAACAACACAGTTCTAATTGTTTTCTCTCACTAAACAAAAAGGAGAAACCATTACTGCTGAGATGATTTTTAGATACCTAGCAAACCACCTCTGAGTATTCCTTGCTTAGGTAATTATTTTTTTTAAATTCATGGGGTCACCATAACTTGACAGTTGATTTGAAGGCATATACACACACACACACATCTAAATCCAGTAGTAGTCACCACTACAGTAGACAAACTGAATGAATTTCCAATTGGAAAGTCAATGATTATAGATCACATTGATTCAATGGGTCTACTTCAGTTGGGACTAACAATTAGATTCAGGCCCTCCTTTGTGTAAGAAAATAAAAACAGATCCCTTGCTGCACATTTGATAATAAATTGTTAAAGAAGAGAATAAATACTTCTTTACCAATTCTTTAACTCAGCAGTTCTTTGATTGAAACAGGAAAGAAATTCTATCTCTAGGCTCAGCTCAGGCATAAGGGTAAGTGAGATGACAATCTTGGTTGACACATGTGGTGGGCAAGGTGAGGAGTGGCATCAAAGTAATAGAGGGCAGAACTATTTTTGCCACACTACTGGTCCTACACAACCTAAATTAGCCTGCTAATCTCAGATATGGTAGAGATAGTCATTGTTGTAGAAGTCATCTCCAAGGAATTCTGTGGGATTGGGACACCAACTGAAGACTACAATAGAATCACAAGATAGCCTTCTGAACAACTTGGCAACAGACCTGTTAGCACATTGCAAAGCAATAGGCCTGAGTTTGCAGGGAGGTGAAAATTTAACAGGTTCACTTACCAATCAGGATGCAGCAAGATAACATTTCCACACTTCCCTCTGGTGATCTTCCATGAACAGCCAGAAGCAGGATCTCTGTCACAATTCATCCTCACACTGGAGATTGCCTGAGGCAAGTGGTGGAAATGTCAATTTATGGTATTATAATTGACAAGAGAACAGACCCACATCACTCACAGGAGCTGCTGTCCCATAAGTCAGGGTTGTGGGACTTCTAAAATCCCTACACATTCCCTATATGGTTGAATATGTAGGGATTGAAAATGTGAAACAGTTATGAATGAATAACTCTTGGTTGGAATTTCATGTTCAAAGTTAGTATTCCATATAACTATGATTGTGATCATGAATCCCAGCCAAGATTTCTTGGCAATGCAATTCCATATATCACTACTCAGAAGTTTCTGTGAGACATCCTTTCAGGTATGAAGGTATTAGATTGTGGTTTTAGTTATACTTTTAAAACCTGGATAAAGATTACCAAACAAGCAGCTGTCTATATTACTCGAGAATAGATACATCTTTTGTTTATTCAAAAGTGGCTGGTTGCCCATCAACAATTTTGATATTTTTTGTAAAGCTAGGAGAGTTGTTGTTTTAATGCAGAATTAATATTTTGCTACAGCCTTCCATAAATGAGCAATGATAGCATGATGATCTGTTGTCTGCAACCTGTCTTCTCATCCCAAACTGTTGGTATAATGGAGAACACAATCCAGTTACCAGTGCTGAAGTCAAATATCTTGAGCCAACCTTGGAAAATACATTAATAAATGTGCATCAAAGTACAAATTATAGTATTTTAGAATATATATATATATATTTTAAAAAAATCAAAGAATCTTGCAATTAAACACAAACAGAGCAGAACTGAATTATGGTTAAATATATGACTGGAAATAAATCTGCACTTCTCCAGTTGAGTTCTATCTACCTCTTGTATCAAAAAGCAACAGGGTGTGATAGCTGTCTCTAATTTGGGATTCTAGGGGCTCTTGCCAACTTCTTTTCTCCTCACATGGGTGGCAAGCTGGCTGTATGCTGAGTGTAGTGTTAAAATCTGAATCCAGAAAAGGACAAGAAGGACATGAAAGCAGACAAGATACATCAGTAAAGGCACCTGAGAAGTGTGTATAGTGCAGCTGCAAAGAAAGGTGTATGTGAGTTGAGAGGAACAAGAGAGTTTCAGCTCTAAAAAAGAACATTCAAACTACCAGAAATAGAGCTGTCATGGTGTATGTTGCACCTCATCCAGATGCAAAGGATCAAGATGGAATTTGGAAAGAAAAATACCTGCATATTGCATGCATTTAATGTTTTTATTTTACCCTGTCTTGTTCTCCCATCTCGTTTGCATTGAGATTCAGCTTGGAACAGAATAGAAGCTTGGATGGAATTGCATTAGCTGTCCCCTGAGTATAAAGCAGTATGTGGTAAACCTCCAAGATATTGGATGGATAGCATAGCTTTCACTGTGTGGTGTATAATATCATTTGTCCCTTAGGCAGTTCCCTGATGTGGATTTTTGGTTACCAATATTTTTTTGCCTACCCTCTGTCTTGGTGTTTTGATAAAAATGCTTTCTCTCTTTCTCTCAGCAGGATTATTTTCCTGAGTAAGAAACTTTTTAAAATCACATTATTAGTAAATGAAAGAAGACCTTTGATCTGCCAAGAAAGCCAGATTTTTTATAAAAAGGAAAATGGAGAATTAGGAATGTTTATTGGTTGAGTTTTCTGCTTGGAAAGGGATGGGAATAACTATATTCTGTTCTGGCCATATTCTGAGATGGAGTCTGATAGGATTCGCTTGTCGCTTTGAAGTGACAATTCATATTACAGGAGACAGTCTCCTGTGTGAAGGGTTTTCTACTTCAGAGGTAAACATGGCTTGAAATGAATGTGGCTCCCAAGAGCAATTTTTATGAACCCCAAGGTCATTCAGAGGCATACTTCTCCCCCCCACCCAAAAATGTCCTCTTGGGAGTGTTAGTCCTATAAAGGCCAAACATTTTGTCCCCTCATGTGATTTCAGGTCTAGGAGAGGAGTTTATGAAACATGAAGGGAACAACAAGTGACTTCCTGTCACTTGTTGTTGTTGTTTAAAAAAGATCACTTCTGGGCTTAAATGTAGTACAAATGCTCCTAGAGGGTATTTGGGGGCAAAATATAGTATTTTTGTTTTTGTTTTTTGCAAGGGCAAAGGGTACAGCCCTCCAGAGTCTCCTGCAGGGTCTAATTCAGCCTCATCTAATTCAGGTCTAATTCAACCCTGCATACAGTTGTCCAGCCTTGATCTGTTTGAAGGCATATCCAGTCATCATTGGTGCACCTGATTCATTCACTGTATTTCTAATCTGCCTGACAGCTGTAAGAACCTGAGCCAGCTCACAAATGAAACGTACAGATAACAACTAAATGCTTCAGTGTAGATGCCTCTCTTAAAAATTCCAGTCAGCCAGTCACCATCTAGCCATGCCCTCCTCCATGTCACACATTATGTACATGCAAAAAATAGGGGGGAGGGGTTCCCAGTTATCATGTGAACACTCATCATTGGCACTGTGCATCAATATACATTGGGCTGTTTTGTGGCTGAGTAGTTGTCACTTTGGTTACCTCTCCATGAAGATTTTGTTTAACTTCTATATATACCAGGGTTACCAAACCATATTGATGCAAATCTGTTAGTCCCAACTAGAGTAGACAGATTGAATAGATGATAATCAATTAGAACTTGATAAATTTCATTGATTGATTCAATAAATCTTCTCTAGTTGGGATTAACAGATCGACTTAAGCTACACATACATCCTTATTGCTTTTTAGTGATTCACAAGCTCAGTTTCATTTTAGAGGGAATGATGAAAAATCACAAATTGCAATAAAATCTAAACTAGAGATGGGAAGAATTTTCAACAATATTTCAAAAATTGTTGAAAAACAAGTTATTGAATGTTAAGAAACTGATGAAAAGAATCACAGACTGATGAAAACCCTCATAATTTGGGACATATTCTGCACAAGATTTGCATGTGGTTTACGTAGAAATGTCTGTGCAGGAAATAGCTTTTTCAGCACAGAAAACAATATTTCTGGCCAAAAACATTATTTTTTAGTACAGAAAAAATGTTTCCTGTGAAAGAAAATCAACCATGTGCAAATTTTGCACATAATAAGCTCTAAGTTGTGAACAGGCTTAAAAAACACTGATTTTCAAAGACATTCTCGCAGCAGAAAGTCAGTTGTTAAAATTATTCATTTCCCAAGTTGAGAAAAAGCGAATGAAGAATTGCATTGCTACTAAAGACACCAGTGAATGAAACCATTAACAGCAGCAAATCTAAGGGACTTTGAGACCATGTGAAAAGCAGAAAACACCAGTATCTTCACATTCTTTTTCAGAATTGGCACAAGGGGAACTGATGAACTGATGGAGGAGAGCATTCCAATGGTGAGGTGCCATGATTCAGTGGATTCTGCTCCTCCATGCCATCCATCTCACTTGAGATAGCAGGGGCACTCTGATCAACCAGCAACGATGACCCCATAAAGTGCCAAGAAAAGGACCCATTCCATTCACTTGCTACCTCACAGCATTTACATGTAAGTACAGGGTTTCCCCTGCAGACACACATATTTCTCACACTACTCTCACGGCTTGCTATTCCAAATAGAAAACTACACTTCTAGCCATTTCAGTCTGGTGTGAAAATTAGGGCTGAAGGCCTTCCTGCAGCACATGGGCCAAAATCATTTTCAGAGCAGTTCTTAAGGGATGCATTTCAGTCATGGGTGGGGTGACTGGCAAAAGTATGGGGCCAAAACAGATCAACATGTTTAGATTAAAACTCTTACAGCTTGTATTTAAGCTTTAGGTGGGATATTTCAATCAGTTGGAATTGGAGGAAGACATACAAGCGATAGGAAGCCATTAAAAACTGGGGATGAAGGTGTGGAATCGATTGGGACCCCAGGAAAGCAAAATTCATTTCTGGAGTCTAAGGTATAAAGGATTGATCTATATCTAGGAAGTGTGAAAAACAGTGATTTTAGTAATGAATTCATAATAATTAGTTCAGCAGAGAGGTTTGTCTGGTTTTTCAAATCTCAGGCCCTAAGATTTCAAGGACAAAACCTGAAGCCAAGGATGACCCTTGGCAGTGTCTGAGAGGATATTTCTTGATGAGATTACAAGAAGCGGAACTAAGTGAGCATGGTCAAGCATCAACGACAATGGGTCCTGAGTATGTAATTCAAGTTAACTGAAACATAAGTCTAACAAAGGAAATTACACACAGGAGGGAGAGTTTTCAAAGCTGTGCTCTCTCCCTGAGGACCAGAAAAGAAGGGCCATACCCTGAGATTCAGAGTTAAATCCTGAGATCTGAGAAACTATTCAGGGAAGATTTTATCCTTTAAAATGAGGTCTAAACATCCTTGAATCTACCTTCTAACTGTATCAGATCTTAGAGGGTACCTTTAAATAAACCGGTACCATAAATGCACCCTCATTTCTTGAATAATACAGTTTTCTATCCACTGGAAATTCTGAACATCCCTTCATTGAAAATAACAGTTTAGCAACCCCCTAAGGATGGTAAGTGGGCCGTCAACACAGTATTTTTTTCATTGTGTCTAAAGGAAGAGAGAGAGAGAACAAATACAGTAAATACAGAATTCATCTACCATGCCAGAAAAACCATTCAGCCCTCCTAGGAGATCATTCCTCAGCTCTCCCATCCGCACCCCAGCTCCAACCATTGCCCCTTCCTGGTTCCCTGCTGAATATGAATTGCAACTGCCTTGCCTAATGAATGCAATTTACCTTCTCCTTCTTCCTCTAACTCACATGGATGACATAGCCAGACTCCTGGGGCCAATTTCCCTCCATTACTTTCACCCCAGCCCAGAGCTGCCATTGCCAGAACTATATGTACAGAAGCAGTCCTTTTCATATTGTATTTGTCAAAAGAGGGAAAAATAAATTGAGTTCTAACCACACCTGATGAACAGCTATGTGGTACTTTGGCTTAACATAATATATAAACACTCACTCGCTTGTTTGTGGAAACACCAGAGCCCCAGTGCACAGTGGGATTTCCATAGCTAAATCTGAGTTTGAGCATATTAATGGGGTAACAGTGCTTAAAAAGCTAACAACTACCTCCTCCCTCTCAACAGCTTGTTAATATATCTCTGCTCCTGCACTGTTACCAGTTCTCTGAGTGCACATGAAATCCCACTGCTTCATTATCAGAATGCAAAATAAAAATAAAAATTGAGCACTATCAATTCACAGGAAGAAAATTCACTATGGGATTAAAACCAAATCCAGTTGGAAAGATTAAGAATCCAAACTATTCTTTAAAATAAATAAGGAATAGAGAGGATACCAGAAATAACAGTCATCCATCTAGTTCCTGGGCTACAAGTGCTTAACTCTTAAGATTCTTGGCCGGAATCCTCTATTACAGTGTATATTACTTACCTTAACATATTCTTAGCTATGTAGCAGAGGCACTAAGAAACCATGTTAGTGAATTGTGAAGATGTGTAATAGGGCATTGGCAAGAATGATTTGTTGTCATTGGTACACCCTAATCTTTGTCCTAATGTACAATGTTAGGCCCATGGGTGTCTCTAGATACCCATCCTCTTTTGATATCAGAAATGTAATAAAACATAGGCTGGGTGACCCTTCTACAAACCCAAAATGTGGATGCCATGATTAGAGAATAGCTCTTGCACATAAGCTAGCAAGACAGGAGCTGGAGCCCCGTTTGATTGATCGATTCCAGATATTTTTGGGGAGGTGAAGAGACCCCAGGCTCACAGGACAATGGGCTGATGTAAGATGAACAAAGCACCAGCAATCTTGTGTACTAATCCTCTCTACCTGGAAATGCATGTCTATTGCCATCCATTCATATCTTAGTGCTACCACCTATGAAAACTACTTCAAACATTTCAAAGTTACTCCAGATCCATTTCAAAGGACTCCAAAACCACTTGGCCTTTTCAGTCCCTTGAAATCTGCCAACAAGGCATATTTTTGGTATAAATATTGAACTTTTCAGCAAGTCCCTGGCTCAGTCCAATAGCAGGCAGAAATGCTGTCAGTTTGTTTGGCTAAACACCTCAGCAGCTCACCCATCCTCCATGCCAAGGGAGCCGCTTGAGTCCTCCATTTCATCCTAGACCCCCAGCAATTGGAGACAAGATCTATTCAGGTGTAATATAAGCATGAGGGAAGTCTCCCTTCTATACTAACCTCCTACACTTGATTTCCTTAGCCTTTTCAGTGTGCTGTGTGTTTATTGTGTGAGTGTGTTTATTTTTCCTTTTAATAAAATGTAATATTATTTATAAATCCTGCCTCTGCAGTTCTGTGTGCTCTTGCACTCCATAAAAGTTGGGATAGGTCCATTAAGACTGAGTTACCCCAGTCATTCTATTTATCTCTATTTGAACTAAATACAAATTGGTCTTGGTGTGTCCTCTTCAGACACATCCTAATTGAGGGTAACACAATGAGACCAATGTACAACAGGACCAATGCACATCATTCCTGATGTACATCAGTTCCCATTTATATCAGTCACTTTGCTCGCTCCTCTATTTAGTAATGTAACAGCAGTCCTTTTACTGGATATGGACATCATGGAATTGTTCAATTCTAATTCCCACAGATAAGTCCACAGTAAGATTCTGGCCCTTGTTTTCAATCCTTAGGCATTCAATCATGGAAGTAGTGAACTAGGGTTGAGATAGATAGATAGATAGATAGATAGATAGATAGATAGATAGATAGATAGATAGATATTATCCTCATAGGATCTTCATCTTTAACAGCTATGCAATGGGTTTCAATATGGTCCCCTCCATTCTGAAAATAACAGCTTTTCAATTTGATGCAAATGGAAGAAAACTTTATGCAGTTCAGTTTTTTTTAAAAAAACAACATTTGTCAATTTATTCGTATTTGGTATAAAAAGAACTTTACAAGAAATGTATACTAGAGAGAAAAGTAAAGCTGACAGATTTTCCCAACTTGGTAGATCTGAATATCTTTGGATTTTGTATTTCCTATCCAAGCCCCATACTCTGAGTGTTTTGAGCTATCAACAGTCTCTCTCTCTCTCTCTCGATGGGATTTGCTGCAATGAAATAGGAGAGTTTCTGATGCATATAAAATTCAATACAAATTCCACGAGTAAATTGTCAATTAGGAGCCAGCCTAAACCATGAAGAATAGGATGTCAAAGTCTTAAAGACGATAATAATGCATACCTTTGAGCATTTTATATAAGAAAACTAGGCTGTGTGTGTCCAAGCAATTGCAGAGTATGGTTAAGATGGCAAAAGTTATTAATGAAGAAGAACAGACAAATTAGGAGAGGCTGCAGCTGTTTGCTTTTGCCTGAGTTGTCTGAGAAAGACAAGATTCTGCCCCCTTTACTCTTCTCCTCCATGATGAGTTGAGTGCAAACTACTTTTGAACTTTGAACTTGGTTTTCAGTAATTGAAGTAAACTGAGGGCAAAGGAGAAAAGTGGGAAGAGGTGAGAGAAAATGGGACATTTTAAAAGAAGATGAAAAATGGGATAACAGAGCATTAATCAAGACTGCCCATTTCAAATCCAGAACGTTGGAGAGTATCCTACAAGTCACATGCTATCAGCCTCAGGGAAAGGCAGTGGCAAACCTCCTCTGAAAATCTTGCCAAGAAAACTCCATTATATGGTTTGGCATAAGTAGGAAAAGGCTTGAAGGCACACAGCAACAGCAACATGCTAACCATATATATCACAGGCAAGTTAGATCTCTAGGCTATGCTTACAGTTTGGCAGGAGATAAATCAACCACCATTCCAAATGACCAAGAGCTTTTAATTGCCAATAGACTTTCTTAGCAAGCCAAGGTCACACTTCAAGCATGTCTCCATCTATGGGGGCTATTTTGCCAAAGTTCCAAGTTAGGAGTATACCAGAAGGTGAAAAGGCCTTCACTGCAACTACGCAAGGGTTAGAATGACCAATTATTTGTAGGGCTAAATGATAAATTCTTTCATCTGGGCTCAGTTCTTTCTTTTCCTCTTTCTCTGCCCTTCTGTGTGATGGGGTGGCATTACACATCATTTGGAAAAGTGGGCATTGTGACTTGATGATTCTGGGAACTGTAGCCAAAGAATAGCTTTCAAAGCCTTGTGGAGTGGATAAACCAGTCTTTTCTATTTTCATCAGAGACCAGACCCCCCCCCCAAAAAAAAAAAGAGAGAGAGAGAGAGAAATCTGTAAAACTAAAATATACTAAAACTTCAGTGTAGACTCCAGAGACCCTGCCGAGACATCCTGGAGAGCATGATAGAAAACATGGGCTGTGCTCTCAGGTTCTGAAATCTAAGGGGTCATTACATGGTGAGAAAACCTAAATGTCTCAGTAGGGAAGAAGAATCAGAATTGCTGAACAGGGTGTTTCTCTGTGACAACACCTTACACTGCCTGATGCTTACCAAATGGAAATCAGCCTATAGTGCAGTTATAGCTTCTTCACAAACTCCCCGGAGAAACAAACATGGATAGATTTAAATTGATAACACCATGCATGAAGAGTAAGTTTGCTATGGAAAAAGATGATGCATTTGCTTCTAGAAGCACATTCTGGTGGGCAACAGTTTTGGAAATGCATATCTATGGATGTCCATCTAAACCACTTCCATATCTGGTCTGTTATTGCCTAGTCCAGGGGTAGGCAACCTTTTTGAGCTGGGGGCCGGGTTGCT
>CM034702.1:19489795-19525197 GCA_020142125.1 Phrynosoma platyrhinos
CCCCCCCCCCCCGAGTCAACTGAGTGCAAACTACTTTTGCACTATGAACTCAGTTTGCAGCAAATGAAGTAACCTGAGGATGAAGGGGGAAAGTGGAGGAAGGAGAAAAAATTATAGCATTTTAAAATCAGCTGAGAAAACATTCAGTGTCACAACACAGAACTAATTGGGACTGTCCCTGGCAAATCGGGGCAATTAGTGAGTATGGAAAAATACCTTGGCCTCATTCCCACTACATAATAAATTGGTTTTCAAACTAATCTGAATTGGTTTAAATGGCCCTTGTTCACACATGTGCCGAATTTCTGGCATGGTTTGCTAAGGGGAAGCAATGCTAAACACATTTAAACCAGTTCTTCTGGATCCATAGCATTCCCCACTTCTTTTGAAATGAATCAATTCAGTGCAAGTATGAACACGTTGTCTATTTGATTCAGTTCCTGTGGTGTGATCACCTCTGAGAGGCAACTCCATATTGAATCGATACATTGCTGAATGTGAATGTGAAGTGGATTAATTTGAAACGGGTAGGTTCGATCATGGCTCAAATAGTGTGAACGTCTATTTGGTGCTAAATCACTTCATTGATTCGACTCAAAAAATGATTTATTTTTTAGTGGGAATGAGGCCCTTATAAGAGACTATCTGCAAAACTCTTCCCCCAATGTCACTTCTGTACCAGTCTGTAAAATGGCTTCCCTTCTCCACGTGAAATTATTATTATTATTATTATTATTATTATTATTATTATTCACAAACATTTAACTCCTTTTCTATCTGTCAATGCCATTTCTCTACCAAGTTATGTTCCCACCACTCCCTCACCCCATTTTCCCCACGCCTCACTCCTGCACTGGGGAAGGGGGAATTCACTTGACTTTATTAAAACAAATACGTCCTCTTCCTTTTACAACTTCCGATTCAAATACCCCTTTCTTCCTGAAACACTGTAAGTGAACATCATGTCCCCTCCACCTCACTGGCCTGTTTCCCAAGAAAGAAAGTATATAATGTCACTGCCACTGAAAATAAAATATCTTTATTCTCATCATCTAGGAGACAGGATATGGGGATGGTGTGAGGTGTCAACAATGTCAGGTTTTGCTTCCTGCCCCCCTAAAATCCAGCATGGCCCTGCCATTCCACGTACACCACCGAGACCCCTCCGGTTAGACCCTGCAGCCAACCTCCTTCAGACCTCTTGGCCTCAGTTGCCTTGAGACAGCAGAGCAGATGAACCTGTGCTGAATCCCAAACCCATCCTCACTCATCTAGCTCCAGGGTTATAAATGTGAAACAAATTTGTCATCATTTGTTCAAATGACTTGGGGAGTGGTTTGCTGAAAAATTCCATGTCCTGTCTTAAATGGGTTTGCCAGAGTGAAAACTGGAGAGGGCTCCTGTACCTTTAATAGGGAACAGGGAATTTTAGCAAGTGTTGCTTGTCACACAACCAGATACCAAACAACACCTGCTGCAACCTTTAAAGGTTGCTGCCACCAGTTTTCATTCTGGTAAACTTAGCAGCTCCAATTTCACTTATGGTAACCTGCCTTGATTGCCACACTGAAAAAAAGGGCAGGTTACAAATTGAAGATATATATTATAATTAAGGGGGTTGCAGACTGCCAGAAATATTGCAAATTGAGTCCACTTTTAGGGTTATGGTTAGGGTTAGGGAATCATGGGAATCATTTTATTGTGGCATCAGGGCTCTCTGACAGAGAAGGCTCAATGTCTCAGGGGGAAAAAAAACAATTCCCATGATTCCCTAGCACTAACCCTAACCCTAAAAGTGGACGCAATTTGCACTATTTCTGGCCATCTACAACCCCCCCTTAGAGAGAGAGAGAGAGAGAGGTGGATGCTTCTTGTCACTACCCTGTCCAAATATTCTCCTGACCTTTAAAAGAAAGCACATTAAAAAGGCAGCATTTTTTGGTTCATTTGCAAAATCTCCTGTTTGTGACGCTAGATATGGATATGTCCATCTTCCTAACACCACTCTTTATTTCGCTTCCAGATGTCTTTCCAGATATGTTGTAGTCCTCATATGGTCTTCCTTCTCCTCTCATTGCACCAGAATCTTTAAATTATATTTTGATGATCTCTAGAAATTTAGCACTATTGCTACAAGCTTTAAAAAAAAATCTCTAGAATTTTAGGTGCAGATTCTGCCAGCCAGTTCCACCCATTGCAGTCATAGAGCTGAGGGAGCTGGCAGAGTCCAGTGGGTATGAGTCTGCCACCAGCATGGTCATCCCTTGGGGTTAGCCCATTTACAAGAACAGAAGGGCAAGAGCCTTCCAAGCTTATTAAACTTTATTATTGCATCATTTTAATCTGTAAATGTACAGGCAGTCTATGGAAATTATCAAAGGGGGGGGGGACAAAGGACAGGATTGGTCTCATCTTTATCCCATCCTTTTTGCACACTCATGCAAAGACTTTCAAACAACATCATGCTTATCCTGTCATTATCTCTGTGTGTAAGTGGAATTATCCTGTCACTTTTGAATAACAGAAACTCCTGTTAATACAAAATGACAGGAGAATTCCACTTCATGGACGGGACAATGACAGAATAAGCATGACATCATTTGAAAGTTTTTTGTGCGATCACAGACAATTCCACAGCATGGATGGGACAATGATGGGATACGTGCAACATCATTTGAAAATCTTTTGCATGATCACATGATAAGGACAGGACAAGGATGTCCTTTTCCCAGTGTGATAATCATCTATGACAGGAAGGATATGTTTTGAACAGAGGAGAGGAGATACTTAAAAAGAGGAGGGGAGGCTGAAAATTCAGAGTGCATCCTATCAAGCACAGGCTACAGCTTACTCTGTGGAAATAGAGGCAGCAAAGGCATATTTTTTTTTGTCTATTGTGTCTGCAGGGAGCCAGCCAGCAGAGCTGTCTCAAGTGATCAGGAATCTTTTTCTAGTGGGCCCAAGACAGGGAAATCCATATCACTCAACAGCCTGCTGCGAACAACCTGCCCAGTACTTTGCAGATATATTTGCTAAGATCTGCTCTGATATATTAGATGCTACAATTACTACAATCTAGTGGCTGTAACTCTGGCCTCTGCTTATCCAGAAACAATGGATACTTTTCAATTTGGCTGTGCATATATTTAGTTCACATTGGACACTCTTCAGACCTAATTGTAGATAGATTCTGCAGCACTTTTAAGACAAACTGGAAAAAAAATATAAGAAGTTGTCAGCATGAGCTTTCATAGCATCTGAAGAAGTAGACTGAAGTCGACTAAAGCTCATGCTGACAACTTATTTTTTTCAGTTAAAGGTGCTGCAGAATCTATCTACAATTAATACTAATTAACATGGCTATATCTTTGAATTCTTTCACTCTTCAGATCTGTTAGCCTTCACCATCTTGCTTCTTGAACTGGTAGCACACTGTAAAAAAATAATAATAATAATCAAGCTTCCTTTGATAGCTCAGCATTCTGGGAGAAGACCCTCAGAGAATTGTGTTCACAAGTGTGACTGAAAAGACCCCACCTAGTAGGGATGTGCTCTGACAGCAAGATTTTTATTTGAATACCATTCATTGATTTGGAAAGAAGCTTAATTTAGCACAAACAAATTTGAATCCCAGTTTGGAAATCGATATCTTAAGCTGCATCTGCACTGCAGAAATAATGCAGTGTAACACCCCTTTAACTGCTATGGCTCAATGCTATGGAATTCTGAGATTTGTGCTTTGGTGGGACACAAGAGCTTGGGTGCACTCCTGGATTCAACTCTGAGCTTGAAGCCCAGATCCAGCCCTATCTAGGAGTATATTTGCACAATTAAAGCTTGTGTGCCAACTGCATCTCTTCCTTGGGAAATCAGATCTGACCATGGTGACACATGATTTAGTTACATCCCAGTTAGATTACTTTAACTGGGCTGTCTTTGAAGTGTGTTTGGGAACTTCAACTGGTCCAAAGAGCAACAATCAACAGAGGCTGGCTGCAGGGATCACACAACACTCTTGTTGCAATAAGTCCAATGGCTTTTGGTTCATTTCTGAGCACAATTCAGAATGCTTGTTATGATCTTTAAAGCCCTATATGACTCAGGACCAGGTTATATTCTCTCTTACATACCAGCCCATGCTTTGAAATATGATGAGGAAGCCCATCTCTCTGTCCCACCACCCGCACTGGTATACCACTCTTACCAACATTTCCTCTTTTACCAATATTGTGTAAACATTTCTTAATAAATAATTACTTACATACTGCAATGTGCCATATCCTCAGACTGAATATGGAGAGAGCCTTCTCAGTGGCTGTCCGCAATAGCAATAGCAATAGCGATAGCGATAACAATAGCAAGTACATTTCTATTCTGCTTATCAGTGCACTTAAGCACTCCCTAAGTGGTTTACAATGTGTAAACTAATTGCCCCCAAAAAGCTGGGTCCTCATTTTAGCAAACTTAAAAAGATGCAAGCCTGAGTTGAGCCTGAGCCCCTGGCTGGTATTCAATCCACAACCTTATGGTTTAGGAGTGGGTAGCAACAGTACAAGCATTTAACCAGTTTGCCAACAGTACAGGCATTTAACCAGGTAGCAACAGTACAGGCATTTAACCAGTTTGCCACTGGTACATCTGATGGGAACACAGAAGAATGCCTTCTCAATGGCTGTCCCAAGGCTCTAGAACTCTCTTCAAAGAGAAATTAGATTGACACCTTCTATTCCCCCTCCCCAAATAAGTAAACTTAACTTCCTTCTTATCAGGAAGATTTCAGCAACAGATTGTTGGAAAACTGCTTCTCTTGTAACAGAAGTGCAAAATCTATTTGTTACATTTCCTGTCTTACCAATATTGTGTTAACATTTCTTAATAAATATTTACTTACATACTGCAATGTGCCATATCCTCAGACTGAATATGGTTGGTTACAATCACATAATTAGGTACAATATTTATTGTGCTGTTTGTTGAACTATAAATATTATCCTCATTAGTGCAGCAGTTTGAAGTTTGGTGGAAAGAAAAGGGGTGTAAGACAGAGTATGATAGTGGGAGGGGAGGGCACATGTCAAAGCAGAGAGGGTCAGAGAAGGTCAGAAGCCAGGTCCTTGTTAAATGTTTCAATGTGTTTGCACAAGAGACTAGCTACCCATATCAGGGTGTAAAAGAAGACTCAAGTTTCACAGTGGTGAAGGAAGAAATATTCAAGAAGGAAATATAGCTCAATGGCCATGAGAAAAGCATGAAGTAATGTGAGTGGCATGTTGATGCATTATCGTCCCTCTGGAGTCCGAAAAAACAAGGCTTGCAGCCTCATGGCCCTCTAGTCTTCTGCATCTATGTCCCGTCCAAACAAGGTCCTTCAAGATCAATGTGAGGGTTACATCCCCTCATGCAGGGCTTAATTTGAACCAGCCCTAGAGCTAATATTTTATTGATCTATGCATGGAGAGATAGGGTCCAACCCTGCAACATACAAGCATCAATGAGTATGACAGTGCATAATGGACATCACATGCACAATAGGCATCTAGAAAGGCAAAAGGTAGTATCCATGGTAGATCTCCAGGTGATGAGCAGTAGGTCTCCAATTCTTAATTGTTTAATAACAGGAACAACAAAACCTATTTTCTTCTCTTAAATTAGGCTGCTGAAACCTCAGTTACCTTTGAGAAAAGCTTTGAGGATTTGTGTGCAAGTTACAGGGGCTGGCACTGATAGAGAAACTTTGCAAAAAGCATGTGCTCCTTCTTAAGCATTGGTTGGGAACATGATTGTATAGTCTATAGCTCCCCAAATCTCCAAGCCAGCATCATGGAAATCAGTCATAGTGAATGGGGAATTCTGGGAGTTGAGGACCAAAAAATGTAACCTTTCCAAACAGTGTTTTTTTTTTGTTTTGTTTTGTTTTTTGTTTTGTTTTGTTTTGTTTTTTACATCTGAGAAAAGACAGTTGGGAGGCAGCAGATGATGGTGGATGAAGCCAGAACCACAAATAAGCACATTTTATAGACAATTTCTTCTCTATGAGGGCCTCTACAGGGAAGTGGAGGGGCAGCCACATGCCAGGCACCTATGACACAATTCCCAGAATTTCCTAGCATTGAGCCAGGGCAGTTAAAGCAGTCTCAGATTGGATTATATCTGCAGTGTGTTTTGAACTGAAGGACTTAAGAAACCTAGGCTTGTTTGTTTGTTTGTTTGTTTTATATGCTTATCAGTGAAAAACATCATAATTATGGAGAAGTTTCCCTGTAAAACACCCTGCATTATCTCCACCACTCAGAATGCTATGACTGCAGAAGAAGCATAGAATGCATTTCAGGATTGAAGATGCCAGCCACAGATGCTGGTGAAATATCAGAAAGAAACTCTTCTAGAACATGACCCCACAGCCCGAAAAACCCACAAAAAAACTATGGATGCCAGCCATGAAAGCCTATGACTTAACATTTCAGGACTCCTCCATCTATTGATGATGAATGTCAACTGGTGTACCTGAGAATGATGTGAATGGCAATCCCTGCTGAAGAAAAATCTTCTGAGGCTGAGATAGTGTGACTTGGCCAAGGGGATAACAAGATTCTACAACCCTGGTGACTCATGTACACTGTCTCAGCCTCAGGAAATTTTTCTTCAGAGGGGGGATGTCATTTACATCCTCTGAGGCTGAGACAGTGCTACATGAGCCTCCTTGACTATGGGCTGATGCAGAACAGCCTAAAGGGCTAGCCTGGGGATGGAGTTGGGGTGGGTGGGTCAGCCGCATGCCAGCTGCCCTGACTCCACCCCTACCCCATCCTGACACCGCGCACCCGTTCGCATGGCACATGGTGTCAGGATGCCATTTTGGGACAGAGGCCTTAGATCAAGTGTAAATGAAACATTACATCTGATAACATTTTGAAGGATAAGTATGCCTTTCTCATACCCTTCAATATTTCACAGATGATATCAAGGACATATAGGGACAAGCAACATCAGAGTGTGGTCAAGATGGTAAGAGTTATTAATAAGGCAGGAAATGCTGCAGCGGTTTGCTCTTGCCTCTATGGAGAAGGACAAGATTCTCCTACTCCTCACCTCTCCCTCTTGCTGAATTAACTGAATGCAAATTACTTTTGCACTTTGCACTGGTTTGCAGTAATTTAAGTAAACTGAGTTTGAAGGGAGAAAGTGGGAATGGAAGAGAGAAACTGGAACATTTTAAATGCAGTTAAAAAAGGAAGGATGACAGGGGATTAATTGGGAATGTCCATACCAAATCAGGACATTTGGAAGGTATGCGTTCTTATTTTATTTTATTTTACTTAAAAAATCAGGTTTCCTTCTGAGAGTGCTTACAGGACAGCTTAGCATGAATTAATTACTAGATTAACAGAGAGAGATTGGTAGAGCAGATAATATGCTTCTGGATCTGGTTATGGGTACTCATTGAGACTCTTCAGGAATTTCCTCTCTTAAAGCTGCTAGTTTGCTCATTTCCATTGAGCATGCTTACTCTAGTGTGAAATGACCAAGTGTCTGCCAACTTCTTTCCCCTCAGGGCCACCTGAAGGCAAAGGTTACACATACATTGAGCAACTGTGACTGGAAACAAAACCACCACCCACACACAAATGTGTGAAAATGTGGGCTTCTCTCTTCATGTTCTCATTAAAGAAGTTACTGTTTATAACTTATAGAGTGGCGGTATTTTTTCAGAGAAAGGAGAGAAGAAAGCCAAATTTCTGTGCACGTATCACAGAGGTGGAATGCAAAGGCTTTTCCAAATTGTCCCATGTGGTGATGCTCTCTATGTGTTCAGCCCATCAGCTCATCATAACAGCTGATTTTCTCTGTTCAGGAGCCGATAAAAAAATTCAAGTCGCCATGTTGGACCATTAGAACAAAATTAAGTCCAAAATAGGGTTGCCAGATTGAGAATTGAAGAGGGCTCCTGTATCTTTAATGGTAGGGCAAATGATGGACTTTCAACAGGCATTGCTTGTTGCTTAGCTGTGTGACCTGCTGGAATTTCATCTTCTACACAACCATTAAGGAAAACTTCTCTAGTTTTCACTCTGGCACCCCTTCTAGTCGTAATAAAGACCTTTATTACAACTGCCAGAAGTTGGAAGGCCACATTGGGCCCAGAAGTATCTCAGAGGGCTGTATCCTTCCCCAACAGTTCTGCTACCACAGTTTCTTTTCACTAGTTTTGAAAAAAAAATTAAAAATACTCAACATGTGTTTCTTCTATGGGAGGCTTCTGGCCTGTTTTAGACCTAGGAGAGGCCTTTTAATAAATGAAGTAAACTGGAAGTCAGCTTCTGATTTACATCCTGGCTTTAAGAAGGGCCTTTTGTGGGTCAAAAAGAGATGAGGCACAAAATGGAATTTCCCGCATGACCCCTAGAAGGCATGACAGAGGGTATCATTGTATAAATGATCTCTTTTTTACCATTTGGTGTGTGTGAGTGAGTGTGGGTGTGAGAAACTGAGTGGTTCTCTAACGGTGCTTCCAGTATAGAAAGACTAGAGTCCCATACTCCCAACATTTTGCAGATGAAAACTGGGCCATGTGTGGCCAAGCAACAACAAAATGTGGACAAGGTGGCAAATTTTAATGGAAATTAGTACATTTGCACCAATGGAAGTAAGCTGAGGACAAAGAAGGGGAACAAGAGGAGGGGAGAAAAACTGGGACATTTTAAAAGTAGCTGAAAAAGTAGCATGATAAAGGATTATTTGGGACAGTTAGAGGGTATGCATCTCTATCTGGGATTTCAAGAAAAAGTCCTAAGTTCAATTACTAGAATCACAATTCAAAAAGAATCTGAAACTAGGTAAAAGATCTTGACCCAAGATCCGAAAGAGCTGTTAGTGTTCAGAACATACATAAGGAAATAAGAAGAGATATGTTGGTTCAGATGAAAGACCTATCTAATACAACTTTCTGTTCACACAATCCATCAGTTGCCCTGTTTCCCCTGCAATACCTGAGTGCAACTGCTCTCTCCACTTCATAGCAAATGATACACAGAGGCATACTGCTCCTGGAGATTTTATAACCTGACTGTTAGCCATTGAGATCCTCTACATCAGGGGTAGGCAACCTAAGGCCCGGGGGCCGGATGCGGTCCCCTGAGGCCTTTGGACCGGCCCTAGGCCAGTCCTGCCGCCACCGCCCCCCCACCCCCACCCCCTGCCATGATGATATTGATTATTGTTGTTATTACTTGTTCTTGGGGTTTTCTTGGCAAAATCTCCACAGGGGTTTTGCCATGGTTTTTCTGGGGCTGAGAGAGTGGGCATGCATATATTTTTAATTTTTTTTAATTTTTAATTTTTATTTATTTATTTATTTATCTTTGGTGTTTTGGCCCCCCAATTGTCTGAGGGACAGCAACCCAGCCCCTGGCTCAAAAAGGTTGCCTACCCCTGCTCTACATCATCTGGCTGTGAGTTCCATAGTTCAGTTAATAAATAATACAGGGCTAGACAAACAGTCAAGTCTTGTCTAGGACAGTCCCCTATGTCCAGTTATCAACAGCTCAGAAAGATTATTTGAAGTAATGCAATCTATTTGGGAACTGGATTTGTTTCTAGCAGAAAATTCAGTACTGTTTTATATGTGGGTAAAGTTAAAAGATCACCAGAAAAGAGGGTTCTCATAAAGTGGTTATGCAAAATTACACTTATCATCTTCCATGTTGAACTGCACTGTAGGCTCAACCCATGCAGAGAGCCAACATAAATATATAGAAAAATATGGTTAAGACTCTGAAATAGTCCCTGTGGATTATGCAAGCAGTCATTCATTCAGTGTAAATGTAAAACTATCTGTTGGTGGAAAGCCCAGATTCTGCTTTGAGTTCACACCACATTCTCCTTGGGAGGTCTCATATTCATGAATCAGTAGATATTATTAGCTCACATTCATGGTTCCTACAGTGAGTCTATCCAATTTTGTGTGCTACAGGGCAAAAAAATAATGCCTTACGGTGATATTCTTTCAGTCCAAGAAATATGAACATGATTGACTGAGCAAGCTTGGCCTTGGAAACCAAAACAAGATACAGTCATGCTTGGGATCAGGAAGGGACTCAAACATGTGGGATAGTTTGTTTGCAGTCTCCTGTACCTCAGTGTGGACGTCTTGAAGTAGTGCTGTTCTAATGGTGTTCCTGGGAAACATGCAAGCTCTGTGAGGGTTTCTCCATGAGACAATCTGGATTGGTGGACAAGATTTGTACATCAGTTCAAACCACATCAGTACATACATGTAATTAAATGTTGCTTAACTCCCAAGTGCATCATGTTGCAGCTATCTTCAGTAACAACGAAACCTCCCAGCCTTCACATGGAAGGCCTTCAGTACTGTGTAAGGGAGCTATTGTCCTCATATATTGTCCTGTGAATCACATCTGTTTCTCCTACACCTTTTGTTTGCATTCAATAAGACCTTATGAATCTATAATTCTGATATCCATATAGCACTCAAGCTGATAAACCACCTGGGTTTAACTAAGGCAGCTGCCACATTGCAGAATTAATGTAGTTTGACACCAATTTAACTGTCATGGCTCCATCCTATGAAATTCTGGAATTTGTTGTGGCACCAGAGGTCTCTGACAGAGAAAGCTAAATACCTCACAAAACTATGCATCCCAGAACATTGACCCACAAAACTATACATCCCAGAACATTGACCCATGGTGGTCAAACTGAAGTTAAATCGCATTAATTCTGCATCGTAGATTCCACTTGTTTTTCAAAGAGAATATAGTACCTAAAGGGTATCTATCTGCAGTTGTATATATTGATGCATTAACATGGAATTCTTATAGCCTTCAATTCTGAAAGCAGTCTGGCTTGAAGTAAGCAACTGGCTCCTCAAATCTGGAAACAATTGTAACCTGCAACCCTGTGGTGGTCATCTTTCATTCAGAATCTAGTGCTCTCCCTTTTGCCCTCTGTGACTCTGCCTTGGGAGGTTTGGCATTGGCAAAGGAGAGGCTTCCCTTTTTCTTCCTTGTATATATTTTAATTGGCTTTCTCTCTGTCAGAAGCATCATTATTTCCCCCTTTCTAATCTGATGCCAGAGGTGCACTGCTTTGCTGACACTCTCCTGAGATATAATGCATTCCTTTACAAAAGAAAAGAGGAGGTGGAAGCTTCAGACTCTTGGAAATAATGGGGTTCTTCTTAATAAGGACTTTGGAATTTGCTGTGGTGTGGCTTCAAAGAATCAGTTTTGCTCCCCAGTGAGTACGTCATGCCATTTTGTATCAGAACAGCTTTCAGAACATTAGACTGCTTAAAGACTCAAGTGTTTTGAAGCATCAGGATATATACACTCTGGGAACAATGTCTAGAAACAAGTGGAATGTAAGTTGCAAGTTTCTGTTCTATGAGACTCCTCCTAATATCTCCCTTACAGGTACATCTGGTGGACACTTGGAAGGAAGGGGCTACTCAGTGGCTGCCCTCAGGCTCTGGAACACTCTTCCCAAAGAAGTTAGACTGGGATCTTCTCTACTTCCTTTGCACAGTCAAGTAAAGACTTCTCTATTCCAACAAGCATTTGTTGAACATAATGCCAATTTTAACAATGCACTGGATAATGCTAATTGTGCTGGGGTGGGGAGTGTTTGAATAGTTTATGTTTTAACTTGATTTATTTTTTTTCTGATTCTTTATCTGTGTTTTAAATTATATACCAATTTCCTTTGTTTCTCATATTTGAATACCTTATCCTGTTGTAACCTCTGGAATCTCTAATTGCAACATTTTCACTTCATCAATTGTATGTCATATTTTCTTTTTCAGTAATAGACTAATTTTTTGCAAGTTGCACAGACATATGCAAAGGGAGTTCATAGAAGGAAACTAACCATCAGGTTAGCAAAACCTCTCCCCTCGCCCCCCCCCCATGGCCATCCTCTTCCTCCAAAGTTTTTTATCCTCAGAATTACTACTGTATGCAGACCATGGTCCCAAACCAGCAAATTTTACTTGGGATGTGTAAATCAATCAAGTTCAGTCTTTTCAATTGGGCCTCATATTGTGCCTTACTTTGAGCACACCACACTTCCAACAACAAACTGGCATTTATTTCTATTTGCTTAAAAAAATAATAATCATGAAATGGATTTTAAAAATATATACATTTATTGCATGCATTGCCCATACGTAAAGTGGGGTTGGGGTGGGGGGGTGTATCAATTTTTAAATTTTCCCCCAAGAGCATTTTGAACACTGTGGCTGTAATCCCATTGTTGTTTTACACATGCTTCAGTACCTCTATATTACTTTTCCCCCACCTCCTGATGTGCAACAGGGAATAGAAGTATTCAGTATTCAAGTTCACAAAAGCAAAATTGTGCATGTGGTGTTGTTTTGCCTAGGGATGCACACCACCAAGCTGCTGTGTATGTGTCTGAAACTGGCAACAGTAGTCTTTTATAGTTTTGCATTCATTTCTGCACTGAGTACTGCATTTGGTTTCATATTAGGTTGGTCATTCTGATTATTTCGCTCAATACTGTCATTCAATGCAATGACTGTGTGGCATCAATACTTCTGATTGTATTTCTGGCTAATGGTTCCTCTTCTCCAGTAGGAATGGGATGGCCATGGGGGAGGACTGCAGCAGCTGTATAACAAGTGCAGAGGGATTTGGTTCATTGCAGAGGGAGTAAGGGAATTCCATACTCTGCAATGACTGGGGGGGACACATATATAGCTATAAGACATTTCACCAGCATATGCCACTGAGAGTATGTCAATCTATGTATGAATATATATGAATTACATAACAAGCTCATAAGTGTATGTTTTTCTAACTTAAAATTTGCATTGGAACCTGTGTTTGGATATTGGAGATATGATTTCTGGAGTCCCCCGGAGGTCTCAGTGCTGTTGTGATCATTGTGTGTCTGGCTATGGGGAGGTAGTCAAATGCTCCTCTGATCCTGCCTACTTGTTGTGGAGCATGGGGTGGCCATGTGGGGAGGCCTTAAGAGCTTTGTGGTAAGTTTGGGGGGGCAGTATATGGGTCAGCATAGCATAAATGCACATTTACACTACACTGAGGGGATGCTGGATTGAGGCCATTATGTGCATGCCTGACTCCTGCCAAAAAGAGAAGCACACTGTGGTGGTAGAAAGGAAGTAGTAAAGCTGAAGATTAGTGGTGCTTGTTCACTAAATTGAGACCAATCAATATGTTTCAGTTTCATAGCTCATTCTTCATAGGCCTGTGTGGGCTGGTGAAGTAGCATTTGGATTTTATTTAATTTTTTAGAAACCCAGTCATATGGAAGCAATTATTCAAAACTTCATTAAGAAAAAAACATTAAGGTGATTGTAGCCTTAAAGCTCAAGTGATCTGTAAGCAGGGACCCATAATTCACCAACACTTAATGGCATTCAGTCTGCAGATGTGCTTTTTGTACAGAAATATCAGCTTACCTCTTTGAACAGTGAAGGTGATCAAGCTCAGAGCATGCTTATATGTTGGATGAACAACAGTTTTACTCCAGAGGGGTGGTAGGCAAAGAGGGAAATGTGTTCATGTAGTAGTATGGAAGAGCATTTACTCCTTGAATTTCTGAATCACAAATATATTATTCAAATTCATCACATCCTCCTTGCAGGATGAATTCCAGAAGTCATCAGCTTACCCTTTTTCACCTATCCTTGGCTACTGAAGACTTTGTCTCAATTGACTGCTGACATAATTCTCTCCTATTCGCTTCAGTGGCACACAAAGTAAAATTATAGCCCAGTCCTTTGCATATATATTCAAAAGAAAGTCTCACTGAATTCAGTGTTCTCAATTAGACAATCAGGCATTGGATTGCAGCTAAATTAGACATGGCTTGCCCATTTGTTGGTGCACATATCTGTGTAATAACACTTATCCTTAACGTTAATCTTTACTCAGCTCCTTAATATTGTTATCATGTATAATGCAATATATTTTGTTTGAAAATGAATTAGAGATAACAAATTAATTTTGGATATCCTTCCCAAGCCCCCCCCCCATTGCTCTGAGTCAGGACTAGTTGGTGTGGTACCCTGCACCACAGAAATGCATCCCATGAATGTATGAGGAGGGTTTCAAAAATGGGCCAATGTCTAATGTCATGGCAAAGGGACAAAGAGGGGCAATGATCCTGGATGTGAGAGCGGCAGTGATATGGCTCCAGTGACAGCTGGTCACTCCCATAACAGTGAATCTCCTCTGGGTTTTAGTCTGAATTATAAAGGAGCTATCCAATATGTTGCATTTATGTTATGGAAAGGTTCAGCACTGTCTATAGTTATTTTAAAGTTTGGGCTACAACCATTTTACCATATTCAACAACATAACTGGCACTGCAAGGTCCCCACACACAGAGACACACAGCACACAATTAGAATGGGAGACAGTAAAGATAAGCACATTGGTTCTGCCCTCTTTCTTGCCATCCTCTTTCATGATTCTAGCAGAGTGGTCCCTCCACATATGAGGGATAAGCACTCTCAGATTTTATTATTCACAGATTGCTAAATATGTTATCTCTAGATGTTTGTAGGTTCTCCAGTGTAATTCTATGGTCAACTTCCACCAGAGGTCATGCTGGAGGACCTACAAATGCCCAGAGAGAACACTTTTCTAGGCATTTTTAGGTCCTCCAGTCGAAGCTGCCCATACAATCGTGCTGGAGGATCTACAAATGTCTAGAGAAATGTTCTCTCAATTTTTTTAAAAAATGTGAGCCTGTATCTATGATTTTTCTACTTTTGGGGGATTCCCTGCTCCTAACCCTCACTAAAGATGAGGGCTGACTGTATTTTTAAAAGTTCTGTGCTTTCAAGCCTTTTTGTCTTGTGGTGACCTATCATTTTGACTTATAGAGGTTTTTCTCAGCAAGATTTGTTCAGAGGAGATTTGCCTTTGCCTTTCACTGAAGCTGAAAGAGTGTGACTTTCCCAGGGTCACCCAGTGAATTTCCAGGGCTGAACAGGGATTTGAAGCCCAGGCTCCAGGACTAGGGTCCAACACCCAAACCACTACTGCATGCTGACTCTTCATTCAAAAAGAGGCCTTGAAAAAGAGAGTGAGAGAGGAAGAGGCCTTTTTAAAAAACAGAAAATAAGCAGATGTGTATTTCAGGTCACCTGTGGTTGTTGTTGTTGTTGTTGTCTTAAAAAAGGATCTCTCCTGGGCTTAAAACAGCCCAGGTCACATGAAAAATGATGGTGGGAAGAAGCCATTTGGGAACAAATGGGGGGTTCAGTGGGGGAAGCAGTCATCTATGGTCTCCTGGGATTCTATGAAGTCATTTAACCCTGCACAGTTGCTCACCTCCTTCTAGGCATTATGCAGAGGAAATTCACCTTCCAACTTATGACAAGTATGACAAATGCACCCCTTTGTTCCTACCACTTGCCATAAGTTGGCAGATGCTAATATGCTATCAGAGACAGCATATTTATTACTTTTCCTCTTCATTTGACTCTCATCATGTTCTCCTCTCCGTTCCTCCTCACATGAATCTCATCTCATCATGTGGAAGGTCAGAATGTCTGAATAAGGTAGAAGCCCCCATCCCCACCACTGTCCCATTTCATCTCTGCAATGCAGAAAGGTGTAAAAACATTTTTAAACTGGTATTTCTCAGGCATTTGTGAAGGCATGGGGCCCTTGAGGTACACACATTTTCCAAAAGAAGCATATAAATAAAGGATTCCCATTTGATGCCACCGTTCATTCAATCAATACTTCCAAAATGGATTATTGTTGATGATGTTTGTGATATTCCTCTCCTCATTTTGACAGGGGATACAGAGGAATACTAGTGCATTGGGTGGGTGGTAGTATGGGGTGAAGAGATGCTTGTGGGTATGAAGGGTATTCTTATGTGTTTTCAAGTATTTGGTGTGCTGAATGTATGATCTTTACTCCAAAAGTGTCTGCAAATAACATCATTAAATATAAATTGGAGATTATCAGCCTTTCTGGGGAACTTATGCAGATGTCAGAGGCCACAAAAGTGGGTCCAAAAGCCATAATCTAGGTGGACACTCCAATCTAAGTGGACACATAATGACAGTACCATTCTTCAGGACCTCCAGAGGAGTCTAAGGAAGATGCCTTCATTTTTCAGCATTTGGCTATAGGCACATAGCCACAAATGGCCATGGAGAGGGGTAGCATGAGACCAATGGGTTTTAAGGGAGTTGGCAGTTGTTGGGCAAAAGAAGTAATGGATTCATCCATCTGCAGTGGCCAAAAATAAAGACATGTGCCAATCTTGTTCTGATGTATGCCACCTGGTAGAAGCTAGGTCATATCAGGATGGCAGTTGAATGTTTGCCTTCCAAGGATTATGAACAATATTTTCAATCATCATAATCCTTTGCCCCACTCAAAATCAAAAGCTTTGGGAGGACCAAAGATTAAGTTTACTCTCTGCCTATAGAGCTCTTATTTCACATGGGCATTGTTGGGAAACCAAGATCTAATTTTGGAGAATTTATAATTAGCTCAAATGAGAGGGAAACGCCAAAACTTCGCTTCTAAGATCTTATCCAATTGTCTACGGGAGATGAAATAATTGTGGCAAGGAAAGACACTGAAACAGACTAAACTCCAATTAAAGTCTAAAATATTTATTTGACAAAATAAGCAAGCATCCAAATGTAGCACACACACACACACACACACACACGAAGAATAAGCGGGGAAGAGCGAGAGCAGGGGAGGCAAGAGGGAAAACCAGGATAGAGGGAGATACACTCACACTCGAGAGACTCCTGTGGGCTTCTGTTGGCAAATGAGGATGGGTTCTGTGGAAGGGGCATGACCGGCAAGAGAGGGGGTCGTGGGAACTATCTCAGAGCACAGACCAACAGAGATTTAGCATGTACTTCAAAGGTAGCACAAAGTCTGCTAAAATCCAGGGGTTCTTATAGGGAAATTCTGCCTCCTGGCCATGAGTTAAATAATGGATGGACAAAGGCTTGATGGGTTTACTATTGTTTACTTAAGCTTGGGCATAGTCTAAGCCACCGCCACATGCCGCCGCCACACTTTTTTGCTGCTGTGCAGTAGCGTGCAGCATGGCCACCATTCTGATTTTCAAAATGGCGGCTGTGACATGTTTGCGCATGCACAGTACTCCTGCGCATGTGCAAACGCGCCACAGCCACCATTTTGAAAATCAAAATGGCGGCCGCGCTGGGCGGCAGTGGCGGCAGTGCACGGGGGGTCGCACACAGCAGGGGGTATCGCGCGCCACCATCCCCCCCCCTCGGCCCAGTGGTGGAGGGGACTTCGCAGGTCCAGCCCCCAGCTCCAAATGGTTGCCTATCCCTGGTCTAAACAATGCATTTGGTTTCAAAACTATCAAGGAAAGGAAGCAAGAGGAAAAGGGTGCAATCAAATCTGATTACTGTCTCATCAAGTGTGAGACTAAAACAAACAAACACCATTAGGCATTTTTTCCAATATAATGGAATATTCCCAATGGTAACTCCTAAAACCTGCCTGTCCAGGAAATGTCTAGTTGTCTTAAGCAATTTCAGCTTGCTTACCTGACTTCACATCTAGGGGATTATGGCTGCCATCTCCCAAGGGTCAGGCTGGGGTCATAGGGAACTCCACATGGCTAAAATATATATGAAAAATGGAGGAGGTTCACTAACAGCATGCAAGAATTAACCAAATTGATTAAGGGTAGAAAGAGCCAAGGTTTCTTCTTCTTTTTCATTTCAATTATGGGTAGAAAACTGGCCATAGGCATTGCTGGAGTCCCTTTGTTATTTATTGATTCCTGTATTCCTTGGCCCTCCCTTCCCCTTAGATCATGATCTTGTCTTGTGAACCCCTCTGAAGAACAATAAAGCAAAAGCGTAAATATATTTTCTGGAATGTTAGAACAACAGGAAAAGGGTAGGAAGGTTTGGTCAGCAGTTGGGGAGGGAGGATGAATGAAGAAGGGTGAAGAGGAAAAACTTTTAATGGTCCCTGAGGGACACCTTTCATCAAAGCTTGTCTGCTGAGTTGGCCCATACCATTCTCATTTGAACACTAACTTTAATGAAACAGTGGGAGGGATGCCATTGCATATTATATGGACAGGCTGGGAGCAACAAGAAGCTGAATGCTGGAGGTCACTCTGCCTTTTACCCTTTGTGGAAGGACCTGCACATTATGTCAAAACCTCCAATGAAAATAGTTCTCTTGCCTGTATATTTGAGCCTATGGGGGATGTGTCAGAGAAATGTTGCTAGATTTTAAATCGTTCAATGCTGTTTGTATTGCACGCTCTGAGTGGGTTACAAATATTTTGCTAAATAATATAAAATGAATAGATGGTAGCTGGCATCCTACTGGTATTGTACAAATATACAAGCTTCTTTATGCATACTGTTGTGTTTGTGATATATATATATATATATATATATATATATATATATATATGTGTGTGTGTGTGTGTGTGTGTGTGTGTGTGTGTGTGATTATATAATCAATGAATAACATCTATAATCATTTGGAAGGTACAAAAGGGGATTTATGCCTGGAATTTCATTGCACCATACTTTGCATTGCGTGTTCTCCACTGTGCATTGCTTATATGCTGTGCATGGTAACACATGGCATATTACAACACAAGATACATTTGTTTCTGCAGTGGTACAGTTCTGTAATGAAGTGTCATGGTGCAACTCAGGCATAACTCCATGACACAGTGTCTCTTTAATGCAGGATCTCAGCCCAAATTAAAAGATGATTATCAATATTCTATATTGGCTACTTATTTACAAGTGCATCACTAACATCTCCCTGTCTCCCTATTAGCATTCTTATTGCTGTGCATAGTTTTATTGATCCATTTCATTAATTTATATCCCATCATTCTCCTTATACAGAATCCAAGGCAACTAATTTTATACATTTTTATCATGTGTCATCTCTACCTTTTGCCCTTTTCTATTTATTTTTTTTAAAGAGATTTACTACTTTTCATCCCGGTAGGTTATTTCAAGTGTTTGATCATTCTGGCTACCTTTTCTGCACCACAAAGAAGGAATGGTTCAGTCTTTCATGTCTTGCTTCTCAGCTTCATGAATATATCTGGTCACTGATGGCTCATTTTATTTTCAGAAATGTTGTCCTCTGTTATTGGTGATCTCTTTAGAAACCCCTGCATTCTTCAGATCTATGAAAGAGAAATTCATTTGAACAATGATTTCATGAATCTGATGGAAAGAGCATGTGTTTATGTGTGGTTGTGTGTTTCCTACATGCATATTTAAGAAAGTAAAACCAACAGATCTTCCCATCCAAGCAGACAGTTTTGACTGCTTAGCTCATAAAGGTTACTCTTTGAATCATTGTGTATTCAACCATATTGTGTGGTGCTGAATTTGGGTTTCTACCTCTTTTTTTTTCTTCAGACTCCTCATCTTTAATAGCTTTCTAGCAAACATCTACAGCAAGATCTCTCCCATGTTGAGAATTGCTGTGCCTACTAAATTTGGCCAGTGCAGATGGTTGAAATTTTTGTTTAGTTTGTTTTAGATAAGAACTTTGTGAATGTTCAGTGGAAAGAACCTGATATTATAACAAATAGAAATGTGGCAGGAAATGAAACTGACATCTGCCTAGCCCTGTTTAGTATGGAGTTTGAAACTGCTGAACTACATAGTGCTGACAGTTTTGAAGCTTCACTGATCACCAATGGGACCAGGGGCTTTTTCACACTATGCAATTATAGCACTATGGCTCCACTTTAACTACCATGGTTTGGTTTTATGGAGTTCCAGGATTTGCCATTTAGGAAGGATATTTAGAATTCTCTGCCAGAGAGCTCTTATACCTCACTAGTTGGGTCTCTTTTGAAAAGTGACCTATAAGCATTTGAGAACTGAACTTTTTCTATAAAGGTTTTTCTGTTTCATCATTGTACTTTTTTAGAACTATGCTTTTAAATTAATGTTCTATGTGATTTTAATTCTACATACAATTTAATGTTGTTTTAATTTTAACTTTTTGTATGATTGTAGCTATGTATGCTTTTGCATGCATTTCTTTTTATTCTGTGAGCCAACTTGATTCCCACTCTTAGGTAGATGGAGAGAAGGTGGGATATAAAGTGCTGATAAGATTTGATCTAAACATAAGAGAGATTTGTGTCCAAAAATACCATTATGGGTATCAACCCATGAAAGTCTCTACGATAGATGGAAAGCCCCAAATGAAAAATGATATTTTTTATAGAGACCTCATTGAGAAATATGGATATAATTTTGAATTTAAATCAAGAGAAGAAATGCAAAAATCTGTAAGCCATCTTGAGTGCCAGGATAGTGTTTTGTTTTGTTTTTGTTTGTTTGTTTTTGCTGTTTAGTAGTGTTAGTATTTTTGTATGTATATTTTAGATATATAGATAAAATATGTATATGGTAGTTTTTATGTTTTATAAAATATATTTCTTAAAAATATTCTAGCCTTTTTTATAATGCAGTAGAGAAGAAAGACTAAAAGGTGAGGGAAAATCTTCCCAGCTCATGTTAGGGCTTAGGAGGCTATATTCTTACAAGGTGATTATCCCACAGATATTTGGAACAGCCATGTTTCCTAATACAAGTGAGGGAGAAAGTGTCAAAGCAAATGAAGTCTTGTTGATTCAGTCTGGATTTGAAATGTTTTGCAGGTGTTTGTTTTCACAGATGAGGACAGATAATGAATAAAACATGGTGGCTCTTTTCCACTGCAGGAAATGTGACAAGCTCAAATCTTACCACTTGGAGAGCCATGTGAAATATGAGTTTGAGCTCATCCGAAGAGCTCCTAACTAATCCAATATGTTGTGCTGTGTCCTCCTGCTGATGTGGGTTATTGGCTGGAACAGTTTTAGAAGCAACCAGGCAAGGGGAGGGAGACACTGAGAAGTGGGGTGGAGTGAACTTTTCAAAGACAGCAGGATGTGATTTTGTGAGCAAAGATGATTTAATACCAAACATTAAAAGTGAAACCAGGGGTATACCTAAGGGAGGAGGGAAGGCAAAATGAAGACATTCCCCCCCCACTCCAAATAAGATTTCTGCTGTCTACAAATGAAATTTGCCTTCAGCTTCCAAATTTTGAAAGCCAGCATGGTATGATGGTTTTAGTTTTGCAGTAGGACTCTGGAGGCCAGAGTTCTATTTCCTGCTCAGCCATGAAACTCTGGACAAGTCACACTCTCAGCGGAAGGCAATGCCAAATCTCATCTGACCAAATCTTGACAAGAAAAGCCCATGATGGGTTTGTCTTAAGGTCAGATAAATTGAAAATCTGAAGGCACACAACAAAAACACCAAACACCAAATTGCTAGCACTGTAGTGAGACACTGAAAATTGTTCACATTTAGAACTCTATTATTTGTCATATTTTCATTCCCTTGATCCCTTTACCCCCCTCTTTTTTTTTTAATCTGTAAACTATATTTCTAAATGCTCAAAGTTTAAGCTATTGCAATACTAGGAATTTGAAGCAAAATTTCATTGGAGGAGCAGAATTATTATGGGTGGGTCACAATGCATTTGGAAAATGTATTTGTATGGTGACAAAACTCTCAACAATGAATTTTGACTGGGAAAATCCATTCCCAAGCCCACCTATCTTCCACCCAGATACAATGAGGATATGCTTACGAGGTAGGAAGCCATAGGAAGATGGAGTTGCAGAGGATATCATTGTGCCTGCTCATGAAACAAACAAACAAACAAACAAACAAACAAGGCATTTTCCTCCAGTGAGGTCTAGCTCCTGCACAGTACTTGGTTTGCTCACTTCTTATAAGTGTATTTGTGATTATGGCTTACATGGAACCTTTATGTTCCATCCAGTGTTCAGAGCCCATATTCTGGAAAGGAACAACATTACTACAAATCTGTTCGCCCACTGTGTAGCTTATTTTATAATGACATTTGTGGCCTTTTTCACAAAACCGATGCACTATTAATCTGCAGGATTTATCAGTGCCATATAGCATAAAGATGATATATATTTCCCTGACAGATCTGATCCCAATCTCTCTCTCTCTCTCTCTCTCTCTCTCACACACACACACACATTTTAGCACAACATTGCTCATCCAAATATTTCCAGCTTACAACTGAAGATAGATGACTCCTATTTGTTTCAGCTGTTGTGTGTATAGCTAAACAGGCTGTGTTGTGGTCAGGCTCCCTGCTGTTATTTGCCCCTAAAACTTACCCTTCTCAGAATTTGTCCACTATGAGAAGAATTTTGTATAGTGAATATTTGTATAGTAAATTTCATTATGTATTTTACCATGGTATTATCTAAGCATATCTCAAAAAGAAAAAAGAAAAACAAAGTATTTTAAAGTATTGAATAGTTCTATTATTCACAACTTGGGTAAACAAGTTTCATTTCTGTGACTAAAATGGACACCTAAGAAAGCAAATTTAAAAGCCACTTTAATTGCAAGATGGTTGTGAACTGCATTGGAAACTCCTACACAACATACCAGTTGATCTTTGCAGATTTAGAATCAGGAGGAAACTGTAAATTAAGGAAACAACTATGTGGGTGGGGATCCAAACAGTAAAGTTCTTAAATAGAGATGAAAGGGGGAAATACTATTGACTCAATTTGTAACCTGATACCAACAATTAAAATAGGGGTACTGTACCACAACAAGGTTTGATGGACAATGGAGAGAGAGAAAGGGAGCACAAACCCCTTTTATAGGCAGATGAATTACAGAAGATAAGACTAAATACTAAGCATTGGAAACTGGTAGCTCCTATGTCAGTGGGGCAATGAATCCATTTCAGGTTTCTACTAGTTTTGTAAAAAAGCTTTCCAAGGTACTGGACCTATTTAGGAATAGAGATTAGCAACTTTGGAGAGCACATTTAAACCCTGGAATTAAAAACAGAATCAATTTACAATCAAATGACATGGGATCCACCAACCACTCATGAATTTTTATGTTCCCACCCATCTTCAACTGAATTCTCAGAGGAAGGTATGGGTGATCATTTCACTCTTTGCCTTCACACCTGTATGGCTCAGCATAGTGTATGGAGGTCTGTATGTGGACCTCCACTAGGCTGAGCCATATACCATCATAACAACGACAACTCCACTTACTGAACAGCCTCTGCAGTCCCATCCCTAGTGAATCCATTTACATGGGGTATGGATAGTATCATAGAAGCTTCTGGGTGCATCCCCATATCCAGACATGAAATGATTACAGCAGTGCTGAGACCTACGAAGGATCCTGGTGGATCTCAGTGCTAATGCCATCATTTTGTGTTAGGTTATGGGGTAGAAGCAGGAAATAGCCATGTGTGGAGCTTCAGAGCTTTAAAGTAAGTAGGAGGGGGGCTTGGAAGCTGCAGAAGGAGGAAGAAACTCCCAACTCCCCCCCCCAGAGCCAAAATAAAAAAGAACTGCACACTTGTAAGGGAATCGTACACATTTGTTTCTGTCAAACAGGATGAGATTTGAATGTGGTAGAAATGGAGACCAATACAGTTGTTGATTTAGACCCAAGCTTTTGATGTTTCAGCTTGAATCCTTTCACATTCATCTATGTTCCTGATAAATTGGGATCACCATCTTTCTTTTCTTTTCTTTCCCTGAACGGCTTCTCATTTTTATCACCTTTCTAACAGTCAGGCACCTTATAGTCTGTTCTGCTATGGGAATACCAGTGAATTTTTCTGGTGGAAATGCAAGACATGTCATTTTAATTTGTTTTTAGAGAAATTACCCCAATTCATGAAGCACATATTTCAGAAAGAAATAACTTGAGTATTTTTTAACTCAAATATAGGATAAAAGTTACACTGATCTTTTCTCTTCTTTTATACCATCCCTAAGGGCATGGGGGGACAACAAGAAATTTGCTCTATAACAGTTTTTATTTCTCATAGATTTACTCAGGATATACTTCCTGGATCCAAACAAAGCATTAGATGGTATTAACTGGGACAGAATGAGCTGGGGTGTGAGAAAACAGAATTTCAGTAGGCTTGAACTGAAGGGATTCATCCATCCCTGTACAACTTTGTCTTATAACAAGACAGACAATCTAATTCTGGACAGTTGGCTCTGTCTACCAGTAGTAGCTGGTGATTTCCATGTCAGTAGGACTGGTGAAACCACATTAGGCATTAGTCTAAACTTTAAGGGAGCTATTCAAAGTATCCCTATCATCAAACTAGATTGAGTGCCAAGGATAGTGCTTCCAGCATTTGGGCTGAAATCCATGGCTGATTCCGTCTCCTTGTGCCAGGGATGCCACCACCTGTTATTGTGTCCTGGTAAGAAATCTCCAGAGTCTCAGAAATAGTTTTTTCTCATCACCCTCTTACTGAGGTAGTGGAAGACACTGCTCCCTCACAGGAGATGGCAGAGGCCAAAGACACTGAAATTTATATGCTCTTATCCTTTCACGCAACAAAGAGATAAATGCCAATCCCAACAACTCTTAAATAATAGATGCTGGCCTAATTCAACATCTATGGCCTTGAAAGAGATGTCCATAAAATTCTCAACAGTTCCCTCACAGTTTTGATGCTGACAACCTTCTTGTCTTGTTGACTAACAGTACTCTGGAATTCCTATTTTCATGACCTTGGACTGGCTACATTTTGACAACTCTGTTTACTCCTTGCTGGCTTAATGTATCTGGACTGCTGACCTGCTTCAACAACTTCTGGGCAGGGTTGTGCTTCTTCCTTCAATTTGTTCAGATAACTTGTGATTGACGCAGACTGTACTAACTATCTTGCACTCTAACCATCTGCTTCCTTAGACATTTGCTGACTGGTGTATAGAACACAAAGCAGGACTGGGAAGAAATGTTGGACCATGAGATCTACTTGTAGTTGTTGTGTGCCTACATGTTATTTCTAACTTATGATGACCCTAAGGAGGACCTATCATAGGGTTTTCTTGGCAAGATTTCTTCAGAAGGGATTTGCCTTTCCCTTCTTCTGAGGCCGAGTGTGACTTACCCAAGATGCCCCAATGGGTTTCCATGGATAAATGGGGATTTGAACCCTGGTCTCCAGAATCATAGTCCAATGTTCTTTCCATTGACTCACTTGTGACTTAGGGCCTTTACAGACTGCAGAAATAGTGCAGCTTGAGGCCAGTTTAAATGTCCTGGCTTAGTGCTAGGCAATCATGGGAACTGTATTTTTTTCTGAGACATTGAGCCTTCTCTATCAGAGAGCTCTGGTATCACAATAAACTACAGTTCCCATGATTCCTTAGCCCTGAGCCAGGACAGTTAAAGTGTCTTCAAGTTGCACTATTTCTGGCAGGCTGTAAAGGCCCTTAGTTGAGTAAAATTAAGTAACTAGTTGATTTAGTATCTCAGCCATAGCTCCTTTTTGAGAGTACTGAAATCACATCTCCATTTTTTTTTTGGGGGGGGGTAACGAAACTACCTTTGGTTCTTCTCCTGGACATTGTCTGTTTTCTCATGCATTATTAATAGCCATTTTGCCTGCTGGGTCAATTGAGTTCTCTGTACAGAGTGCTGGGGTTATTTTAAATCCTTCAGGATACATTGCTATGAGAAATGAATTCATTCATAACAGCATTCCCTGGTGGATTGAAGTCCTGACCTCTTAGTGTTTTCCAGCATGATTTTACAGAAACATAAGCCACTATGTGAAATCATTTCCCCCATCAATTCCATCTGAAAACTCTCTGTGTTTTTAAACCCAGATGGCCTTTTTTCCTGTCAGAAGCATTAACTTTCAGAGTAGTAAATGCAGCTGCTACATTAGGTTTTGGATTCTCTGCTCTTGCAAAACTCTTTAGCTCCCTTGAATTGGGGGAAGAGGACATTTAAGCAAACAACTAGTTGACTCACATGAATATTTTTATTTTGGAAAATCCACCATATGGTTACTTAAAATAAAGCAAACTTAAGAAATCAACTCATATGGTCAACTGAGAAGTTGTTTCAGCCTTAAAATTACCTGAGGGGAAAACATCACAACTGAACTAAATATTTGTAAATAATTGAGATTTTACAACTTGATATTGCATTTTGACAAACCATCTGTTATGAACAGTAATGCATGTTGTATGTCATCCGATGTATCGGATCCAATATACTCTTGCCCATCAGTAAATAATGATAGAAGATTTTTGAAATTTGATACCTGCTACCAAATACTTGAAAGTCAAATATTATCAAGTATTTGTGATGTAACAAAAGGTAAATACCTTTTTAATTAAACAAGCATCTGATGATTAATTGCTGTGAGGAGTCTGCAAGTCATACTATGTTACTGCCTTTATTGTCATGCTTTTAAATGATTTTATTTTTAAAATATATATTTCTTCTTCGTGGTCTCTGCAATTCACACAAATGAGCAGATATAACCCATTTGTGTGAATTCGCAGATAACCATTCGAAGAAATACCATTACAAGTAAGCAGATCCTCTCTCTCTCTCTCTCTCTCTCTCTCTCTCTCTCTCTCTCTATATATATATATATATATACATTTCTTTTTAAAATAGTGTTCTATCTTCTAAATCATCTAAAATAAATCTTCTAAATAGTGTATAAATAATGAATAAATAGTAAAATTGTGAATAAATCTTCTAAAATAGTGTTCTATCTTCTTAATCATCAGATTTTTAGCTGTATCTTGTTTTAGCCATGTTGTAAACTGTGCTGAGTCCAATGTTGGGGGAAAGGTAATTGGGTCCTATGATGGTTCTCTGTAGTCCCACTCCACTGAGCTGGATGGGATTCCTTGAGAACACCTTAATTAAAACAACAACAAATTGCTGCCACCACCCAATGATTTAACTTATCACACCCCACAATGCATTGGGACATTGCTGGGCCTTCTACTGGTAACCTACACTCAGAACAGACATTAGTCGGTAATGGGCTGGATGAGGGACAACAAACTCAACCTGAATCCAGAGAAAACAGAAAAAACAGTCTGGGAGTACTCATGGATTCATCTCTACAGTTGTCATCTCAAGTGGATGCGATAGCCAGGAATGCTTGGTATCAACTTTAGTTGATTTGCCAACTGTGTCCCTACCTGGATCAGAAGGACCTTGAAGCTGTAGTACTTGCCCTGGTAATCTGGATTTGTGTACTGCGCTCTACATGGGGTTACTTCTGTACCAAGTTCAGAAGTTTCAACTTGTTCAAAATGTGGCAGCCAAACTGGTCACTGGAACCTAGGTCTGACCATATAACTCCTGTGTTAAAAGCTCTACATTGGCTGTCCCTTAGCTTCCAAGCACAGTACAAAGTGTTGGTTATTACCTTTAAAGCCCTATATGGCTTGGGGCTGAGTTACTTGAGGGAACGCCTCTCCCCATACAATCCGCCCCACACTCTCATAACATCAGGGAAGAATGTACTAGAATACCAAAAAAATCAGACTTACTATGACTTCCCAAATATCATTTATGGCTGCAGCTCCCAAGTTGTGGAAAGCCTGCCGGAGGAGATCCGTCTTATCACCACTCTAGAGGTCTTCAAGAAGGCACTCAAGATGAAGCTCTCCTGGTGGGCCTATCCATCTGCCCTCCTTAATGGGCCTTAAGTTAACTTAAGTTAAATTGGTATGACTACATGGCTTGGAAATGGATGTTGATTAGGTTGTTTTATTGATTTTTATAATTGTTGCATATTGACTTTTATAATGTTCTTATTGTATTTATTGTATTTACTTTACTTGATTGCAATTTTGTATATTGTTGCTCATTTTATTGGTGTAATCCTGGCTCGATTACACCAATAAAATGAGCAACAGGGAGAGGAGGGAAATATAAATAAAATTTGTATTTATTATTATTATTATTATTATTATTATTATTATTATTATTATTATTGCCAAGCTAAGGCCATTAAAAGGAATTAAGAATGAGATAGAGTACTAAAGAAAAATATTTATTATAAAGCTAAGAACATTAAAGACTAAGACATGGAGGACAATTGGTCCTCCAGGCACAAACTTAAAGGATTAATTACAAAAAGATAATCATTTCAGCCAAACCTGAATTCCTGCCTAAAAAACACCCTAAAAGCCAAGACCTGGATGTTTATCAACTTCTACTCTCCCAACTGCTTCAATGGTCACTTCCCAACCATCATCCAGGAGGTTCTTTTCTAATAGCCATTTGATCGGATGGTTGCCTTCACTCCTCATATTACATTACTCCCTCCCACTTGGTAAATGGAGGGACTCCCATTTATCACAGGGCCCAAAACAGACAGGCCAAAAGTGCCACCTTCAGGCTACGCTGGGGGTATGGCGTACAGATGACACACACCCCCAGATTAGCCTGAAGCCACACTGCAGCCACCTAAGGCAACCCAGCACAAAAAGGAGCACAAAAAAACACTCCTTAGGACCTTCACATCCCAGAGTTTGAACAGATACTATCCTCTAACAATCTCCATAAAATTGCTTTATTTTATAAACTTCTGTTACAATTAGAGATGGAGGCTGAAGTGATTAAAGAAACCATGGTTAAGTGTTCTCAAGACCTAAAATAAAACAAACAGTTAGATCAATGGGGAAAGACCTGGAATAAAAGATTGAAATATACCCTGAGTTACAACTTAAAATATATATTTTTTAAGATGCAGTTCAAATGGTATATAACTTTGGCCAAATTAGCAAAGATCTATAAAGTTACCTCCAATAAGTGTTACATGTATAAATATGAGATTGGTACCTTTTATCGCATCTGGTGGAATTGTACATATGCAAAAAGATATTGGAAAGCAATTCATAGTACTGTAATGGAAATTCTGCAATTTAAAGGAAAAAATGATCTAAAATTTTATTTACTAAGTATCTATAAGTATGAGAATTTGGAAAGCACCTTCAGCAAACTTTTGTTTTATATGACCACCAGTGAAAGAATCCTGTATGCTAGTAAATGGAAGACAGTGGAATGTCTTGGTGTGGAGGAATGGTTACATAAGTAAGGAGAGTATGTTGAAATAGATAAGCATACTTGTATGATAAGAGAACAAGACTGGGGGGAAGACAAAGCAATTTGGAACCCCCTGATTACATGGACAAAATAGCAGTCGAGGGTGGTAAATTTGGCTAGAGTTATACTTAGGTTAAGGGAAAAAGGAAAATAGTTTCTCCCAAAACCAATTAAATCGGGAAAGGTGTAAGATTATATTATTATTTGACTTTGATGGAGTTCAGGAAGTCGTTTATGTTATTATTGTGTTTTGTTTGTGTTGTAGTTAGTTTGCATTGTTTCTCTCTCTGTTATCTGTTTCACATTTTATATTGCATATTTGTCGTCATTTGATATTATAATAATAATAATAATAATAATAATAATAATAATTAATAATTTATATTTCCCACCTCTCCCTACAGATCAAGGTGGGATTACACAATAAAATGAATACAATGTGCAAAATACAAACAATAAAACAATAGAGCAACAATAATAAATTATAAGAGAATAAAATACAATAAGGACTGGTTATTATACAATATTATAAAAATAAAAATAAAAATAGCCAATCGTCATCAGAATCTAGAAATCTAGAACGGGGTAAGCAACCTTTCCCCTTTAAGGGCCGAGGGACTTCAGCTCCCAGAATCCCAGGAGCTATTGGCCAACATGGGACTATTGGCCAACATGGCTGAGGCTTCTGGGAGCTGAAGTCCCTCGACCCTTAAAGGGGAAAGGTTGCCTACCCCTGATCTAGAAGATCAGATGGCTAGGCCCACCGGAAGAACTCCGTCTTAAGTGCCTTCTTAAAGGCATCTAACGTAGTAATAAGACTGATCTCTTCTTGTAGGCCATTCCATAACATGGGAGCTGTGGCTGTGTACGATCTTTGGGAAGTGGTGCTGAGTCTGGTTATGATATGTTTTTTTTAACTGCAATAAAGTATTTTTTTCCAAACAAAAAGCACTCCTTGCTGGTGGTTTGTTGTGGACCACAGCAGCAGCTGGCCACAGGGCCACCATGTCAGTGTTCACTGCAGTCCTGTGCCAAACAGGGAACAATCAGGGTGGGAGCAGCTTCTGGCTACTCCTTTTGCTTTGTCTGCTCAAGGCCACAGTGAACCCCTCCTTCTGACAGGCTTTCAGTCCACAGATCTGACCAGCCATGGATCACAAGCCCCCATTTTGTTCAATGGCAGTGTGAGAATAATATGGGGCATGGTCATCTGTGGCTTTTGACATCCATGGTGGAATGAAATCAGATCTGGGAAGGATCACCTGTATATTAAATAAGCCAAGTACTTTTCAAATTCCATTGTCTAGAATATGAAATCTCTATGAGCTACCTGACATGAACAGTAACATATATCACACGTCATCAGATTCTAAATAATCTTGTCCACCGAAAGATAAATGGTCAGACAGAAAATGGTTTTGATGTCTGCTATCAAATACCTAAAACCAGTACATATTAGTTGGAAAGTATTATCAAATACTTGCAATTTAGTATAACTGATGATCAAAACCCAGAAACTAGTCATTCAAGTATTTATAGAACATCCATCCATATTCATGGATTTCTTTAAAAAACTATGAACAACTTCCCCCTCAATTAATCATAGATGCCTAATTTTAATTGCAAGCCCTAATCTACAGAACCATATAAATTCATGCAAATCCCATTGCTTTCATGAATCTGCTGAAGTTGGGGATAGTAAAGGGATTCATACCAGATCATACTATATCATGCCAATATCCTAGATAGTATGTCTGCCATGTAACTGCAATGAATTCACAGCTCCGGGTCTCCCTACCACCACTCGGCATCAGCCAAAACACTGCTGTGGCCATTGAATGGCCATATTTAAGAGGAGAAGAAGGGAGGTAACTGGGCAGCGAGGACTGCCTGTTGCCCCTATGTAGTTTCCTAGAGAGAGAGGCAGAGCAACAACAGTGCCATGGTTCCTCTGCCTCTTTTTCCAGCAAAGAACAGGGGAGAAAAAAGGCAAATCAACCATGCTATCTTCCTTGCTGCTTCCACATAGGAGTGACCCTACAAGGCTTGGCAGATGTTTGGGGAAGGGTTGGATGAGCATAAGAAGTTACAAAATAGACTCTTGTGCCCTGTTCAAAACAGAGCATATCCACGAATATAGCAAGCATATGCCACTAACAGGATTACAGTCATAGTAGGAGAAAGCAACAGTGGGCTTAGGTGAGAGAAAAAGTTACAGTAAAGTACACCTGGATTCATTTGTTCTCATTAAGGAACCTGCCAACAGTTTTGGAAATAACATATTCTAACAACAGCTCCTTGCATGAAACACCTTTGGAAGTTCTTATGTTGGTGACAGCCAAGAAATCATTGTAATGTCCCTTTCAAGCTTCAGCGTATAGACTGATAAGAAGATTGTGAGTTTTGTCATTCTTCTTTTGTCACAGTCACACTTCGCAATGTGAGACACAAAGTCTACAGCTTTAAAACACACACACATAGTCTTTGACAAGTTTCTCAGTATCTTAGAGTGGTGATGTTCACATGCCAGTAGGAATGGCTTTTTGAGTGTTGGAGTGATGCCTCCAGAAATAACTCACACTTCTTTCACAGTAGTTTTCTCTCTCCCACCCCCACCCCACACACATTCTGATTCCCAGGCCATAATCCCTGATTCAATGAAGGTAACAATGTCCCTCGGGGGCAAGGTTCAACATCTGAGGGCCTAAGCAGACAAGCAGGATAGCATGGGTTCCCCTGCCTTTTCCTCTGTGCTATCCTGCCCCTAGTTCTGACCTGGGCCAGTCCCTAGGCCAGTACAGTGACAGTCGGATGCTTACACGCTGGCCTATCACCATGCCATGGAGCTGCTGCCTCCACATACCTGCATACACTCTCAAGTCTTCTCAGAAGATCTCTATAGCAACCTGTAACAATAGAAACAGGGTGCCTGGCTACACCCACATGGCTAGGTACACCGATCCAATGCCACAGGGATCTTCTGAGAAGATGCAATGGTGGAGACAAGTAAGGGGCATACAGGACAGTGCTGTGTGCCAGTGGTCCCTGCAGAGTTTCAAGGAAACACCGCAGCAAACAACAGGGTTTTTCACCCCAGGCTAAGCCTCTTTGGGCTGGGATCAGTTGAAAACCACCAGATTGGTGTCTGGACTGGCTGATCCCAGCATAGGGTTAATGGCCTGCATTATCTATATAGGACATTGCCAGGCTGGGGGGAAGATGGGCCTTTTGCTCTAATTTGTACAGGCCCTGAGATTGCTTCTTTAAGGCTAGACTAAAAACCTGGATTAAATTCACTGTACCACAACTGGAGCCACTGCTTGGGTTTGAGGGTGTCTACCATAATGCCTATAGTCACTATCATCACCTTTTAAAAGTAATTAGTTATAGTTATTATTCCATAAATGCAATATCTTAAAAATAACACTTTTAGTGTCCACTTACTGAAAAAATAACTGGGTACTTTTCTAGTTATGTATGAATTAAAAACTGAATGCTACAAGACACTTACTCTCTATGGTACTGAACATACTCTTCTTACATCCACCTACAATAGAGTATGAGATATCACCCAATCATCAATTTTAAACATTCCTATAATTCTGAAAATAACTTTAAATGTCACCATTGTAGCATAAAAAGAATTAGGTTATTATGAAATTACCTCTAATTAATTAATTAATTAACCTAATTATGTTTTAGCTCTGCAAAAAGGGTAATAGTTACAAGTAAAAAATATTCTCAAGAATTTCATTTGAAACTTTAGGAAAATTTAGATGCAGGGGAGTGGGCACAGCCTACTCACAAAACACATTGTGTCCATTTGTGTCTTTCCCTAGAGTTGAAACAATAGCATAAGTGAGTACCTCTTCTCAAATATTTACAACATCAGTACCAGCAAAATGACACTTGCCAACCTATTTCTTGGAAACACTTTCTCAATTTCTTGACCTCTTTAATACGTGCAAATCATCATCATCATTCTATTTCAGTTCACTTTTTGGACAAGTTGTTTTGGAAGTTCTTTTGAATTCTTTTGACTGATTTTCCCAATTGTACCTGTGCTTTTCTTTTGGGCTTACAGTTTGGATTACATAATTTCATCTGTGAGAGAATGTTCCTTTCTCATGGCAAGGAGTCAGTGTATCTGGACTTTTGGCCCTCTTCATCTTAATTCTGAGATCTCCTAGTCATGAGATCCAGAAATGAGTTTTCCAAAGTGGAAAATGATATTTACTGGCTTCAGTTTTCACATAAAAAATGCCAAAAGATGGAAAAGAAAAACCAAAAAAAGAAGCAGCTGACTCCAGAAAGAGAGTGAGAAGCAGAAAGAAAAGCCATTGCTCAAGAAAATCCAGGTCTTACTGTGCCCATAAGACCTTTCTGTGCTCCTGACAGAAACCATATGAATCATGAACAAGTCAAGAACTTGTAAGTACCATGTAAAACTAATTTTTCCCTGGCTGCTGCAGCTGCCTTACCCAAGAAGCCGGGCCATAACCTGTGCATTTATTTACTTTCCCTATGGGCAAATCCCAGAGCCTTCAGACATGTCAGTAATAGTCCAAAATAGAAAGTGGAAGGAAGTGAACCCCACGCACATATGCACACACACATGCTTTCCCACCACAATCGTTGCATGAAACTTGGCAATAGTTTCCTCACCTCTAATTGATTCCAAGTGGCTTGAGTCGGCTGTTACAAAAATTTCCTGTGCTCAGCTGAAAGATGGGAAAGATGGGGAGTGGGAAATGTCTTGGGTGTCCCCCCTTCCTATTCTCAGTCTTAAACTATCAAAATATGCTCCTTATTTAACTCTGATCACATTTTTTTTTTAGTTTTCAGTGGATAAATGTTTTTTGTTTTTGTTTTTGTTTGGTGATACTATGGCCAATGGTCTTTTCTCCAAGTTCAATATACTCAGTTCCTCCAGTCCTCATTGCGCTTCCGTAACCCTGATTATGTTCCTTTAGTAAAGGTAAAGGACATATATTCGTATATGTCCTTCTTAAATTGTGGCACCCAGATCGAGATAATATTATAATTATGAATTATTAACAATGATTACAACTGCCATGCAGTTATGATGTCATAAGCTAGATTTACAACCTCATATTTCATATTCACATTTGCAACTGTGGCACTATTGCCATGACCACAAATGCACTAAAACCCACCTTATAACCTAGGAAACTATACTGAGCAAAGGAGTCCTACAGTGTTGGTGAGCTGAACACTGAAGGATAAGACATCCAGTTCCCTTCCACTAGTGAACCACAATGCAACAAGCAGAAGCAGGGACCACTGAAGGGGAATATGCAGGATCCTGCCACAACACACTGTTACTCTTTGGCAGGATGGGGTTAGATGCATCATCCCTCAATACTCTATTTGCCCAATCTGCAGAACTCCTTTGCTCAGTATGGCCACCTGGCTTTTGGGGTGAGTTTTAAGGGGTTGGATCAAGAGATGGAATGTAGCTAGGACATCATAACTACATACAGAAACTTGACCTTTATTTACACCATATTTTCCATCAGACTAGTACTCGAGGTGATGTACAAATTAAAATGTAAAAAAAAAAAAACCAGTTAAAAACATACCCCCCCAAAAAATAATCAACATTAAAATAGAAGTAAATGATTGTATCAACAGTTTAAAACATATGCTTACAGATGATAAAGAACAGTTTTTAAACAGTAGAGTTTAAAATAATACAGCACTCTTTTAATAACCCTTTCTTTAAAAAAAAAAACACTACCATTCTAAAAACCTATCAGAATAAGAAAAAAGTCTTCACTTGCAAACAACAACAACAACAAATAGGGATCCATTCCAACTCTCCATGGGAGTTCAAAAGCTTAGAGATGGCCACAAGGAAGACCCAATGTCATTTACCCACCAACAATACCTGTGAAGGTGGTGGTACTGCAATTGCCCCAGGCTTTTCCTGAAGATCTCAGGATTCAGGAAGGTTCATATGGAGAGACAATCTTTACCGTAGCCTGGACCTAAACTGCATAGGGCTTTATAACATCATTAGTATAACTTTCAATTGGGCCTGAAAATATACTGGCAGCCAGAGGAGCTGTTTGAACAGAGGAGTTGTATGATTCATGTAACAAGCTCCAATTAACACTATAGCTGAAGCTCTTTGTACCAACTAACGTTTCTGAACACTCTTCAAAGGCATTAATTATTACATTAATCCAAATGGGGTGTCACTAAGCCATGTGTCACTGTGGCCAGATCAGGCATCTCCAGCAATAGGGCTATATACTCCCTATTCTGCAGAATAAATGGGAAGTATAACCTGTTATATGTCCTATACATCCTAAAGCAGGGGTAGGCAACCTAAGGCCCGGGGGCCAGATGCAGTCCCCTGAGG
>CM034702.1:19555940-19572977 GCA_020142125.1 Phrynosoma platyrhinos
TTCCAACTCTATGATTCTATGATTCTATGATTCTATGATTCTACAAGTAGTTAGTGAGCTTTACAGTTACAATTTTAAAAATAATGTCTTTCTCAAAAATAACAACATAGTTACTTGTTAGTTACTTTTTTTTAAAAAAATGGAAGGTTATAAAATATTAGGTGTGCTACAAAATATGCTCTCCTCATTATCAACAATAGTGCCCACAACAGAGCATGAGACAACAAAATCAAACCCAACATAAACTGTCTCTTGAACTTCATGATGTTCTTTCTCTATCACTTAGTGAAGCCACACATCCATAACTAGTAGCTGAAAGTTACAGTTCCTTGGGGAAAGGGTTAATGTTGCCCACCATTAAGATATACAGTTAGCCTTCAGTATCTGTGGTCTTGCCATCCACAGATTTGAGTATCCACAAACAGCAAATTCATGTTGTCCCTTATGGTGCTGCATGCATGTGGCCACACTGCCATTAGGGACAGCCCCCATTGCCCCCAATGCCAGTGCATGCACACAACTGTGCCATCATTAGGGACAGTGAAACTTCACCTGAAGTCCTGTTGACCCAGATGATGGTGTGGACACATGCACACGTTGACATTAGGGACAGTGGAACTTGAGTATCTGCAGATTTTGGTATTCGGGTGTGTATGTGTCTGCAGTGGATCCCCCATGGATACCAAGGTCTGACTGTAGTCTTAATGTAACATTAATGTAATCATTACACTTCTGTTTATGGGAAAAGTAATTAATTATAATACGGTACTTGTAATTACCTGTTTGTAATTAATTCTTTGTGCGCTCTGCTAAGAGACAGCCTGTAATGAAGTCTGAACTGAACCAGCCTGGCAGGGAAGCAGACAAGCCCAGAAAGAAATTATCCTTGTCATCATCAGCAAGAGTATCATCATTAACACCCAAGAAGACCCAATGTATTTGTTTGAAGGCTATCTCAACCATGTAAAGATGCATTGAAAACTGTCTGAGGAAATTTAATGTCTTTATTCTCAGCTACTGGGACACAAAGACTCAACCTAACAATGAAGGCCATCACATTGGCTACATAACTGATCTAAACAGCACTACATGTGCTTTTATTAGATGCTTACTGCTCAACATATTGTGCTAATGAGCTTAAGTAAACCAGTGAAATTGTGAAGTCTCGACTGAGTTTTTTTATTGTTTTGTCTCTGTCCAGATAGCACCTTGATTTCCTTTTTTTTTTCAAAAAGGGGGGGGCTACTAGTTGTGCCTAAAGAAAGCAATACTACTGTGTATTTAATTCCACTTTAAAAAATGTCTTGGATATAGATCCAAAGCTTGAAGACACTGTGAGAACAGCAGCCAGGGCTGAAATGTAAAATTCCCAGGCACACCCTGAAAAATAAATGGTCTGTTTCAGAGCAATTGTTGTAACTAGTACAGCAATCAATCCCTTGTGATAGAAGGCTGTTTAGAATGAAGATTTGATCCAGGCTTCTGTTTTGATATCTGCACTTCTGTTTCAGAGCTTTTAGCATTAGCATGCTGCGTTCAAATTCACTTAGGGGAACCAGTGCTGATAAATTATCAGGGAATTTCTCATGTCAAGCCCAATCTCCCATCCCATTGTGGTCTCCTTCTTCCTCCCAGAGAGCCTTTGACATCTAATGGGATAACACTTAGGATCAATTCTCTTTGACTGAAAGACCATGTGGGCTTTCTCAAAAGTTCTGACCAGGTTGAGAAGCTTGTACTGTACCATGTTTATTTATAATTTCCCCATGGTCAATTTTCAAAGCTCTGCCACTGAGCTACACTATAATGTTGTCAAAGCTCAGGGCCTGGTCCTGAGTCACTAGTTTTTGTGGGTCCAGGTAAGAGATGAGGATGTGAATTCTCCAGTTTTGGTAGGTTTGTTTCCAGGGAAGAGGAAAGGACTGTTTGTGCAAGTCACCAACTCAGCTACTAGACTTGCTACAGTTTACAAAGCTCAATTGATTTGTTGATGCAACTTACAAAGACCTTCAAGTGGAGGGATTTAATAAATTAGCTTCCTTCTTTCCTCCTAGTTCTTGTGATGCCAGGACACAACTCTCCACCCAGCTCTGCATCTACCTTCTGGCTAAAGGAAAAAACCCCTCCCCCATTTCATTTTGATCTGGGAACAACCCTTTCAGCTAAGATTTCTGACTTAATTTCCAAAATGGACAATATGGCATATACGTGTGTGCACGTGAACATATGTGTGCTTGAATAACAAGCTGTGAAAAACTTTAGTTGGTAGTTAATTGATATTGATTAATTACATCACCAGGGACCTTAGCTAGGTCTCAGGTTTTAGCCTCAAGAGTCTAAGACGATTATGAACTATCAACCTTACTATACTATAATTCCTTTGAGGATGATTTCTAGGGGAAGAAAGATTTCTAGGAGGGAAGGTGGGCTAATACATACTTTGGAAATAACAAATTTTCTATCCAACAAACAACTTGTGTACCTTCATGTCATTTCCAATTTATGGTGATCCTAAAATGAACCTATTGCAGGATTTCTTGACAATATTTTTTCAGAGGGGATTTGTTTTTGCCTTCCTTTGAGGCTAAGAGAGTGTTAGGGCTCATTCCCACTTACATTTAACCCAGTCTGTGATTTGTTTTTGCTCCAGGTTGGTGAATCGATTCCAGTTCATGTGTCGTTCCCACTATGGAAGCAAATCTTTTCTTTATTTGCTTCTTTTTTGGCACAATTGTTATTTCCACTAGTTTGTGCCCCTTCAAAATGGCTGTCAATCATATATGTGTCATCAGTGATGCAACTGGAAACACATTCAAGAAAAAACAGGAGTGGGTCATGGGTGCCATGGCCAGAATCTCATCCCTCACTAGTATCCCATCCCTCACTATTTTGGGGAGAAATCCACCATTTTCTCCCCTCTCCATTCCCAGGACCCTTCCTACATTACAACCTTCTGTTCAAGAGGAAGTCAAAAATGTCCATTCTGAGTTTGACTAGTAAGCATTCCATCAAGTCCTGCATGGCAGGGAGGGGACCACTTCAACTCCCCCTCCAAGTCCCCTGGGAATGCATGCAGCCATGGGTGTCATATGGAGGACTTTCCCTGAGTGAGGTGCTTCCCTCTCAGTCTGCAGGACTTGGAGGACATGGGGAGTTGAAGTGGTGCCTACCCAGCCTTGCATACTTGGAAGACATGCTTCCTAGTCAAGCTCAGTATGGAGGATATTTTGGAATCCTCCTAGACAGAAGGTTGGAATGTAGAGTAGGTCCTGGGAAAGGGGAAGGGAGGAAATGTTAGATTTCCCCAAAAACTGGTGAGGGATGTGACAACCCTCTGTCACAGTAATCCCTCCCCTCCCGTTTCATGTGATTTACTGGCTCAAGGTCTGAGTGTTCCTGAAAGGCAATAAAACCCCTTCAGGAAGCAACCAATTAAACATTTAATATTCAATTTTTACTAGCCCATCCAAAACAGAAACTCCTCTCCTTAAGGGAGAGTGTAAATAAAGCCCCAATAAGAACCACTCAGCACCAATGACACATGTCCCTGAAAGAAATACTACCTGTACAACAAGGTGGCACCGCAAGGCCACAGGGCCTCCTACACTCCCCAAACAGGGACACCAAACAACCCCAGAACAGAACCATTGGCAATGCATTGGGGATTTAGTATCTCCCCAAGGCCCACCACCAGCAGCAGCCACTCCATCACTGGGGCTAAGGAGCTGGCTTCTCCCTCCCAATCTCCACTCTGGCCTAGGCCCCAGTCAAAGGGGCTTATCAAGGCCTTGGCATCCCTCCAAGGCCCACCACCCCCAGCAGCCACTCCAACACCAGGGCTAAGGAGCTGGCCTGTCCCCCCAGTGTGCATTGAAGCCTAGCCCCCGGTCTGAGAAAATGGGGGGCTTACCCCCCTGGGCCCTTCCAGGCCCATCTACCCAGTCCCTAGGGTCCCCTAGGGCGTGTGACTTATAGCCAGACTGGTCCGCCCCAAAAGGCAGGCCGCCCCGGCCATGCAAGCCTCATCCTTGGCCTTACCACACTGGGGGGCATGCCGTCCTAGGTGTGGCGAGGCCCCAGGAACCACTGGCTGCACGGTGACTGACTGACTAGGCCACTCCCAGGCCGACAAGCTCCATGAGAGGAGTGGCAAAGCCACCCAGGCCGTGCTCTTCTCCCACAACTCCTGTGCTGGGTTCGGCCAAAAACCAGGCCACAAACATGCCCAAACACGCCAGGAGCCAAGGCAGCAGACAAGCGCTCCGTTCATCTGCAATGATGAAAATGGCTGCCATCACGTGGCGGCCGAGGGCTAAATAGCCCTCAAATCTTGTGGGTAATCTTGCGAGACTTAAAGCCTTGTGAGATTACCCAGAGTGCCTTGGACCCAGCATGCCTTTTAGAGGCCGGCGCAACAGAGAACCCCTCCCAACGTGTTGGGGTGTGTGTGTGTGTCTAAACCAGCTTACTTGAGCCAGCTTAAAATTAGAAGCAGGCAGCATCTTGATAGTATCATATGCATCTAGCTGCCAAAATCTCCACCCAGGTGCAGTGCAGCTCCATTATTGCTCCAAGGGGTGTTCCTCATGCCTCTTTTCGAAGCTGGGAGTTTTCCGGCTTGAAAAAAATGGCTGCCAGAGCTTCTAATTTTAAGCTGGCCCAGGTAAACTGGTTTATAACCTAATGCAATAATCCTCATATGTCACAGTGCTTCCTATGTTTCTCAGGCCTAATGATGATCAGTGTGTTCAAATGCAAGCAAACTTGAAGCAAAGGGATAGTGTACTTCAGCATAATGCAGTCGCACAATTAGCCTATGAAACAGTCCTTTAATACTGGTACAATTGCTTTATTAGCCATGACCTCAAGCCATTTTCCAATTTAATTGAGCCCATGCAAACAGCCAATGTTTCCTTTCTTTTTTAAAAAACATCAGTAGAGTAATTTTATGCCTGTTTACATAAATATAAACCTTTCTGCATTAAATGGGACATCCTATCAAGTAATACTCCATGCTGGCTGGCAGAGTTTTGAAGCCATCTTCCAAAAATAACTTTTCCAAGCTCTGAATGAGCAGTTGATAGGTATAGTCCTGCAGCTCCCCCACACTTTTGACACCTACAGAGGACTGTTGTGATTATATTTGTGTAATTTCTATTTCTCTAGATCTGGGGAGGAAATCATACATCTTTCCAAATGTTAGTGGATTCTATCTTCCAGAACGCTTAGGCAGCATAGTCAGTGGCAACACCTGTAGGCCAGCAACATCTGGAAGGCCACACAGTTCTCATGCCTGATCCAAATAAACATTAGCAATGACTCACCATCTGTGCCACTCTTGGGGACAATCTATTCTTTGAAATATTGTTGGACTGCAACTTCCATCAGCTTTGGTCATCATAACTAATTATTAGGATTTCTATCAGTTATGGTCCAACAACATCTGGGAAGCTGTATGATTTGTTGTTATTGTTGTGTGACTCCATATTATTTCCAACTTATGGTGACACTAAGGCAGGGGTAGGCAACCTTTCCCCTTTAAGGGCTGAGGGACTTCAGCTCCCAGAATCCCAGGAGCTATTGGCCAACACGAGACTATTGGCCAACATGGCTGAGGCTTCTGGGAGCTGAAATCCCTCGGCCCTTAAAGGGGAAAGGTTGCTTACCCCTGCCTTAGGGCATTGTGGGAAAATTTTAAAAATGGTAAGAGATTTTTTTCACATATAAGACCTGGAACTTGGAAAATTGCTTTAAAAGACATAGAAAAGTCTGTTTTCTGCTAAAACAAACAAACAAACAAAAAACATGCATACATAATGCATCCTGAGCTGCAAAGTTTTTCATCCATCTAGGATTCTCTACATCAGGGTTTTTCAAGATTTAAAACATACACGCACTTTAATCTTTCCATCCTCCATGAAACACTGCTAATATTGCTTTTTAACATATTCATAGATAGTTCTGACAGTGAAAAATCTGGCCTCTGTTGGAAGCAAAGAGATATAAATTCTTTTATAGAGTGATCAGTGAGAGATGGGAGTGTAGGTAATATCTCCTTTTGTTTCACTTTTCTGTATCTTTCTTTTCTTTATGTACACAAGACTTTTTTTTCTTTCTTACCCATTATGATAACTTCCCCTTTTTAAAGAAGTTGGACAGTCTCTTTGTTCCTTTTGTCTGGGAAAGAAGTATCCATGGGTCTCCAACCCAACAATGGTTGTTGTTAGCCTACTCCACATACATAAGATCCAGCTTTTAGGGACTCTTGTAACCAAGCATAGGTCACCTTATTTTGTCTGTCTCTTTTCCTATCCTAAAATGGATTTCCTGAAACAATAAACCTAAGCTTGCTTTTTTATGTTGCAAGTATTAGAATTAGTGCCAATTTAATTCTGTAACAGATCTCTTAGATTAAGAAAAGGAACTGGACCCATAACCTATTAGAATTAGTGTGTGCACTGGTTAGAAATATCATTAGTGTAAAGCAACAAAGTAAAGGCTTTAATATAGGAACTCTATTATAAGATAGTAAACTCACTTAGGGAGCTTTTCTAATCTACCTGTATTGCTTTGAGAGTTCTGGGGAAGAGAAGAGGTGGAAACATCCTAACAATATCAGTTTACATCACAGAGGGAGCATGATAAGTAAAAAGATAGGGTCATTCAGACTCCTATTGCTATGCCTACTCTGAGACAATTTTCAGTGTAAAGCATTGTTGAACTTCCAACAACAAGAGCATCCAGAGTAATCACTCTTGTTTCTTCCAAAAGCTCATATTACATTAGCCCTGCTGTACTCTGTTTCATTTTGTTTTGTTGTTGTCATGTGCCTTCAAGTCATTTCCAACTTATGGTGACACTAAAGTGACACTTAGGTAGCTTTCTTGGCAAGATTTGTTCAGAGGAAGTTTGTCATTTCCTTCCCCTGACAGAGTGTGATTTGCCCAAGTTCACTCAATGGGTTTCATGGCTGAGCCACAAATTGACCCCTGGTCTCCAGAGTCATAATCCAACACTCAAACCATTATATCATGCTGGCTGTCATACTGTTTAATATAGATGCCAAATATTCCTACACCCTCCTTCAAAAAAAAAACCTTAATTCTGGTTTCTCATCTTTGATCTAGATGTTCAAAACCTTGGGGATAAAATATCAGTAAAATATCATCCCTGCTCTTTCTTCCTAAATCTGAAACTATTTGTCCAAGACACCTTGCCTGTTACTCTCATTTTCAGTTTCTTTTATCCCTGCCCAGGGCATATTGAGAAGTTCTGGGGGTCTGATGTCAATGCAAATTCCCCAAGACTTCTTTTTGGACAACCAGAGCTGTCAATCACAATTTCCTCCCCAACAAGGATCCAGTTTCTGCATATGGACACCAGGCCACCCAAATGCTGGCTTTGCAAGGCTACTGATTGATCACTTGATCAGTAGTTCAAACACCCACACACAGATGTCGTATTGAAATTCTATTAAGCCCATAAAACTGAAGTTCAACCCAAGTTACCTTTGCAATTTTCTTCCTAAATTCCTCCAACCCCTTACTACCTAAGTAGCCTTGATCCTTTTAAAATAAATGTAATTTGGAAGAGTTTCCATTTCTCACCACAGTCTGGCACCAGTCCTACAATAGCTGTGAGGCTTAATATTTTTAGAATAATATTTTACATTTCTATATTCTTCTTTTGTCTCAAGGGAACTGCAAATACTTTATGAACAAAATGAATCCATGACTGAAATCTGACCTCTTGAGGCCATATTCTTCTCACTGAAGCTGTACCTTAATCAACAGATCATTGGAGTCACTGGAGCTCCTGCCCACAGAATAGAGCCTCCTGTATCTGGTGGTGCAGCTTTAATTTTAAGAGACAGATTATTTATGTTAATCCCACAACCATTTTCTGGAAGAACCATGTGATCACTAGAGTTCCCACATCTCAGGCTCCAGATTCATTTCTCTAGTTCTCAGGGTGGAGGGAAGAAATCTCAGGCAAGCATGCTGCCTTAAAATGTGACTGTGCATGTTTTCTCTCTTGCTAGCCTTTGTCTTAGGGTTGATTCTTGGTGTATAATCTTGATGCTATCACTAGGATCTGCACCTTGTAACATCATCTCATAACTTCAGAAGGGCCTACCCCCATGATATCAGGAGGGTGTCATCCCTAATTCTCACGTTTTGGCCCTGGAATCTCCAAGCCTGGTATAGTACTGACAACCCTAGCAGACCACAAAACACTGTGTAGTCATATGGCATTCCAGGGACTACTTCTAGCCAAGAAACTGCCTTTTATCTTCTAAAAATGACAGTATATTAGGTGGGGTTTGAGGGGAGGGATCAAATATTTTTCATTGCCTCATAATGAAACACTTGCCCCCATCCGGAACTAGGATTTGTAGACCAAAGCTCTGTTTCCACTGTAAGCCTCTGAACATCCCCTAATATATTTATTAATCCAGCTATAATTAGATATAACATTAGGTGCCAGCATGAATGGCTGTGGCTGCGATGGCATACCTAGCAACAGAATAGGTAATGTGACTTACATGTAGTTCCAGCCATGTGGAAAGGTGTGGAGATGGAGGAGCCTTCTGGAAGAGCACCACCACACACATATCCTACTGAGCATTTCTGATGGAAAAAGAAAAAGATGAGTTCTGCCAAATCAAACAAGACTATAATCCCTCTTTCATCTCTTGTGTATTCCTAAACACCCCTTCCTGCCCTCTAATTTCTGGGGACTCCAGATCTTGTGTAAGTGTTGTACATTCCTTCTTAACTTCCGAATATCCAAACAAAATTTCCACTTTGGAAACCTTCTCAGGTTCTGTTGAGGGACAATAAAGCTTTTGGTTTCCCATGGAACTTCCATGGATTGAGGTTGGTTTAAAGGTATAAACAGCACTCCACAATGTAGCCTTTTTGCTGCAATCACCTCCTCACTTGTTGCCTTCAGATTTCAGTCTGAACCACTATTCCTTTGTCTGTTCCTGTCTGCTTCCCTAAACTTCCATACTCAAGCCTCATGGTTTAAGCCACTCCTGATTTCTGTGGCCCATCTCTGCAGGATCGGTAAATTCCTTCTTCTCCAACCCTCAAACTCTTCTATCCCCTTTCACTTTTCTATATTCAATTAGCTCTGTATGCTGTGTGAGAGAATGAGTTACTCTACCATGTGTATTCTTTTATATTTCTCCCAAGAAAAGTTCATGTAGCTCCCCAATATCTGAAGTCTGTATAAGTTATTATCAGTATATTTGGGGCTTAGTTCCCATGAATGTTAACCCCTCTGGCAAAGCTAAGCTAAACATTCCTTAAACTAATTAAAGATAGATTGCAGCTGTCAGTTCAGTGGAGGCTCTACAAGCTCCACACACTTTAGGTATCACTACATCCCTACCGGAAATTTGTTGGTCTTGAATTATGTGCAGAAGAGAGAGAAAATGCCACTCTGCAGAAGAGGAAGAATTTTATAAACATTGGAGGCAGGGTTCAGTGCAACACTACTCTATTCTCACATTTGCTTGCATGATTAGAGGAAGCATGTGAACAGGAAACAGTAGTTACTTCCAGATTATTTCCTGCAGGAAATCAGCTGGAACAGGGAACCTAAAAGAAAACGGAAGCAAATCAAAAGGAAAAACAAAAACAGGAGCAAACAGATAAGCAGGAAGGAAACACACACACACACACACACACACACACACACACACACTAGTCTATCCTCTTATTCTTGTTAGTGCTTCTTTCCTTGCTGCAGGTAAGCAGGAAGGAAAGGAGGAGGAAGATCTAGAAGACAGCAGTGGGAATTACACAAACACAAACAATCACACATAAACATACACATACACACACTGCCTTGGCAGGTGCCCAATAATGCTGATCCCAACCTGAAACGCTACCATCTCTGGACAGCTTTCTTGGAGCTGGATAACTCTGCTTCATTTTACATAAAATGGGAATGTTTTCTTCATGACCTGCTCAAGAGGGCTTATTTAATGATGAATGGATGGATGGGAATGTTTGTATAGTACTGTGTGTGTGTGCATGTGTGTGAATTTAACAGTGTTACAAAAAATAACAATATCCTTCTTCTCCGTGCAGTGTTACAAAAAATAACAATATCCTTCTTCTCCATCTCTTTTTCTTTATGTTTATCAGGAACTGGATAACATCTCGCCTTGGACGAGGAGAAGGATATTTTAAAACTCTCCTCATGATTAAACCCGACACTCAGCAAACTCCCATGTTGCATGCATATGAAAATTCTTTAGATCACTGGCAGGTCAAGGCAAGCCACACAAAGAGGGTTCAGTTTAAAAGCTCCATTTCAGATGGTTCACCCAGAATTCAATCCTCCACACTGGAGGAGATGGCAATCTTTGTTTTCTTTTAGAATCACCATAAAGAACCCATTGCACTCTCACTCTCTCTTTCTCTGCATGCACACACATCCATTTCAGGCCTAATAGAAGTTTCCCATTCCCATATAGGAAGTTAAACATGAAGGTTTGGTTAGTGTATTTACATCAGGCATGAATAAACTCTAAGACTTTATGTAGGGGGCAACATCAAGCCAACCAGCAATGAAATGCATTGCTTCAACATTTCAGATGAAAACTGTGATGTGTGTAGCCAAGTAATATCAGAGTGTGGTTAAGGTGGCAAAAGTTAAAAAGGAGAATCTGCAGCAGTTTGTTTTTGCCTGACCTTACTGGGAAGGATATGATTTTACCCTCTCCCTCCTCTCCTCTCCCTTCTACTGAATTAGATGAGTGAAAACTGCATTTGGGCTTTGAACTCAGTTTGTAGCAACAAAGGTAAGCTGAGGACAAAGAGGGAAGGTAGGAGGAAGGAAGAGAAGCTGGGATATGCTTCCAACTGTCCCAATCTGTCAGGGGCAGTGATCATTAATCTTCTGGTGTCCCACCTTTTCTGTGGTTTTTAAAATATCCCAGCTTCTCTTCCTTCCTTCCTTCCACCTATATATCCATAGATAGATAGATAGATAGATAGATAGATAGATAGATAGATAGATAATCTATCTATCTATGGATCCCCATTCACAATCAATGTTTGGTGGACCAAGTTCCTCCACACCTTCTGTTGCCTAAATTTCATCTGCTCATGGGCCATATTTAAGTAGATATCTATGTATGTATATCCAACATTTCAGAGATGAAAACATGGGGCAAGCAACATCAGGGAAGGGCAAAACTGAAGTAATACAGTTACAGAAGTAAGCTATTTTAAGAGGGGGTGGATTGGTCTCAAGGGTGATATTGTATGAGTCTTTATGTAAGCCACTTGGATTGTCTTTGTCAATAAGCGGGATATAAATAAATTTTATTATTATTTTATTATTATTTATTATTATTAAAATATATGCAATACATCAATAATATTTTCTGTACACAAAATAATGCTTTTAGAAAAAATATAGATACACAAATTTTGTGCAGAGTACATCCTCAACTACAGCATTTTTTCCAAAAGAAATCACTTTTTCTATGCAGAAATGTTTTTTTCTGCAAAGAAAATGCTACTTTCTTCACACACACACAAGAATTTTGTGCATATATGCCAAACTGTAAGTAGTCTTTGAAAAGTGCACAATTTTCAAAGACTTTCTTGTAGAGTGAAGAACATTGTGAAAATTACTTGTAGCTTCCTTTGAGAATGAAATTACATCTCAGTCCCCAGAAATCATTTTGTATTCCATTGAGTATCTGAGTACCTTTACAGAAACCTGGTATGTCCACGTGTGAGTGAGCGACCTTATCTTCTCCACAAAATTATGGTATGCTTTGGAGACATTTGGGGCTAGTCCAAAAAGACAACTAGAAATTTCTCAGCACCATAGCATCTGAAAGAAAAGAAAATGTAAAATGTTTACTTTATTAATGGCTATATCATAGGGCCTTTGCAGACTGCAAGAAATAGTGCAAATTGAGTCTACTTTAAAAGTTAGGGTTAGTGCTAGGGAGTCATGGAAACTGTGTTTTGTTTTTTTCTGAGACATTGAGCCTTCTCTATCAGAGAGCTCTGGTGCCACAATAAAATACAGTTCCCATGATTCCCTAACCCTAACCCTTAAAGTGGAGTCAATTTGCACTATTTCTAGCAGTCTGCAAAGGCCCATAGTCTATGTTTTGTAACTTTATGAATCCATAGCTGTTCCAGATAAGGAACAAAACCCTAGTAACTGAATTGCAAAGATGTGTGTCCAGGCACTGGCTAGAGTGTTTCAATGTGCACTGAGCATTGATATGTGTTATGAACTTCTGGTGAGCATTGGGCACTTCTGATACATATTGAATATTCCTGTTGTGCTCCAGTAAAATATTCCAGTTGCTCTCTCTCTGTCTCCCACTTTCTCTTTTATCATTTGCTTACTTTGATTGGGGCAAAGTTATTTCAATCTCAGCTTCAGAAGTGAGCAAAATCTTGCCTTTCCCAACAGGCTCTGGCAAAAGCCAACTTCTGCAGCTTCTCCTAGCTTGTGTGTTGTGTGTTCATCCTCATTAATACATTTTGCCATCTTGACCACACATGAGCTCACTTGGCTACACATGTCCTGATTTTCATCTATGAAATATTGGAGGATATGAAGAAGGCAAACTAGATATTTCACCTAAACAAAGGTGAAATGAAGCAGTGAGGAGTAGGCCAGGACAAGGATCCTTTATTTGGAAATAGGAGTGTCACAAGAGCATTCCTGTTTTCATCACTGAAATCCTGGACAGTCTGACAAACTGTTCTAATTCTATAAGCTTTCTTTTGCCAAACCATTTTTTTTAAAAAATCCTTCCTTGTATCTGTCTAACTTCCTACCCAAAAGACAAAAAGACAGCGAGCAAGAGAAAAACTCATCCACCACCACCCCTCACCTGAAGAAATGTGCCAGACATAACTTGTGTCTCTCCACTCACCCAACCTCCTCAGTCTGTGTCTCAGAAATGGACTTGATCTCCAGACGACAGGAGATCTGTCTGGGCTGGAGGGAGTGCCAAGCGGGCCTGATAACAGGACCGGAAACCCATCAGAGACACCCAGCTTTTTGCCCTCTGTGCCTCGTCAAAATTACCTGCCAACAGAGGCTCCATTCGAGGCCTGCACCTTGTCAGCCCTTACAGCTAATAGGAAACAGCTGCTTGTGGGAAGTCTCAAAACATCAGTGGAAAAGTGTGTAGGGGGGAGGAAGATGAGGGAAGAAAGCCATTCATAACTTTTCCTCATTACTCGGCGTGTTTTGGATGGAATGGGGGCATTTTAAAGGGACAATGATATAATAACCTCCTCTGGCACTGAGGACAGAAGCCATATCTGGATGTTATTAGTTCAACCTACAATTGTTTTAAATTGGCAAATTTAGTTTTGGGCTTTTTTTTTTTAATTGGGCATTTTATGTGGCTAACTCTGAAGCAGCTGTTTCCCTTTGGCTGACACATAACAAATCTATTGGCACCTTAGACTCTGTTGCATGCCAGCCCTGCAACCATAAGAGTAAGAGGGTTGCAAAAGGGTATGAGAACTGGAGTCATGTCTCTAAATATTTTGCCTCTGCATTTTTTAAAATATATATAAAGTTCTCTTCCAGAAGTAATCAACATTAGGCCACTGGTTAACCAAAGCAACAGAAGGCCAACCTTTCTTGCAAGCAAGAAACAAAATATGAAGACATTGCAGAAGTCATTGGGTTGATGCAAGGCCACTGAGTAGAAGATTGGGTGAAAGAAATGTCCCTGAATTTCATATTGCCAAGTGAAAAATATGTATTGTCAAGGATCTAGTATTGTGATGCAAGGTGGACTCTAGTTTTGAGAAGTCCTTCACCTAGGTGTGAGTTCTAGTGGGCTGTCTTTATGGCAGACAGCAGCAGAACTCTAGTCAGCTGTAAATAGCTAGGGACCACAATATAAATGTATCACAATGCCCCTAAATTATGTATTGCTTGATTCCTGTTAGTTCTTCCAGATCAAATTTGATCCATTGAATCAACTGTTGAATGATGAGTCCACATATTAGCAAATCCCACTGATAACCTACTTTTAGTGGCCTACAGGCAGCCTAATTTTAGCACACAGAAGATATGACAGAGATCCTTCCCATGCCTAAATTCCCAATTTTGAAGGCAAACGTGTATGCATTTTATATTAATGCTATACAGTAACTTGTTCATTTTCCTCAAAAATGAAACTATGTGCATGTGTTAAACCTCATTGGCTGGATTTTTTAAACTCCACTGAAGCTGGATGAAGTTGCTTTGGGGTCCAGAATTAGAACATGACTCAAGAATTGACCATCCTTGCTTTAAGTAAACCAGCACTTATCTTTTTGGAATACAGTTCCTCAAATCACCCCAAGCCAGCAAAACCAACCCCCACAGGATTCTGGGAATAACAATGGGGGAAAAAACTTTTCTGAATTGTGGAGTAAAACAAGCACATAGATTGGACAGAGAGAAAAGAGGAAATGAGAGCAAGAAAGAGGAGCTGGGACTTGCCATCATACATCACAAGATGGGGGCAAGGGAATTAGAAGGGATGCCTGGGAGAACAGATATGAATCTATTGCTTTTGTTGCATTTCCCTGAATCTCACTTGCATTTTTTTTCTTGTCATTTTTTAGTGTGGAGAGAAAGGATTAATGTGGAAATTTTGTGCATTTTAATGCATTTTGCCTTATTGTGCACATCTGTTTATATATTTTACCTCATTAAATCATGTTTCCCATTGACTAGAGTTTTAGTAATATGCATATCTACCTGTTAGTATTTCAAAATGAATGTATTGCTTTGTGCATACATACTTTTATAAAACATCCAGTAAGTTTCAAAAATATATGAATTGCCAAAGTGGGGTGAATTTCATCTCCCAATGTCCCTAGAAGTGCCCAAAGGCTACTTTCATCAAAACTATTGAATTCAACACCACCAGCAGCAAAATGCAAATGTACTGGATCAGATGTAGACTTATTAAAGACTCAGAAGCCTAGACCTGGTGATATTGGTGTTTTCTCACTATACTCATGTTTTCACTCATAACCATTCTGGAATGACATTCCTCCTGACTCTCCTTTAATTTCACAGCATGCTTACAGCCAAGTTCTAAATACATCTTTAATGCCTTTTAAATGGCATCCTTTTATCCAACTGGTTCCAGATTTTAAATCCATTTGTGGAGGTGGAGCCCAGGTTCTTCTACTTCAATAATGCACCAAGTACCAATTCTTAGTGTTATCTTCAACTGAGGGAGATTTACAGCTCAAAGCCAGATATGGATGGACTCAGATGTCCTTTGGCTCTCATTCAATCAGTTAGGCATTTTGTCAGTGTGGATGATAATTGTCTGGTCCAGTTTTTCTCCTTATTTTGATTATGCAGTGTGTGGGCAGTTATCGGAAGCAATCCCTGTAAACAACTTGCCTCATAACAGTATCTGAAGGTCATTCTTCTTCATCATCTTCATCCCATTGTACACAGTTGATACCAGTGGCATTCAATTTGCATTTTGCAGTTTTTCCTCAACCATTTTTTACTACAACTCCCATCATCCTGATCATTGGATATGTTGCCTGAGGTTGATGACAGCAGGGGCCCAAAACTACATCCTATGTATGGAATTTCCCTCCAGAAACCAAAACAATGGGGAATGTTTGGTCTTTCAACATGAGCATTTTGTGTGACATAATACAATATTCACAACAGCAACAAAAAAATTCCAGCCATGCAGGCAAACACACACACACAAGCATGAACCAAGGAGCAGATTTTTCCAGAGCCTGTATTGTGGTGGAGTCTCATTTCTCACCACTACTGGTCAAGTGAGCACATCGATTAAAAGCAGATGTACAAGGGAGCGTCTTATTGCACTGAGGTGAGCGGGGCATAGACAAGAGAGTGTTATGGTGTGTGTGTGTGGGGGGGGGTACACAAAATATCAATTGGGCCAGACTGCACTCTCCTCACTTGGGGGACGAAGCTGAACTTTAAAATTAAACTAAAACTATGCTAGGAGGTAGTTTTGACTCCTAACCGAAAACAGATTGAGACTGGAGGTGATCTGACAGGAGAAGGGAAAGCACAGAGAAACTCTGTATGACATCTATTAAAATCTATATTCCTAGTAGAGAAGAGACTAAAGAGAGATGAAGTGCCATGAAAAGGGAGGAGGTATTTGAAAGCTTTATCCCACTTATCACCAAAACCACAAAAGGGGGGAAAAAATCTGTGTGTGCTACCTTCTGACGAATGCACTGATTAGGGTGCATTATATCCTTAGAGCTTATATCCGCCCCACCAGGGGTGGTGGACCATTAGAATGGTCCACCCTCGAAGGCTAATGGATCCAATTGGATTCCAGAAAGCCTTAGAGGGTTTAATGGTTGGGTATGCCAGTGACCCTGTCGATGCCTTGGTGGATACTTGGAACACCAATCTCACCAGGGCTATCGACATGATCGCTCCCAAGCGTCCTTGCCATCCTGCTTCAAACCGTATACACCAGAGCATAGGAGGATGAAGCAGTTTGGACAATGACTAGAATGCAAGTGGCAGAAGGCTCGACTCTCATCTGACAGAACTTGCCATAGGAACTTTTTTGGGGCCTATCAGAAGGCAATATGTGCAGCGCAGAGAGCTTTCTCCTCTGCATGTATTGCATCTGCAGAGTCACATCCAACAGAGCTGTTTAGGGTGGTGAGGGAGCTGACACAGGTATCTCCTGTGCCAAATCCCTTATTTAACCCAATGACAGCCTGCTGTGACATGTTTAACAGCTTCTTTGCAGATAAAATCTCTCAGATAAGAGCTGACTTAGATGCCCATATTTTAACAGAAACCATAAATGAGATGTCCAGCGACTTCATCAATGAAGTTATTCTGGATCAGTTGCAATCTGTGAGTACTGAGGACATGGACAAGCTGCTTGGTAGAGTGAAGAAAACAACTTGGCCTCTTGACCCTTGCCCATCTTGGCTGGCCATCCGGGGGAGGGGATGCATTGAGGAGATTCCTCACGGATATCATCAATGCATC
>CM034702.1:19573077-19598530 GCA_020142125.1 Phrynosoma platyrhinos
ATCAACAGGGGTAGTGTGACCCTGTTGGTGCTCCTAGATCTCTCAGCATCTTTTGATATGGTAGATCACGGCATCCTCTTGGATTGCCTGAGGGGGTTAGGTATCAGAGGCACTGCATTGCAGTGGTTCCTTACCTCCTCTCGGGTAGGTCTCAGAGGGTGCTGCTTAGGGACAGTTGCTCCGTTAAAAGGGAATTTACCTGTTGGGTTCCACGGGGGCTATCATGTCCCCGATGTTATTTAACATTTATATGAAGCCACTGGGTTATTCAGAGTTATGGGGCTGGGTGTTATCAATACACTGATGACACCCAAATCTATTTCTCTGTATCTTGTTTGTCGGCCTCGAATTCTGATGGCATCTCCTCTCTCAATGAATGTCTTCAGGCAGTAATGGGCTGGATGAGGAAAAACAGATTGAAACTGAATCCAGACAAGATGGAGGTGCTCACGGTACTGGCCCAGAAACCAAGAATTGGGCTGCAACCTCCAGTCCTGGATGGGGTCACACTCTCCTCCAGTAACTGTGTTTGCAGCTTCAGGGTGCTCCTTGACTCATCACTCCTGATGATAAATCAGGTAAATGCTACAGTCAGGAGTGCCTGTTATCAGCTTCGGCTGAGCCCTTTTATGGAAGTAAGAGATCTCGAGACCGTCGTTCACATGCTGGTAACCTCACGCTTAGATTTCTGTAACGCACTCTACATGGGGCTACCCTTGTGCCTGGTTTGGAAACTACAGCTAGTGCAGAACATGGCAGCCAGATTGGTATCAGGCACATCTAGGAGGGACCATATAACTCTGGTATTAAGGTCCCTCCACTGGCTGCCTATTAGTTTCCGAGCCCAGTACAAGGTGTTGGTTATAACCTTTAAAGCCCTAAATGGCTTGGGTCCAAGCTATCTTAGGGACCGCCTCCTCCCATATAATCTGCCCCGGGCATTCCGGTCCTCTGGGAGGAATTTACTGCACCCTCAAAAAACTAGGCGGGTGGCTACCTCCCAGAGGGCTTTTTCTGTTGTGGCCCCAAATTGTGGAATGGCTTGCCAGATGAAATCCATTAACTGACATCGCTAGACAGCTTCAAAAAGGCTGTCAAGATGGATCTCTTCTGGCAGGCCTTTCCAGGATAGATAATCCTGGCCTCTGGAGCCTTTTCTCTGGAGTCTTTCCTCTGGAGTTTTTCTTTGGAGTTTCCCTCTCTTAGGGGAGCCTCTCTTGCCCTCTCTTGAAAGGAATTGTAATGTGGCCACAATTCCTTTGTGCTATTATGTTTAATGATGTTTTTTAAAAAAATTATTGTTTATATTTTTTTTAACTTGTAACTGATTTAATAACTTTTTAAGGGGGGGAGGGATGTGGGTTGTTGATGTATGGTTTTTAATGCTGTAAGCTGCCCCAATTGACCTCAAAGGGGTGGGGTATAAATTATTATTATTATTATTATTATTATTATCATTATCAACTCAGTTTCAAGTCTGTTTGCATGATATTACAAAAGTATGACCTCCCCTTTGACCATTCCATATTTTGCTGTTGTGTTATGATTGAAACTGAAATGGACTTGACTGGCACTGTTATGACTTGGTGTACACAAGATACTCAACATTGTTGTGGCACAAAAGTTAAAGAAAGAAAGAAAAAGTAACCATTTGAGTGACCTATGCGGTAACACTCACAGAACAATGTTCATAAATAGAAGGGACAATTAGAATCAAAGAATCATAGAATTGGAAGAGACCACAAGGGTCACACAGTCCAATGCCCTACCATGCAGGAACTCACAATCAAAGCACCCCCAACAGGTGGCCATTCAGTCTCTGTTTAAAGATCTCCTAAGAAGGAGGCTCCACAATTGACTTTTAGATGTTAAATGCTTCATGGTCCTATGGAGAAAGGTTATAGTGGCTGAAATTTTCTTGGTGACATATGCAGCCTTAATGTTATATGATGCCAAGATGATACAATGAATGGTCATTGTATCATCTTGGGCCTCCCAAGAACCTTCTGGAAGTCTGGGAGAATGATATTGTCTTCCTGAAGCCATCTGTTGAAACACAACCAGTCACTCCCTGGCTGTCCTCTCTTTCACTTTGCTGCTATATAGTATGAAGGGGTGTCCCAGATTGGTAGGTTGAGAGCATGGGGACAAAGCAATATGCTCCGCCAGTGTGATAAAGGATTTTTGTGAATACTGGGGTCTGTTTCAACTAGGTTAAAGTTGAGCATGAGAATGGTGTAGAAATGTATGCATGGAGTGCAGAAAGCTGATAGACAGAGTTTTCCTCTTTCCCTCACACTATTAGAATTTGGGGTAATCCACTGAAACTGAATGGTGAGAGATATTAGGGACAGATGAAAGAATGTGCTTCTTTATGAGCATATTGAGAACATTTTCATACTCTCCAAGATTTCACTGATGAAAACCAGTGTCAGAGTGTGGTCAAGATGGCAAAAGGTAGAATCACAAGCTAGGAGAAGTTCTGGCAATTTGCATTGCTTGATTCTACTGGGGCTCCCCTCCCCATCCTTTCCTTTCTCCCTGCTGTGTTAATTCAGTGTGAACCACTTTTGAACTTTGAACTCAGTTTGTGGCAACTGAAGTAAGCTGAGGACACAGAGAGAAAGTGTGAGGAGGAAATTGAAACTGGGGCATTTTAAAAGCAGCTGAAAACTAGTATGACAGAAGATTAACCTGAATTATCCATGCCAAATCGGAATAGTTGCAGAATATACATTCTTAAAATGCAGAATGCACTGATAGACTATGGCTGCCAACTTAGATGGCTTCAAAGGGAATTAGGGGGGAAAACATGGAGGTTAGGAACATCACAAAAATACTAGTCATGATGGACTAGTATCCAGTGTTGGTGATAGCATGCTTCCATATATTTGTTGCTAGGAGAGATGAGGAAGAGTATGCAAGTTGAGCTTTTCCCCTTGGCAGGCTTTCCATACTGATGGGCACTGTGTGATTTATGGGCCCCTTTGCACTACATAACTCTGATTCAACTTTATCTGCTATGGCAACATCCTATAGAATCCTGGGATTTGCCGTTTATAGTGGAATATTTGGAATTCTGAGCCAAAGAGTTCCAGTGCCTCACTAAACTACAAATCCTAGGATTTCACAGGATGCAGCCATTGTAACTAAAGTGAAATAAGAGTACACATGGGGGGGGGGGTCAAAACAAATGTTAAAAAAATATGTTTTTAGAATGTGGAGAAATTCCATGAGAAGAAATCCTGGACTGGTAAATTCAGGACCAATTCTGTGAAATATTTGCATATGGTTGCTTGTTTGGAAGAGTAAACAGCATTTTCTGCACAGAAATGTCCAAATATCAAAATGCTGTTTTTTGCACAAAAGATGCTGTCATCTGTGCAAAACAACCATGTGTGCATTTTGGCCAGAATTAATCTCAACTTTCAAAAACTGAATCATTTTTACAGATTTTATTGCAGTAGAAAGAAATTGCTACAATTCCTTGTTGCTTCCCTTGAGTAGAAAATTGGTGAAGAATGACACCTCCAAAACAGAGTGCTATAACACTAAAGAGACCCAAAATATTGGACTAGATAGGCCTTTGGTTTGATCCATCATAGCTCATTTTGTTTTGTTATCAGTCTGTAGCCAAATCTGTGAAGAAGTAAACCAAAAAGTAATGGAAGATTTAGGAAAACCACCTCTCACACACAAATATCGACACACCCTTACACACATACATGCACACATAAGCATGTGTTTTCTTGATGTGGCCTCCAATATCTGGCTCCACAATGCTATATTCTTAAAGGCTGCAGATCCCTTTAAGCCTGATTGTGGAAAAGGGAGAAATCAGGGGATTAGCCTAACTAATCAGGTGAGCATCTTGATACACCTCATTTGTCTTTCTTTCATAGCTGGGTAAGGGAAACCAAAAGTGGGATTATCCACAATGATAAACAGAGGGGGCTGTGGAGAGATTTGTAGATGTTTCCCTTGCTGTGAACTTTAGATTGTATAGTTCCACATTTGTTTCCTATTTTGAAATCCAGACAGTAATTATGGTTATCATTTTTCTTAACTGGTCTCTTTAAGAACAAATTTGCCAGTGTGTTTTGGGAGATTTTGAGGGGAAGTATCAGTGCTTCTCTTTATAGTGGTTATATTTGCATGACAGTTCTTACAGATTGTCCTGTTCTGTTCTGTGCTGTTGTGTTCCCACTCTGAACCTGATGATGTCTCCATTTCTTGGAAATATCTTATAGTTTAGTTGTTCTTGTTATTTGCCATTAGGTTAACTTCAGCTTATGGTGACCCTATGAATCAGAAACCTCCAAGACCTTCAGTCATCAATTGCTCTGCTCAAGTCTTACAAAATCAGGATTGTGGTTTCCTTGATTTAATCAATTCATTTGTAGTGTGGTTCTTCCTACTGTCGTCCACTTTGTCAAGCATTATTGTCTTTTCCAACGAGACTAACATCTTATTAAAGTTTGCTCACATTGAGACTAATCTTTTTCCCCATGCCCTGATCAAGTTTATTGTTATTATTAAATTATATTTCCCCTTTCTCTTGATAATGGGACTCAAGGTGGTTAACAACATATTTTTAAAAAGTACAAAAGTGAGTGTGCTTCTTCCCCAACACAGGCTGCCACCCCACAAAGGAGAAGGGTGAGCATCCTCCCTCACTTTAACAGCCAGCAGCAGTGATGGAAATCTGTTCTACTAGGGATTGTGACATATTTTTAGTCCCTTTCCACCAGCGATCTGTGGTATTGCCACAAGATTCTCACTTCAGATTGTCACAACCCTGTTTGCTGACAAAAGGGTGTTGGAAACACCATCCTGCTGCACCCTGATCATCAGCAGAACAAAATTCTATCACCCTGAGTGGCTCCCTGGACTTTAAGGGGAGATTTGGAGAAAGGGAACATTTATGACTATGTCAATAGTGCTACAATCCTGAATACACCGAGCAGTTACAGATCCATATCTTATATGAATCCATAAAAGCAATGCAGGATGTCACCTAACATTTTTTAAAGGTCTAACTGAGAGTTTTCCACAAGTTTTAACAGCTCAGAAAGGAGAAGACTGGACTTCATCAAACACTACTTCTTGTTATAATTGCCTGTAAAATAAATAAACCTGTCTTGTCCTAGAATGACAGAGAAAGAGAGAGAGAGAGAGAAATTAAATGCAACCTTTAAGTGTTGTCAGTCAGAAAGGAGGTGAAGTTCATTGCTGCAGAGATGTGAAGGTCCAATCCTGCTAAATGCTAGGTTTCTTCCTCTCCTATGCTACATTCTACCTAGGATCTTATTGGCAGCTTTCAAGTATTTGAAATTGTAACAAGAGCATTGCCACCAGGGGTGATTATATTGAACCCATATTTCACTTTAATAGAGAAATGGGGGGGTTAAGGTTGGGAGGAACAAAGATTTCTATTTGCTCCAATAAAAGAGCACTTAACAAAGCTGGCTCATTAGGAATAGATTATCTCCACCAGTTCCCTTCCCAGGGAGTTGTTGGAACTAAGGCAGCTCAGGCTGAATGAGTGATTCTGAACAGAGATCATAGGCTCTAGTCTGTTTTGTCTCTCATTTGCAATGTCAAGGAGCATCTTTGAAATTTAGGGATGACATTCAAAGTGGCTTTCAGAAAACAGAAGATAGGGCAGACGCTAACAAAATGAAAATGAACATAAATAAAGGCAAAATTTTGCAAGCAAACAACAAGAATGAAAACTAAATGAAGAATTGGACTAGGGGAATATCTGGCTTGATATCAATGCATGGGCAAAGGCTCTTGTGGCTGTAGTAAATCATAGGCTTAACAGGGTCTGCCCTGTGTCATAATTGTGGAAAAGGGTAGTATGATTTTGATAGAAAGTCATAGAAAGTAATAGTTCTACTTTATTAATCTTCACTAATCAAAAATTTACTTGAGTACTGTGTCCAGTTCTGGACTGCACACTTTAAGAAGGGTGGAAACAAATTTGAATGGGTTTAAAAGAGGACAGTGATGATGTTCAGATATGGGGTTCAGAAGAAAAATGTGGTGAGGAAAGCTTGAATGAACTGGGCATGCTTAGTGCAGAGTAAGGGAGGAGTACTTTTGGCTGTCCAAAAATTGTGAGTTCAATTTGGGGTGGGGGGGGGGGACCAACTAGCATAGACAATATTAAGAAATAAATGGCCTTGTTCCTATTGTTTGTTGTTGTTATGTGCCTTCAAATCAACTCCAGCTTATGATGACTGTATCACAGGGTTTTAGCAAAATTTATTTAGAGGGAGTTTGCCATTCCCTTTGCCATTCCCTTCCTTTAAGGCAGAGAGAATGTGACTTGTCCAACATCACCCAGTGGGTTTCCATGGCTAAATGGGAATTCAACCCTTGGTCTTCTAGAGTCCTAGTCCAACAACCTCTAACCATACACCATGTAGGCTCCCCAACTGCTATTGTTAATCCTGACTAAAGAAGACTTTTTGAATTTATGAGTTCTGATTCACCATTCAGTAGTTAAGTCTCCTCTTAAGGATTAACAATAGGAATAAGGCTTGTGGCAGTCATAGTCCAAAAATATCCAGAGGGCAAAAGTTATCCATCCCAGATGTAGAGCGAAAGAGATTTAGAATGAATATAATTGCACTCCCCAAATATGAAAGGTTGGCCATATAGGACAAATATGTCTTCTCTGCAGATTTAGAGGGCAAAACTCAGATCTCATGGGGTTAATTTAAAAGGGGGTAGATTTTCTTGAATGTTGGTAAAAGTTTCCTGACAACAAGAGCAGCTGGACTATGTAACTTATTACATAGGGTACTGGACTGGTTGATAGGAAGAAATAACCCTGCTGGTTGATAGTCATTATTTCAGAGAGATAGTTTTGTTCTTGGAAAATCTAAGAGTTGCATTGGCTGTATTTGTACAATTGGTTGAGTTAGATGTTCTCTACCACTTCCCTCTAAACCAAAATAAACAAAGCAAAGCAGCTTCATTTATATACTGCTTCATACCGTGCTATGGGGTGTCTAAGCAGTTTACAACTGTAAGCTCATTGCCCCCCAACAGTTGGGTACTCTCACTGATGAGAGAAGTTTGTTTATTTGTTTATTTATTTATTTGGAGTATTTAGCCACAAAGCCTCTCAGAACAGCTTACAAATGGTTAATTAGATGGTTCTCTGCCCTCAGGCTTACAATCTAAAGAGAAATGGCACAAAAGGAGAAGGAAATGGCAGTGGGCAAGGGGATCAGGTCCAACAGTTCTTCTCTCCCTCTGACCATGGCAGATGGATTCAAGGGAGGGCTCTCCATCTTACTCTGGCTAGGCCCAATGGAGCTGGCCTGCCTCTCTCCTTCTGAGGCTGGATGGTATCAGATGGGCTATAGACATATGTTGTATTATAAATGTGCTTTCTCAAACACTGGTCACATTTGTTGTTAACTGTGGTCAAGTCAGCTTCAACATATAGTGATCTTATGAGTGGGAGACCTCCAAATCATCCTATCATGGACAGCGAGCCCTGGAAGAGTGAATGGGATGTGTGTCCATCGAAACAAATGGGACTTGATATCCCAAGTTTTTTGCTTTATGTGGGGGGTGTCTGGAACAGATCCCCGTGTATAGGAAGGGCCCACTTTTATGGCATTTTTCCAGCGTTTCTCCCCGCCCCCCAGATCTATTGGTAATTTGTTGGTCATATTGAGCAGATATATTTCTGGAAGTGTATCATATTTTATTTCTAACATATTGCAGATCTCTGTGTGTATGTAGTTCCAGAATTTTTTTTTATCATAGGGTATTCCCACCGAACATGGTACCATATCCCTATTGCAGATTGGCACTTCCAGCAAGTGTTGCTTGTACCGTTGTAAAATTTTGCTATCTTTGCCAGTGTGAGACAAAATTTCTTAAAGATGGAATTGTGGTGGCACCTCACTCCTCTGAACAAATCTTGTCAAGAAAACCCCATGATAGACTTGGGGTCGCCATAAACTGGAAATGACTTGAAGGCACACAACAACAAGAAATAATCTGTGGTCAATTTTTTTAATGTTCAACTGTAAACCTGCTATTGTACTTTCTTCCTTGATTTTCCTCAGTAATTGTTCCACATCTCTGGTATTTTCTGATATTTATTTATTTATTTCATTTCTATGCCCCCTTTCTCCCAGAAAAGGACCCAAGGTGGCTCACAGATAAAATAATTTAAAAGATTTTACAGTAAAAAAAAATCAACTATCTAAAAATAGTATAAAATGACATTTAAAAATATACAAAAGTTTTGTTGTTGTTTTTTAAAAAAAAACATATCTGAAGCACACACCCTATATAAAAGCCTCTCTATAATTATATATTAAAAGCCTACTACAATAAAAATGACTTTGCCTGCTGGAAAAAGGAAAACAAGGAGGGGCCAGCCTAGACTCCCATGGAAGGGTGTTCCAGAGGGTGGGAACAGCTACTGAAAAGGCTCTTTCTTGTGTCTTCACCAAGTGAAACTGTGACAGTGGTGGGACCAAGAGAAAGCCTTCCCCTGCAGATCTTAGAATTCCAGCAGGTCTGTATGGGGAGATATGGTCTTTCAAATAGTCTAGACCTAAGCTATCTATGGCTTTATAGGTCATGACCAGCACTTTGAACTGTGTCTAGAAATGAACTGATAACCAGTGGAGCTGTTTCAGCAAAGGAGTTATATGTTCCCTATAATTGGCTCTGTTCAACATTCTGGCTGCTGCATTTTGAACCAGCTGAAGTTTCCATATAGTTTCCAAAGGCAGACCCACATAGAATGTGTTACAGTAGTATACAATAATGTACAGTAATGTTCTAAAACGGTAGAGTATAGTAGTACACTAGTAGTATGGTTTCATCTTCATATCTTAAATTATTGGTTTTCCTTCAAATAGATAGGATGATAAAACACAGCCTTACCTGACCTCCTTTCCAATTGGAGAACATCATATTTCTTCATATTCTGTTCTCTTGTTCTGAGTACAGGCTATACATCAGGACTATGAAATGTTGCAGCATACCTATTTTTTTAAGAGTAATCCATAGTTTTCATGATCTACACCAGGGGTAGGCAACCTTTCCCCTTTAAGGGCCGAGGGACTTCAGCTCCCAGAAGCCTCAGCCATGTTGGCCAATAGCTCCTGGGATTCTGAGAGCTGAAGTCCCTCGGCCCTTAAAGGGGAAAGGTTGCCTACCCCTGATCTACACAATCAAAAGGCTTTTCTATAATTTATAAAGCACTCATTACCTTACACTTACTATTTTTAGATGGGTCCTTTTAGCAATATACATTGTTACCTGTAATTTTAGATATGTGCCTGTGTGTACCTGTGTGTGCCTGTGTGTGTGTGTGTGATTGAGAAAGAGAGAGAACTATGTGCAATCCTGTACATTAAAGATGAGGAACCTTTTTCCTTCCAGATGGCCTACAACTTGAACCAGCCATCTGGCACTGGGGGTGAGTTCTACAGATGCCATGGATAACAAGAAATACAAGTGAATGAGTCCTAGAACAAATCAGACTGGAACTTACAATAGAATCCAAGATATCTCGATTGAAACTGTCATACTTTAGATATATCTAAATGTGAGGTATGAGATGACATGACCCCCTGGAAAAGATGATAATGCTTAGTAAAGTGGAAGGCAGTAGGAAAAGAGGAAAACTGCACTATAGATGGAGTGATTCAATCAAGGAAGCCATGGCCCTGAGTTTCCAAGAGTGAGCAGGGCAGCTGATGAGTGGGGCTTTTGAGATCTTTCATTCATAGGCTAACCATAAGTCCAAGTCAACTTGACAGCAAATAACAATGACAATACCCAGTGTGGTCAATGGTAAGGGATTGTAGAACATCAAGAACTTCTGGAGGTCCAAGGGTTCCTCTCCTCCTACTATGCATACATATCTAGACAGATATCTTGGACTTTAACTGCTGGATGTCCCATTCAATATGACTTACAGTGAGGGGATTATGGAAGTTGTCCAGACATCAAGATTTCCCAAATGGAAGTGACACAGACTTTTATTTTCATGTCACTTCCTGTTGGGGAAAAAGGCTTCTTCTGGACCTAAAATGCCCCAGAGGTGGCCAAACATCTGGTGAAATTCTCCAATTTGATAAATTTGGGCCCCAAATTTGGGACCATTTAGAATCAAACTATTCAAAAAAGGGTTTGGATAAAACAGCCCTTCAGTGTTCCTTGAAGTTCTAGTATGGCTTCCCAACCCCTAATAGGTAATCACAGGCAGATAGAACTTAATCCCATCAAAGTATCTGTAGGACCGCAGCTTCAGTTACTGAAAGTATATAAAAATATGACATCCAGCAAATGTTGGATAATGTCATTCTATCTCATCAAGATTGGGTGTACAAAATTGTCTTCTAACTTCTCATGTCTAGTCACAACTAATTTGTGTCAGAATCAGGCACTTAGAAATTAACCATTTTTTCCTCAACCCCATTGTTCAATTTTGCTTCTTTAAAGCAACATTTTTGGAGTCCTACAAGTGGTTTTACCCACCCAACAGACAGACAGCTATCAAATTACAAACAACTGAGGCTGAGAAAGTAGAGCTGTGTTGGGTGTGGAACATAAATTTAGACATGAAGAATTTGCAGATAAATTCTGTGAAGAGGCTGCAACACCATATTACATGCTTTGCATGCAGGAGGGCTTGAGTTCAGATCATGTCATCTCCACTTACAAAAATTTCACAGTTTTTGAAGACAAAGTACAGGTTCACAGATGTTTTGCAAGAAAACAGCATTTTCCCTGCAAAGATATGTGTGGAAATATTATTTGTGTGGAAAATGATACCTCTTGCACAAAAAAAATCTGTAGTTGAAGTGTTGTTTATTCTGCGCAGTTTGTATGTGATTTTTGTTCAGAAACAGCATTTTCTGTGCAGAAAATGTATTTATTTTTATCCCACCTTTCTCCCAAAAAGGGACCCAAGGCAGCTTGCAACCACTCAATATGTCTAAACACTAAACATTTTATTTTTAAAAGCCCATGAAGAACATTAAAATAGCTAATTAAAATTAAAAGTTATTTTCTTAAAAAATGTATCTCAATACAATTCCCCCTTGAAGTCCAATAGAGTGATGGGCAATAATAATTCTAAAGGGAGTGCATTCTACAGTTTAATAGGAACAGAAAGGATGCACCTCATTTCAAAGCCTCCAGTTCCATATAGTTCTAGGAAACAATATAGGCTGCTCCTTTTATTTCTTAAACTTTCATCTGGTGATCATATTGGATATGCATGTCAAATTTTACCCTTCGCAAGTGCTGGAAGCTAGCCCTGTTCCTAGAAATTGGTAACTGATGATCATCTGCTTAACTGGGATGTCAACAGCTGGCAAGATCAAGAGAGATTCTTTTAAAAAGGGAGGAGGGAGGAATAATGTGTGTGTGTGTAAAAATTAAAAAAAAATCTGCAACATTTCTTATTCATTTTGCACTACATCTTTCCCTGCATTTTCAAGCCCTCTTTTTTTTTAGCACAAATGGTTGGCCTGAACTTTGCAAATGAATTCAAGTTCAAGTTCAATTTATGTCCAAGTTCAATTTAACTTTTGTAAGCTTCAGGAAGTTGTTGGTACAGCCACAAGCAGCAACAAGCCAAATGGCATCCCCACACTTTTGCTGTTTCCATTAATGGCATATGGAGATGTCTGTTGGGACTGAGGCATGGGTCTATAGAAGAGCACATACTTTCTGCTAAAGGTTGACATTCCTGACAACTCCAGTGGATTCAGTTGCACATCTAGCAAGGCAGAAATTCCTGGAAGAGGTGATGTCACTTAATGTAGATAATATGAACCTGGCTCAGCTAATGGTATGAGTTGTTGTAAACCAAAGAGCCAAGCTCAGGGTCAGAAACAAGGCACACACTAAGGAGTTTATCACATGGGGGAAATCCCGTGCGGAAACGGGGCTTTAAATTTAAAAACAAACCCGCAAAAGTGATTAGATTTTCAGACGACATCGCTGTTAAAATGGAGTTAAAATGAGGTTAATCCGAACGGAAACTCGTCAAAAACTGCACGTTACTCTATCAAGGACCTAGGCCAAACAGGAAGTTCTTTCTAGTCCTTCCTATCTAGGAAGATTGACTGGCCACCCAGGAAAGGTGGAGCTGGTTCACAGCCTGAAATTAGTTAACTGACAAAATTGAGAAAAATGTAAGTAACAGTGAAAGTCATTGCAAAATTTTGTGATGAACAGCTGGACATTGTAAGTGCCAGTGAACCCAGCATCCATCATGCAAATAGAGCAACATTGCCAATATCTGCAGCAACGCCGTTGAATCATCAAAGCAGCTACACAGATAATCATGAATGTGTCGTTCTCAGCCATAAATGGAGCAATCAGGCAGTTTGGTCCAATAAAATATAGTATCAAAACAAAGTTATGAAGACCAAAGGACAACAGGCAGGGTCATTTACATTTTATATTTCTTTAACTTTTTTATTAACTCGTTTTTTAAAGAAATAATTTTGTCCCTAATTAAAGTTCACATTGTCTACACACAAAAAACTATCTCCTACTGCATATTTTATTTTTCTACTGCACAATATGTGTCCAGCTGCACCTTAGAATAATATTGACACAAACTATGGGCACAACAATTGTGTGGAATTTATTGTAACCCACTTTCAGTGAGGGACTACCCATACTGTTGAAATCATGGGTCTTCAATTTGTTTTATATGGATACATGAACTATATGGGTGAACATCTTCACTTGGTATAGATTACAATATTATATCCTTTTATATTTTATACCATTTCACTGAAGTCTTAAAGACTAATTCTTCAAAATAATGAAAACTTAATTTCCTCCTCTAGTACTCCTTTAATATTTCCAGTATGTTTGATGTCTGCTTTGTATCTTAACTCCACAAGAGGGAGTCTGACTTCATGAAACAGATTTTGGGTAAAGGATAGGTTAGTTGTTTCTGTATATGTTTTGCAATATATTATGATGCAGAATATTTGAAAAATGAAAAATCAAAATCTGTCAAGGATGCATGCCTGTAAATGAGTGTAGAGGAATATAGCCCTGGAACATGTGCCTTGTCTGCAATTCCTGATGTTAACAATGCAACCCTTTAATTGCCATTTGAGCCTTCAATGCTATTTTTAGTCCTTTGAAGAAAAGAAATTGGGAAAAAAAATTATTTGCAGCCCAAGTGTTATGGATGCTTTCTCAAAATTAAACCCACTAAATTTATAGGATTTACTCCTATGGGATGTTCATTGGTTTGCACCCTTATATAGTATAGTGTAACCTTCTCCCCAACCTCTCTCTTGAATTCCAGTTTTTGGGGAAAGGCAGTTTATAAATAAAGGTGGTGGCAGCGGTGGTGGTAGTGAATTTATTGTTAGTTTCACAATCTACCAGATTTACCAGCTAGTTATAGACCATCACTGAGTTAGAATCTATCCTGGAATCTAGGAATCATTGAGGTGTCATCAGATAATGTGGCATGTTCTAAGTAGTGTCAATTTCAGTATTTGTATATTGTGGTGGTGATTTCATTTATTATTTGAGTCCAATTGGAATTGTTCACAGAGTACAGGTCTTTTCTTTTTCCCCAAAATACAGTTGTTTCCTATCATCATCATCATCATCATCATTGATAATAACAGATAATTATATTATTTACACAAACTGATACTGCTTGGAATATGCCAGATTATCCAACAATACCTGCACAATACTGTAATAACAGCCATAATGCTTTCACTGCTGCCTTGTGATGCCCTCTAAAAAAGGTGCCAGGTCCCTCACCTGACTGAGTGGCATTTGGTGAAGGAAGCTCATAGTCTTGAAGGCAAACATTGTTATCACCATAATTAAGTGATAACTAGCAGGGGTGTAACTAGGGGGTGTGGGGGTGCAACTACACTGGGTGATACCTCAGAAGGTAGTGTCACTTGGTGATCTGGGGTGAGGAGGGTACTGAAGCTCCTGGTCTGGCAGCTTTGCTGGTGGGGTGAGAAAAGGAGTCTTCTCCCTCTCCCACCCAGCCAGCTGCTATGACAGATCTGGAAAGGCTGCAAGGTGGCAGGAGTGGATACTGAAGTTCTAGGTCTTGCAGCTTTTCTGGCTGGTCAGGAGATGGCTTTTCCTCCCTTTCTTCCCCAGCCAGCTCCTCCTCCTTCTCCAGCTCTTCAGTGGTAGCAATAGCACAGTGGGTTGACCAGGCAGCATGGGAGGCAGGCAGGTGAGGAGATGACTCTCCTTATTTGCCTGCCTCCACACCATTAAGTGAAGCTGCCAAGCTACTGTTCAGTGATGGCAGTATTATGGCAGCTTGGCTGGACAGGGTGGAGGCAGGTGTGTGGGAAAATGAGTCTACCCACATACTTGTCTCCATATTGCCCAGCCAATCTGCCATGCCACTGCTGTTATTGAATAACTGCTGCTGCCAAAGTGTAGCCTGGCAGCTCAACCAACCAGTGCAGAGACAGGCAAGGTTGTTGATGATAGGGTGACTTGGAGGTCTCTCATTCATGGGGGCACCATAAGTCAAAGTCAACTTGATTGCAGTTAACAACACATTATTCTCATTGTTCTTTGCCACTAAGAATAAATAATTGAAAGTCATTAACATCCCACATATTCCTATCTCCTGTCCTAGATGTTTCCTAACTGGCAACCTATTTACACATTTTCCTAAAGGACTGATTTTGGTGAACAGAATAATCATTTATAAAATGACTTCTTTGCCTTCTTTTTTTTTAAAGCCTCTTTATTTCAGTATTGCACCTTTAACTTCCAAAATATCTCAGAATCCTTTGCACCCTTGGGCAGCATTATCCAATGTGCCACCTTTAGGCCAGAGAGTCCTCTGTCACCTCACCTCTTAGCTCAGGGTTCAGGCAACTCTCACCTCATTAAGGAACCATCTGACAGTGAACACACTGCGGCCTCCCTTCTGTGCCCCCAGCTTCTGCTTTTCCCCTGCGTGTTTCCATCCTTGGGAACCAGCTGTAGTGTGTAGGATGAAAACGACCCTGTCACAGCTGTCTCTAGTGTGTTATTGTTAGCGTTACATTACAAATCCCGTTTCCATGCTGAGGTCTCATGAGGGTCATAAACAGGAGAGGTCATGGCCCTGCCAATAAACAGAACCCGATCCCTAGCCAGGCTGTTCTGCATTGGCTGGAGCAATGCAAATTTATATGCTGACATTGCTAGAGTGTCTTATTCCTCCCCTCCAAAAAAGCTCTCCCAATGAGAACCAGTGATCTCGGGATTATGTGTGTATATGAGTATGAGATACAGTCACATTTGCTCCTCAGACACCTCTGCCAATGTATCAATGGCCTATTTAATTCCATCATTTCTGAGATGGTAAAGTCCCCATGACTTGGCTTTTTTTTTCTTTTCTTTTTTTTTCTTTTTTTTTCTTTCTTTCTTTTTTTTTTTTTTTTTTTTTTTTTTTTTTTTTTTTTTTTTTTTTTTTTTTTTTTTTTTTTTGCAGTATTTGAAAAAGTGAAGTGGTTGTGCCTATTGGATGATGTTGAAGTGAAAGCCCATGGCCTAAAGACCATTAGTTAGTCCCAATTAGAGTAGACTGGTTGAATGGTGAGTCAAGATGTAGTTAAATTCCATTGTTTCAATGGCTTTACTCTAGTTGACACTAACAATAGAATCAGGCCCTGAGTATTCAATAAATGGAGTTTGTTGTGGTATGCCTTCAAGTCATTTCCAACTTATGGTGATCCTAGGTTCATAGGGTTTTCTTGAAAAGATTTTTTTCAGAGATTCACTCTTGCCTTCATATGAGGCTCAGAAAATGTGACTTGTCCAAGGTCACCCAGTGCCTTTCCATCGCTGAGCAAGGATGTGTACCTTGGTCTCCAGAGTCCTAGTCCAGCACCCAAACCACTATGCAATGGTGGCTCTTAATGAATTTGGCTGATTTGTTCCCACAGTTCTCCTGGCATGGGAGGAGAAACAGGTCCCATTCCAGATATTCTAGTCTGAGAGATGCTAAGTGGTACTAAGTACACAGCTAGCAGGCCAAATATTGCTTTTGCCTCTCCTTCTAATGAACTTTAGGAGGACAGTTATATGCCTGTGTACATTTGGCCTGCCAACCATGTGATTAACACCACTTAGCATGTCACAGGCTGGAGTATCTGGGCAGGAACCTGTTTCCCTCATGCTCATCCCAGGAGAACTGTGGAAACAATTCAGCCAATGGTGAGTGACTGGATGCTGCCAGAACAGTCAGGAGAGGGAATACATCACCTTTAAAGACTTCTCCCTGCTTCCCTTGATAGTTTTTTTCTTTAAAAAAATGATTTGGAATACCCATGTATCAATCTCAGAGAAAGAAATGAATGGTTAGCAAGTTATCTTTTGTTGTTATGTGACATTAAATTGACTCTGACATATGGAGACCCTATCTTGCAGTTTTCTTGGACAAATTTATTCAGAGAAATTTTCTGTTGCCTTCTGCCGACACTGAGACCGTGAGACTTCCATGGTCATTCTTTTTATTTTCTTGATGTTCAACAGCAAGCCTATCTTGGCACTTTCCTCCTTGACCTTCTTCAGTAGTTGCTCCAGGTCTTTGTTGTCTTCTGCTAGTATTATTGTGTCATCTGTGTACCTCAGGTTGTTGATGTTCATTCCTTCAGTTTTCATTTCTTCTGGCTCTGAGTCTAATCTGCTCTGCATATGATATTTTCTGCATACAGACTGATTAAATAGGGTGAATAGATGCAGACTTTCTTAAGCACTTTTCCAATTGGAAACATTCTATCTCTTCATATTCAGTTCTGACAGTAGCCTCTTGTCCTGAGCACAAGTTATGCTTCAGGACAAACAAATGTAGTAGCACTCATGATCTATGCAGTCAAAGACTTTGCTGTAGTCAATAAAATATATGTAGTTTTTCTTTTGGAAGTCTTTGGTATGCTCCATCATCTACTGTATATTTGCAATGTGATCCCTACTGCCTCTTCCTTTCTGAATCCAGTTTGCACCTCTGGGATTTCTCACTCAAATATGGTAGGAGTCTTTGCTGCAAACTTTTGAGCATAAGTTAAATTGCATGGGAAATCAATGCAATGGTCCTGTAGTTACTGCAATCTTTTGTGTCTCCCTTTTTGTGTATAGAAATATATATATGAATCATTTCCAAAGCTACTGTTTTGTTTTCCATATTTGTTGGTAGGTTTTGTTAGAACCAAGCTTGATTCTGCCTCTGTAGATTGTAGTAGTTCTATTGATATGCCATCTGTCCCTGGTTGTTTATTCTTTCCAATTGCTTTAAGTGAGGCTTTCACTTCACTTCCTAAAATTTCGGGTTCATCTTAGTAAGTTTCTTCTTCTCATGTGTCATTTGTTCATTCACATTTTTATATAGTTCTTCTGTATATTATTTCCATCTTTTTAAAAAAAATCCTCATGGACATATATTGCATTCCTCTTCTGATCATAGAGCATCTCTGCCTTTGATTCAAATTTCTCTTTGAATTCCTAAATCTTGTGGAAGAGATTCTTGGTCTTCCTTTTTTTGTGCATTGATGGTTGTAGTATTTTATTTTATTTATTTATTTTATTGAAACCATACAAATATTAAAAAAACAAATATAAAATTTGAAACAGAGTTAAAAATAATAATATAAAACTAACCTCCCTCTCCCAATGAAACCAAGCCTGCAGGATTTTAAAAGTCTTGCTTAAATAAAAATGTCTTCACCTGCCAGCAAAAGGCCAGCAGTGAAAGGGACAGCCTAGCCTCCAATGGAAGGGAGTTCCACAGGATGGGAGCAGCCACTGAGAAGCCTCTCTCTTGTGTCCTCACCAAACAAGTGTGGGATGGTGGTGGGACTGAGAGAAAGCCTTCTCCAGAGGATCTTAGGGCTCTAGGTGCTTCATATGGGGAGATAAAATCTCTCAAATAGTCTGGACCTAAGTCATATAGGTCATGACCAGCACTTTGAATTGTGCTTGGAAACAAACTGGTAGCCAGTGAAGCTATTTCAATACAGGAGTTATACGCTCCCTATAACTGGCTCCGTAGTAGATCTCTTTATCCTTGTGCACTAATCATTGGACAGTAGCATTCATGTTTCTAACTGTGTTTCTGTCTCCCTTTTCTTTTGCTTCTTGTGTTTCTTTAACTGCTCGAAGTGCTGCATCTGTCATCAGTTGCTGCTTCTCCTTCTTTTTGGTCACAGTTATCATCTTCCTGCATTCCTCTTTGACTATGTCCTTGACTTCTGTCCCTAGCTCATCTAGTTCTCAGTTGATGAGGCTTAACAATGTAAATTTGTTTCTCACTTGTTCTTTAAATTCTATTGCAATGTTTTCCAAATCATATTTTGGTATTGTTATTGATTTAATGTTCTTTTGCCTTATTCTAATTTTGGATACTAGTAATTCATGATCTGTGCTGCAGTCAGTACTTGGTCTCATTTTTGCCATCAGAATGCAGCTTCTCCATCTTATGTGATCTATTTAGTTTTTGTGTTGACCATCTGGAGACGTCCATGTGTACAGTCTCCTCTACAGTCTACAGTTTATGAAGAAAGTATTTGTGACAAATAGGTTGTTGGCCTCACAGAACTCTATTTCTCTCTCCTGCTTCATTTCTTGAGCCAAAGCCAAAATCTCCCAACTGTCTTTGATTCTGCTCTGTTTCATACTTTTGTATTCCAATCATCTATGACTAACATGAGATGCTGTTTAAGTGTGTTGTCAATTTCTTCCTGGACTCCATCATAGAAATTCTATTCTTATTACTAAGTTTAAATCATTTTTTTAAAAAAATCTCCTATATTGGGCCAGTTGATAAAATAACAGATTCAAAGATTAGATGAAGGAAACACTTTTTCTTTTTCTTTTTTTTTTCTGAAAAAAATCAGTGATGGAAAGACGTTACTCCACTTTGCTGGAGAGACTACTGTGGAAAACCTCATCCTAGAAATTGCTCAAAGGTTATCATTTGATTACAGTTTATTCTATTCAGCCTCCAGTACACTTTGGAGTTTTTCAGATATTAAGAGAATATCTCATCTATTCCACTTGGCATGTATTAGCCACAATCCACAGGTATCATAGAATCATAGAATCATAGAGCTGGAAGAGACCACAAGGGCCATCCAGTCCAACCCCCTGCTATGTAGGAACTCTCAGTGAAAGCATCCCCAGCAGATACCCTTCCGGTCTCTGTTTAAAGACCTCCAAAGAAGTTTTGAGTGTGTTCCACTGTCGAACAGCTCTTCCTGTCAGAAAGTTCCTTCTAATATTTAGGTGGAATCTCTTTTCCTGTAGCTTGTATCCTTTGTTCCAGGTCCTATTCTCTGGAGCAGTAGAAGACAAGCTTGCTCCATCTTCAGTATGACATCCCTTCAAATATTTAAACAGGGCTGTCATATTACCTCTTAACCTTCTTTTTCTCAAGGCTCAACATACCCAGCTCCCTAAGTCATTCCTCATAGGGCATGGTTTCCAGACCCTTTACCATTTCAGTTGCTCTCCTTTGGACATGCAACTAAGGTAAATAGAGATCCTGGTGAGATCTGCCATGGAATCCACTTGTACTAGATTTTCCCATTTCCAATGGGACAACATTTTCATAATGCTAAACTGTCTTATCTTAATGGAATCTGTAGCCAGGTGGAAAGGATTTGTGTACCTCATAATTGATAGAGTTATTTGCATAGATGCTTCTGAAAAAAAACAAAACATTTCCTTTCTTTTTTGAAGGGGGGTTGATAAAAGAACGTATGAACTGAAAGTTAGTTAGCATAGATTAATGTTTGTAAGTCCTTTCAAGCTAGGTGTTGTTATTGCTTTTCCTTTTAATCTTCTTATGTATGTAACACTTTCACTGTTGTTGTATGTAATTGTATGTGTATCTACATGTATGTATTCTTCTTTTATATACTAATAAAATTAAAAAAAAGAAAGTGAGAAATGATGATGTAACAGATACAAGTGAAAGAGCATGTATAGGAAGTACATTTTTGTATACAATTGTCTCTTTATTAGCATGTCTTAGAAGAGAAAATGCACACTATTTTCCACTCAAAATCCACTAGCCTGAAAAAAAAAAAAAGAACACTAGACAGCAGAGCAGACAGGAGCATCTGATCTGCTAAAATACATGCTGGGCAAGTAGTGAAACAAGTAGTGAAACTTCTTCAGAGTAAAGATCATCTCTCACTCTTGTTCAGTTCAAGGGCATTTTGCAAAGGAAATATGACAACCCACCCAATACCAACTGCCCTACTAGTTAACACTTTAAGGCAAGTATGGGGAACAGGTAGCCTTCCAGATGCTGTTGGGCTGCATCTTCATAACCACCATCCTAAGGGCTGGTTTGGGCTTATCAGAATTTTAGTCCAACAGTATCTAGAGGACCAGATATTCTCCATTTTACTCTCTATCCTGGATATAAGATGTGAGACAAACAAACTGTCATGGTAGAACTCAGAAAGACATACAGGCAAATGGCATGCTTGTTGTAGATATGGAATTTGAAAATGAAGTTGCATTCCCCTCTTTTTTATTTTTTATATTTTTGTATATTCATTCCAGAATTTTGGAAGAAATGTTCCCTGTGGACATGCTATGTGTTTCCATTGCAACCACGCATAACCATGCATTGCCAGAAGGCCCTACCATTAACATGCAATGGTGTGCCAGGTGTGTGGCCCCTTGACATGTTGTTGTTGTTGTTGTTGTTGTTAACTACTCTTGAGTTGATCTTGACTCATGGCAGCCCTATGGATGAGACATCTCCAAGACCTTCTGTCCTCCCCTGCTCTGCTTAATTCCTACAAACCCATACCCGTGACCCCCTTAATAGAGTCCATCCATCTAGCATGTGGCCTTCTTCTCTTCCTACTTCCCTCCACCTTTCCCAGAATTAATGTCTTTTCTAATGAGTTTTCTCTTCTCATGATGTGTCCAAAATACAACAGCCTCAGTTTGGTCATCTTGGTTTCCAGGGAGGTCTCTGGCTTGATCTGCTCTAGGACCCCCTTGTTTGTCCTTTTGGTTGTCCACAGGATCATCAACACTCTTCCCTAGCACCACATCTCAAAGGAATTTATTTTCTTCCTATCATCTTTCTTAACTGTCCAGCTGTCACATTCATATGTGGTAATAGGGAATACAATGGATTGTATGATTCTAACTTTTGTGCTGAGTTGTATATCGTTGCATTTTAGTTCTTTCATAACCACCCTCCTCATTCTTAGTCTTCTTCTGATTTCCTGATTGCAGTCCCTGTTTCTATCAATGTTTGATCCCAGGTATGGGAATTCTTCTAGCTATTTCTATTTCTTCATTGTCTATGTTGAACTTGTGAAGGTCCTTGCTGGTCATTATTTTTGTTTTCTTTATGTTCAACATTAAGCCTGCCTTAGTACTTTCTTCTTTGATCTTCCTTAGTAGGTGTTCCATGTCTGTGAGGTTTTCTGCTAGTACTATGGTGTCATTGGCATATCTTAGATTGTTGAGATTACTTCCTCCTATTTTCACTCATCCTTCTTCTGTGTCCAAGCCTGCTTTTCTTATAATATGTTCTGCACACAAGTTAAACAGATAGGGTGAAAGGATGCAGCCTTGTCTGGCTCCTTTGCCAATTCCTCATCAGGACTACATTGACATGTAGATTAATTTATTTGAACATTGTACAAAGGCTGTCTGTGGGCTACTGTTTTGTTTTCCCTCTTTGTTTGCATACTTTAGTTACAACTGAGCTTGATTCTGCCTCTGTAGATTGTAGCAGTTCAATTGCAATATTGTCAGTTATAGTGATTTCTTTTTCTCAGTTTCTCTTAATGCAGCTTCCATCTCTCTTAATAGAATTTGGGGTTCATCTTCATATGGTTTATTTGCACTGATTGTTATAGTAGTCCTTCTTATTCTTGTGTACTAGTCATTGGATCGATTTCTACTTCATTGCATTTTATGCTGGAAGCTGCCCTGATTGCTATGCACAGGGGTGGAGTACAAATAAATTTTATTATTATTATTATTATTATTATTATTATTATTATTATTATTATTATTAAATTGTTTAGAAAAACTCAGAGGATAATGAGATGGTGAAAATAATCCAGGTAAAATTTGGGTTGAATCTTTGTTGTTCACATGCATTTCAAATCCACCCAATTAAGGTTTTTTTGGGGGGGAGAGCTACCCAAAAATTCACTGAACCCATGATAATCAATGCTGGATTGTTGCCTGAGTTTTTCTAAAAGATTCGGATTCTCAGCTGTGTGAATAACTGGAATAGACCCTGGATAAACCAGGATAAAGCTCCACATACCTTGAATGTACTTTAAATGAAATTCACATCATCAACTCCATCTTTATTCAAATGCTGGCACATGTGAGCAACCAAACTCACAGAGGTGCACATAGGTGTACTTCCATAGTGTGAAGAACAAACCCAGAATGAGTGAGATTATTCACATAGTCATGCTAAAAAAAAAAACAATGTGTGAATGACCCCCTGGGGGGGAAAAAAATCTCACGTTGATTATCCTGGGTTAAATGGGAGGTTTGGCAACCCCCCCCCCCAGAAAACTTAATCAGTTCCATTTGAAATGCATGTGTGTGGCACACACTACTGCCACCTTCCTACTTTTACACTTTAATTCTAGCTCGCTGTACTTTGGGAACTTGGTATCCCCACTTCTGCCAACTAATAAAGTGTTAGGGACTCACACTGCCTTTTTAGTGTAGTCCCACCTCCAAAATAACAAAATATTGGTAGTGTGTTTTGTCACTAAAACAGAGACCAAGTGATGTTGGAATTTAAAAAAAAAGTTTATTTTACATCAACATGCAATAAAAGTAACTTGTTTTAGGACTTGCTATCACAATCGTTCTTAGTTACAGACTTAGTTATGAATTCAATCACAATACCTCAGCCCCACTAGCTGATAATATCTAACTGGAGAGAACACCACAGTAACTTCACTTCCAGAGCTCTGTGTATGTTCAGAGTTTACCCTTTCTAATATCTATCTCCCTAAAATTCAGTTCCCGCAGGAACACCTTAAACACAACCCTCTCACTGGTTCAACTTTCATAACACACCCACCAACCCAAATCTTCTTCATCTCTCTAACTGTCAGCCTGGGCTTTTATACTACTCCTAGCTGAACTCCCATTGGCTGGCTCTCAGCTGCCTCCTGATTGGCCAGCTGGACCTCTGTTCACCACATTGTGAATCACAAAGATTCAACCCAGGTTCTACTTGGATTATTTTTACTGTCTGAATAAACCCCACATCTCCATGAAGTTATAGTAACCCTCCTAAGTTAGAGATGAAGCCAAACATAACTCTCTCTCTCTCTCTCTCTCTCTCTGGCTCATCATCCTTAAGTGGCACTGAAGAGAAAGGTATCCACTTTAAAATATTTCCTAGCCATTTAGAAGGCCAACTGTTGAGAAAAATGAGCTAATCTCCCTAACAAAAGAAAGATACTTGATAGCTATGCTTGGAGTGTCAGTGTGGTGCAGTGGTTTTAATATTGAACTAGGACTTCTGAGTGTTCTTGGAAGTCACATTCTCCTAGCCTCAGAAAAAGGAAATGGCAAATCCCCTCTTAACAAGAAAACCATTATGAAAAGGCTTCCTTTAGTCAGAATTGGAACAATAACAACACATGGAGGGCCTTACTTTGACCATCGGTCCTATGGTGCAGAAGGTATCCAGAGTATTGTCCTGTAACATGCTGCCCTAGAGCTTGCAGAAGAAGTCATTTTTTTTTCATTCTGTTGTTATATAAATGACATGAAGGATGGGATGAAATGCAGCAATTCCAGTGACACAGATGTCCACAGCGGTTAATTCAGCAAGAGTGATGTAGGAGCTGCAAAAAAGGCATTCAAGTGCTTCATGTTGCCCAATTCTATTCTAGCAGAAGGGCGTGGATCATTATCCACTGTCTTCATATCGCACTCTAGTAGGAATCAAAGGTGTGGTGTTGTTATGTTTTGCTTTGAGTCATCTACAGCTATTACTATGTAGGCAGCTTTGAAAGTGCACCTGCTCTTGCTCTTGTGGTTTGGAGCTCAGAGATCTGATCATTGTGGAGTTGGTGGGTAGGGAGAGTACAACATTTGAGGACCTGTGCGGAGGGGTGATATTTTATATTAGACAGCCTTTTTTTCCATTCTATCCTGTAACAAGGAAGTAATTAAAAGCAGCCTTTGTCATAAAACATTTTCTCTCCCTCTGAGTCAGTTTATTTGTATATATGTATACCCTACCCATCAGCCAAATAGACTCCCAGAATGGTTTATAAATTGTTAATTTGACAATTTCCCTTAGGCTTACAATCTTCAATGATAGGATACACAAGGAAAGGGGGTGGGGGTAGAGGGTTATGTCCAGCAGATGTTGGTTGGTCTTCTCTCCCTCAGATGCCAGAACAATGGCAGCTGGATCGGAAGAAGAGCCTCTCACCATCTCCTGGAGCCAAGGCACAATCCAGCTCTGCCTGGCTGCTCTTCTCTCCCTCAGTAGCCAGAGCAATGGCAGTTGAATGGAGGAGGGGCCCTAACAAGCTGCTGGAGCCAAGGCATGATGAAGCTGTGCCTAGTTGCTCTTCTCTCCCTCAGTGGCCAGAACAATGGCTGTTGGAATGGAAGGAGGGTATCACACTAGCTGCTGGAGCTGAGGCATGATGGACCTCTTCATGGTTGCTCTTATCTACATTAAAGCCAGAGTGGCAGCAGTTGGAATGGAGGGAGGGCTCCTTACCAGCCATTATAGCCAAGGCATGATGGAGCTGTGATGGCTGCTCTTCTCTCCATCAGAGGCCAAAGCTGTTAGGATATGGATGGGATATACAGTCAAAGGTGAAATGTAAAGATGTGTGTGTGCCTGTAATTTTCCACTTGAGAACAGCTTTTGGGCAAAGCACAAACAACATTAAGAGAAACAAAGTGAATCAACACCAGGTGGCTAACACAGACATCAACATGTATTTTCCCAAAGATACAATTCAGGGACACAAACTTTGTTATGGTTAACAAGTGATAACAAATATACATAAACATTGTTAGCTTGGGAAAGATAGTCACGTGGTGGATGGTGGACAACAAGAGGCTGGATTAATATACATCATACAGGCATTATCCAATTAACATAAGGTTAACACCTAAAAGGTGGAGTGTGGGAAGGGCCTAGAAAATCCTTTGTCTAGATTGTTTATTGTTCAAGATGTGAGCACGTGTGTGGCTGGAAGCAGTGGTTTTAACTATAACAAGTTAGTTTCTAAGGTTTTTGGATTGTTAAAGATGTAATCTTGTATGGCTGAACTGGACAAGTTCATCACAATGAATTTTACTTAGTTATCTTATTTTTACTTTTTATATAAATTAATAAAACAGCAGCGGAGGTAGGCGGGACCAACTGGGCCTTCAAATTGGCCCCCAC
>CM034702.1:19598630-19608984 GCA_020142125.1 Phrynosoma platyrhinos
AAAGAGCATCACTACAACACTCATCATCCACACACTGACAAAAGCAATGATTCATCACCATGTTAGAACAAAAGTCTTATTTGTTTTTGCAATCTTTTTGACTGGCACACTTTGATAAGAAATTTGTGATGATAAAACCTCTACTGTCATTCCAGAATTTGATTAGGCCAATCTATCCAATCTGGAGCTGATATAAATTGGTTCAAATCAGACTGATTCACTTTGCTAATTAGCATTGGCTGAGGTGTTTCCATGTTCCCTCTCATAGCAAACAAACCTGGTGAGTGATAACAGAACTGTACCCAAAATTGGCACACTGAGGGTACCTCTGTAAAAAAAAATTGCTAAATGTTATCAAAGGGGTGGGAATCATGGTTCCCATATAAAGTTGTTAGAATGCAACTCCCAGCAGATCCAGAAGTCTACCAGTTGTCCACCAGTAACTACCAAAAGTCCAGTTCATTAGTTAAAGTCTGTTTGCATAACATTGAGTCTCGCATTGAGGCCTTGTTGGTAAATATGTATGTACATGTTTTCAGCCTCAAGGGAAGACAATGGCAAACCTCCTCTGAACAAAACTTGCCAAGAAAACCCCATGATAAGTAGGCTTTTAGGTCACCATAAGCTGGAAACAACTTGAAGACACACAACAACAAAATTCCAATACAATATTAAAACATATTAAACATTAAAACCATAGCCAAAAAACATGAAAAAAGTTTGAAAGGCCACTTTTTTTTTTTTAAAAAAAAATGTATTTTCATATTCTTACCTCTTTGTCATGCTCCCCCCCCACACACACACACACACAAGGTTCTTTGCTAGAGAACTTTGAGTATTAAGGTTATTTGCTAGAGATTTCTAACCTTATTCTTCCTAATGCCTAGTTATGGGATTATGCATCAATTTTTATTTACACTGTACAGTTTGAATTAGTTTGATATCACTTTACCTATCATACCACAGAATCCTGGAAGAAATATCAACAATATGAGATATGCTGATGACACTATAATACTAGCAGAAAACCTCAGAGACCTGGGACACCTACTAAGGATGATCAAAGAAGAAAGTGCAAAGGCAGGCTTACTGTTGAATATCAAGAAAACAAAAATAATGACCACAGAGAACTTACACACATTCAAACTAGACAATGAGGAAATAGAAATAGTAAAAGAGTTCTCATATCTGAGATCAAACATTGATTAGAATGGGGACTTCAGCCAGGAAATCAGGAAAAGTTTAAGAATGGGGAGGGTGGCTATGGAAGAACTAGAAAAGACCCTAAAAAGCAAAGACATACAACTCAGTACAAAAGTCAGAATCGTACAAGCCATTGTATTCCCCATTACCATATATGGATGTGAGAAGTGGACAGTTATGAAAGAAGATAGGAGGAAAATCAACTAATTTGAGATGTGGTGCTGGAGAAGAGTGCTAAGGATTCCATGGACAGCCAAAAAGACAAACCAATGGGTCCTAGAACAGATCAAGCCAGAGATATCCCTAGAAGCCAAAATGACAAGACTTAATACTGTCGTACTTTGGACACATCATGATAAGGCATGAATCATTGGAAAAGACAATAATGTTAGGAAAGGTGGTGGGAAGTAGAAAGAGAGGAAGGCCATATGCTAGATAGATGGACTTTATTAAAGACACCATGAATATGAGTTTGCAGGAGCTGGGCAGAGCAGTAGAGGACAGGGGAGCCTGGAGATGTTTCATCCATATCGTCACCATGAATGGAGACCGAAGCAAAGGCAGTTAACAACAACAACAAAGCATCAGATTCTCTGCTAGAGAGCTGTAGTGCATTCCACCTGAAGTATGGTGCTAGAGATCTCTAGTTGAAATTCTATGTTCTTGATAATACTTCAAATCCAAATCAGTGACAAATTAGTGATAGGCAGAGCTATTTGTGTGAAATCAGGGATGAACTGACCCTAGAAATTCATGAACCCCCAAGAAACTCTGCACCTGTTTCTGGGTCTTGGGTGGGGCCCATTCCAGCACTGTTTGAACCTTAGCAGGGTCCATCTCAATTCCCTGAGTGAACACACAGTACCCCAGGAAATCCAACTTGTCTATGTGGAAGTTGCACTTAAACAACTTGACGTACAATTGGTGATCCAAGAGGTGCTTCAGCATCTCCCTTACCAGTTTCACATGAGAGTCCCATGAAGATGAAGCCATGGCAATTAAAGTGGAGTCCAAGAACTACAACTGGGCAGTATATATATATATATATATACATTCAGAGAAGGAAGAGATGACTGAATCACCTTAAGGCTACCATCTTGTGCTTAGGAAGAAAGCTCACTAAACACAGCTGGACTTCCATAGGAGTGAACATGAATTAGATGAATATGCATTCTGGGGCAAACTAGACATGCCATTAGTGGAGTGTCTACAAGGAATGTGCCCATTATTCAAAATCAAAATAGCAGCTGCTTGACAGCATGGAGAATGAAACAGATGGAGAAAGTGAATTTAACTCTTCCATTCCTCAGTGTCCCCAAGGAAAATAGTCCCACCTCACTTCAGAAAGCTGTCGCCTGTCCACCCAGTCGGGAGATCAGCTTCCACTGGTGACAATGGAGGCATTCCTCCAAGTAAATTCAATGTAAACAATTGTTATTTATAGTAATGCTACTCAAAGTCTTGGTTTATTGGTGGACACTTTTTCCACAAGCCATCAACTGCTGGTCTCTGAAGAGTTTCCAGGAAAGAAGGAAACAAACAATTGTAGCTAATGGTCACTAATATGGTACGTATTTCTGGCACATTGAGAAGAATTGTTGGTCCCCCACATCCAATAGCTTGTGATGAACTGATTTATGAAATTCTGCAGTCTTGTAGCATCCCAGCCAGTAACTCAAATAAGGTTGAACGGTTAAAGAGCAAATGTAAAAATACACTCTTTCCTTGTAGCATTAGTAAAAGATGACTCTCTTCCACAAACCACAGTCACACCATTCTTGACCTCTCTCCCTCCCTTTCTCTTCTTCCTTGTCTTTTTGAAATAGATCTGCTTGCCATAATTCTAACAGCCTCAGTATAAATGGAGCTATTAACTGGTGGAAACAAGCTTGCGGACATGGAAACTGACAGAGTAAAGTGTTTTAGACTAAATATTGGTTTAGAACTGAGTCCCACTGCAATTAATCCATACACTCTTGTTATAAACAGTCTCTTTCCCCCCAGTTGTTCTGGCATTGCCAGCCTTCTATATGAGTGGGAAAGGTCTTCCCCATTTTGTACCTTTTCAGAAAGTTAGGCCCTAATTGTTCAGTTCTATTAAATGGGGAGCACTCTTCTTCATCTTTCTTAAAAAAGAAGAAGAAGAAGAAGAAGAAGAAGAAGAAGAAGAAGAAGAAGAAGAACAGGCACTTTTCTGGTGTACTGGCTATGCAGATATTTAAGAAGTGAGAAAAGTGAAGTCTAGTGTTTCGCTTCCTGTCTTCACATCATTGTACCAGCAATATAAAATATAGCAAGGGGTGGAATGGAAGAGGAGATTTCAGAGGTTTTTAAAAAGAATCAAAATTTTAAAAGATTACAAAACACTGAGGCTGTAATATTAAGTGATGTCAAAGATAGGAAAGGTTGTGGGTTCCATGTTAGTGAGACAGTTAGTCTGCTCCTGGCTTGAGTGTGAACTTCAAAGAAGCTAGCCTAGGTGCTGAACTTTGTTCCCCACATAGATTTGACACTTTGAATAGTTCACATTCAGGTGAACTTTCAAGTTCAGGCTAAAACTCATAGCTGATTTACCACCCCACTAATATGGAAGCCACAAATTACTGGTTGTAGATAGTTTGGACATGGATAGCTGGAAGCAAGGAACAAACTCAAGCATTTTACTTAGAAGTAAGTCTTAGGTTAGAATCCTAAATAGCAATGGTAAGGTTCTACGAGGTATAGTCACATGTTCTTTCCTCCCACCCCTTTACTTATCAATCTGGTGCTATGGTCCTACCTGTCATATAATGGCTGGAGGAAGTGGGGAGCAACTAGCCAACAACTGAGTGTGTTCCTGTAGCTGGCCATAGAGAGACAATGTCATTTTCTCCAACTTCTGAAGAACTCCCAGGAGGTCCAGGAGGATATCTGTTCGTCCCTGCTGACAACTGCAAGAAAACAACCAGCCACTGCCTGGTCTTTGCTCTCCTTCCTTGGCCACTAAATGGTAAGTAAGGAGGACACAAAAATCATTAAAAACATACACAGGTATCATACAGTGCTTTCTCATCTTATGCCTATTTATTTCACCAACAGAATACCAGACCACTTGTTACTTCCTAGTACAAGGATTGACAGCTGTGTGGGGACAGAGGGCCATTTTTCAACTCCAGTGCTCTATAGGCTGCATCATCCCTTGAGCATGTCAAAATACAAAACAGAAGGTATTGTAAATGGAGTGGGTATTCTGAGGAGGTTTGAATGGTTTGGGAAGGGTTTGTTGTATGTGAAGTCGTAGGCTTTCGTGGCCGGCATCCATAGGTTTTTTGTGGGTTTTTTCAGGCTGTGTGGCCATGTTCTAGAAGAGTTTCTTTCTGACGTTTCGCCAGCATCTATGGCTAGCATCTTCAGAGAAAAGGTTTGTTGTATGTTTGCACACATTGGACAGGGCTGTGCAATTTTCAGGTAATTTTTCTACAAAAAGCATATAAAGGGGGGGGGTCAGGAAACTTTTGGAGACTGGTGTGGGGTTTTCAGAAGCTGCTAAAGTGAGATCCATAAGATGCACCTTTCCCACCCCTCCCTAGTAAGTGATCTCAGGAGTGCAGCCAAAAACGCTAAATGGATTGACACACATATTTCTGAGATTTTATTTATTTATTTATTTTTGAAGACTAATGCAGATACAGCAAGTGTTGATCTCTCAGCCTTTAAATGCATGGTTGGAGATGCATCCATCCAATTAATATGATGTTTACAATTCAATAAATAAAAATCACTAGAGTCACAACAGCAAGGCCAAAGGGCAAGGTGACAAGAGTTTAACCCTTTTCATCACTTGGTGGTATAATGGAGCCAGGTCTCACAAGAATTTGAGCATGAGGACTTTCTGATTAGCAAGGACAACAGCATAATTTGCAAGTATCACTTTGACTCCTCTCTGAGCATAGCTGAAATCTTCATAGTAGGTAGAAGCTACCTTAAATCCCATCCCAGGAGAATGCTGAGGCATACATTTAGTTAATATCTAAAAAATAAATAAATAGAATCATAGAATCATAGAGTTGGAAGAGACCACAAGGGGCATCCAGTCCAACCCCCTGCCATACAGGAACTCTCAATCAAGCATCCCCAACAGATGGCTGTCCAGCCTCTGTTTAAAGACCTCCAAAGAGGGAGACTCCACCAGACTCTGAGGGAATGTGTTCCACTGTAGAACAACTCTTACTGTCAGTAAGATCTATTGCACATAGAAGAAAAATGAATTTTCCCAGCCACAATATATTTTTGCTGGCACAAGTGGATCATGGCCTTTGCTATTGAGGATACTGCAACTCAAGCATGCTGAGTCTTTTGAGGAACATAGATGCATGTTTATGATAGCTTATTGTTTTATGACCTCTCATTTCCTCCTTCTCTAAGAGCACACTTTTCTTTGTCTCTGGAGAGATCAACGTTACCTTATCCTTCTCCTTTGTCCTTTGTCAGGGGCATCATGACTTTCTAGCATACTGATGTGAACCTTTCTTTGCAAGCATGTAGAGTACTTGTTACCTCATTTTCTTTGCAACATGAAGCTTTACCTGTGTATGAATATGCACATAAAAGTTTGTAAGTAAATTTATCTTTTTATATTACTCTCACTAAGGACTTTGTCCTAGTTCTTTATTGGGAGACACATGTGTGCTGGGAGAATAAGAGTGGACTAGCTTGCTTTCCTGCTCATGCATTTTCTGCTGTGTACTTTGCTGATGAGATTAAATCAATATCTCCTATTTTCCTGACCTTTCTAACAAAGTCAAATTATATCAGCTGAGGATGGAGAGTTGTAACTCTTCATTGAAAAATGAGGTGTACCACCCTTGAGCGTATGATGGTGGTTAGGAGCTTACATTATTTTAATGCACAATATTTGTGGCTTGGTTGGTCTTGATGGACAATTAATACCCATTAGTGTTACAAAAGACATAAATTGGAATTCATTATGGGACTTACATCTTACATCTTTGTGGTGAATAGACTTAAATCTCTGAAGGAAACAGAATTGAGTCATTTTGCAACATCCGTGTTGACCTGTGATGCTACAACATATAGGCATTCATTGTCCAAAGGAAGGCAGTTGAGAGATAAACCATGGCCCTGATGTGTAACACCCTAATTTTGTGCTCCCATTTCTGCCCCATCACCTTGTAGTCTCCTATGATTAATTAAATGTACTTCTTTCAAAGCAGATGTGAAGGAGAGAATATACATTGTGGTCCTCATCAAAGATACTTTGGAAAGTTAAACAGATTTGAGGAATGAAATACTGAATCTGGGTGCAGGGGTAAAAGAGACACACTCCAGCCCAGGGACCAGCAACCTATGGCCCGAGGGCAGGTTAAGGCCCAGGTCCCTGGACTTACCCAGCCCAGGTGGAAGGTTGCCACCACCACCACCGACGTGCGCCGGCTGCCACACGTTTTTGCCACCGTGCAGCCGTGCGTGCTGTGACCACCATTTTGGAAATCAAAATGACGGTTGCGATGTGTTTGCACATGCACAGTACTCCTGTGCATGCACAAACGAGTCACGGCTGCCATTTTGAAAATTAAAAAGGAGTACTGTGCATGTGCAAATGCATCTCGACCACCATTTTGATTTCCAAAATGGTGGGGGCGGCATGCACGGAGGCGGCTGCGCAAAGGCAGTGGCAGCGGTGGTGATAGCGGCAGCGGCGGCAGTGTGCAGGATGTGCGTGGGGGGTGCACGCATGTGTGCGCAGCCATTCCCCCCCCTCGGCCCTGCAGCAGGAGGGACTTTGCGGGACCAGCCCCAAGTGCAAAAAGGTTGCCTACCCCTGCTCCAGCCTGTGTCTGCCACATGACATGTCAGAGCAAGATTTCATTTTATGGTGACCTTCCTTATGTTAGAAAAGAGATTTTATAGACAATTGTTAACTAATGTTTCATGACGGGGAGGTAATGCTTATTAATATATTTATCAAAGGATCTTAAAATATTAAGTGGCCCCATGTATTTCAGTGGATCCTACTTCCATATAGCAATGGAATAGCAGCTTCATTTATATACCACTTCATACTGTGCCATGCAGTCTCTAAATGGTTTACAACTGTAAGCTAATTGCCCTCAACAAGCTAGGTACTCGTGTTAGTGACCTCGGAAGGATGTAAGCCTGAGTCAAGCCTGAGCCCTGGCTGGTATTGAACTCACAACCTTGTGGTTTGTGAATGAGTGGCTGCAGTACAGGCATTTAATCACTGCACCACAAGGGCTCCTAAAGAAGCCTAAAGAAGATAGATTTCTATATAATGTATGTTTCTCTCTTTTGAAACCAGCTAGAAATCATTCCAATAGAGGTTTTCTCAAATGACTCCATTCTGGCTACACATACACTACATGGTAAATAAACAACAGTGCTGACAACATCTGATAAGTTAGTGAATTCAAAGAAGATAAACTAACTTGTATTGTTAGCCCCAACCAGAGTAGAACCATTGGATCCCTGAGATTTACCAGCTTCTGCCAACCTAGCAGTTTGAAAGCAAGCAAATGCAAGTAGATAAATAGGTACCACTTCAGTGGGAAGGTAAACAGCATTCTGTGCAATCATGCTGACCACATGATCTGACAATGCTGGCTCTTCTTTGGCTTAGAAATGGAGATGAGCACCATCCCTTACAGTCGGACACAACTTGACAACCTTGTCAATGGGGAATACCTTTACCCTGAAGTAAATACTTGATTCAATGGACCTATTCTAGTAGAGAGTAATCAACAGGATATTCAGTGTCACCTAGTGGATTTAACATTGCAAAAATTAGCTGCAGCCATGAAATGAGATGGAAAAATAGACCTTCTTTGATGGTCCTCATTAGAGAACCATGTTGGCCATTTGCCCAGATACAAGGGGGTTCCACTGCCTCAGCCCTGAGAAACTGCTAGGTTTTCCTCCTTGCGGTCTCAGCCTGTTAACCTCCAAGATAGTGAAAAGTAGTTGTATCTACTTGCCTTGTCTTCTCCTTCTTGGCTATTAGTGTCGATTGGGCCTGAAAGGAAGAAGGCAACTGAAAGAAGAGGGTACAACACCAATGAGATGTCTAGCAAGACAGTGGAGCTCTTGATAAAACCTTGCCCAAGACCACCCTGGACCTTTCATCTGGCACAGCGCCAGTCGAATGCAAAGGTTCTTCTACTACTGGTTGAGTATCCCTTATCTGGAAATCCAAAATAGTCCAAAATTGTCCACATGGTTGGCTGAGATAGTGATACCTTTGTTTTCTGATGATTCAATGTACATAAACTTTGTTCCATGCACAAAATTATTATAAATATTGTTTATAAAATCTTCAGGCTATGTGCAAAAGGTATGTATATAACATAAATGAATTTCATGTTTAGACCTGGGTCCCATCTCCAAAATATCTTATTATGCATATGCAAATAATCCAAAATCCAAAACAAAAACAAAAAACCTGAAATCCAAAGCATTTCTAGTCCCAAATATTTTGGATAAAGGATACCTATCATCTATCTTATCTTATCTTATCTATCATATCCATCCAATTTCTATCCACCTACCTATCTATCTCATCTCTCTTCTATCTGTCTTATCTATCTATCATCTATCTATCTATATATCTATCTTATCTCTATCTCTCTGTGTATCCTGTCTCTCTATCTGTCTATCTCTGTCTGTTGGTCTGCCTGCCTGCCTGTGTGCCTACCTACCTACCTAATTTAACCTATAAATCATTGGGGGGGAGGGGAAACAATTGAATAACCCTGCAGTAGAACCTGTACCCCAGAAGGACATATAAAAATGAAATAAATTTAATAAAATTATAAAAACATCAGACATTTTGGTCATCATTACCTTTCTCATTTCTGTTGGAACAGGAGTTGTAAATTGCATCTAATGGTTGTTGTAGAATTCTCAAGATTCAAGCAAGGAATTCCATTGATAATGGTAGAAACAAAAGTGGTACTGTTCTCTCACGATATAGTCCATTTCAATATTCCAGTTTCCTTCATGAGGACCACTGCCATGGATATACACAGTAATGTTCAAACTGATGTGATTATACCATAGAGATAACTGCAGAAATCTTGTGGCTTTACATAATCTAAACCAGTGATTCCTAATCTTGCATCCCCAAATGTTTTTGTGCTAGAACCTCCAGAAATCCTGACCATGGGCCATGCTGGCTGGGGCTTCTGGGATCTGAAGTACAAAAACATCTGGAAACCTGCATTTGTGCCCTTCTGATTGAAACTAATTTTCTATGATCTGGTGCCTTGCAGCTATTTTGGGTAAGTGCCATTATTCCTACTTATTTCCTGAAACAAATGGGTGATGTAGTCTAAAACATCTGGAGGGTGCTGAGTTATGGAGTCTGACTGTTTCTTCCATTTGTGAGAGTTTCTTAATCAATAAGATTAATGCTTGGAAGATTTTGGAATAGTTGATCAGAGACTTTATTGCCATGATTTTGGCAACTGACTTGAAACACGCCTGCCCACCTCCTTTTCCTCATAAACCTCTCCTTATGTGTCCTGTACAAGCTTTCCCTCTGAGAAATGTAGTAACCATGATCCAGCAGAGGCTGTAACCTTGCACTTTCCCTCATTATTGCTCTCTGGGGAGCAAAGATTTTCCATCTGGGAGATTTGTAATACAATCCAAAAATAACAGCATTCATCAAACACAGAGCAGCACTCACTATGTTCTAAGTCATACTACTCCAAATATTTCAACCAATAAGAAAAGCTGTGACATTAAAGGGATGCTGACAACTCCTGAAAATTCCACACTATTATATAATCAGTGAAGACCGTGATAGGTTAACAACTGGAGCTATAAGAAGGTTGGATGAGGCCAGTCTAGTTGAGGAACACTTTGATCAGGAATAGAAGCTGAATGGCACACCAGATGTTATTGAAGGAGAAAACCAACACAATGCATCATCATCATCATCATGCCTTTTTCTCAGTCTGGAACTCAATGCAACTTATAAAGTTAAAACAGATATAGCTTAAATTCACATCATTCAAACATTTAAAATATAAGCTATAAATAAAAATAAATGCAGTTAAATCCATAATCATTAAAAAGTACAACAAATATATGTCAGGGATGATGGGAGTTGTAGCTCTTCACCTCTGGCTCT